>CM050436.1:13017764-13562764 GCA_027564155.1 Gymnocypris eckloni scoliostomus | reverse complement strand
TATTTATAGGTGGCGCTGTCGAGCCATTTTGCCACACCTACTTCTGAAACCCATATCAGACGTAAATTTTCACCAGTTCTGACGCGTGTGCAAAGTTTTCTGACTTTTCGAGCATGTTTAGGCCCTCTAAAATGCGATTAAGTTTGGAGAAGAAGAAGAAGAAGAAGAAGAAGAAGAAGAATAAGAATAATAAACGGAGCAGATTCAATAGGGTCCTCGCACCATCGGTGCTCGGTCCCTAATAATAATAATAAACGGAGCAGATTCAATAGGGTCCTCGCACCATCGGTGCTCGGTCCCTAATAATAATAATAAACGGAGCAGATTCAATAGGGTCCTCTGCACCATCGGTGCTCGGTCCCTAATAAATTTGGACTAATGTTTACAAACTGTATAGAGAAGGTCTTGTTTATTTTTGTGTCATATGTGTGTTTATTAGCTGCTAGAGAGAGTGAAAATGCAGCTGGCCTCTTTTCTGGAAGACCCCCAGTATCAGGACCAGCATTCTTTGCACATGGAAATCATCAAAACATTTGGAAGAGTAGGACCCAACGCAGAGCCACGCTTCAGAGATGAATGTGAGCGTCATCACTATATAGTCACTTGCATATGCAAAGTTTGCACAGAGAAAAACACCATAGCGTGTTGTTGTAATATGTTGATAACTGTAGCGTCATGCTTCTGTGGCTGTTTGCCCTTTAGTGCACATACATTATAATGTGGCAGAAGTATTTTCCGTTTCTTTCATGTCCTGTTCTCTCTCTCTCTGTTTTTTCCACAGTTGTTCTTCCTCATTTGCACAAACTGGCTCTGTGCAACAACCAGCAGACAGTGGAGAGTAAAAGAATTGACATTGCCACTCAACTGTTTGAGGCATACAGCGCCTTATCCTGCTGTTGTATCCTTTATGTATTTCTACATTTTACTTCTAATTGTGTGTGCTTAGAACCACCTTTCAACTTGGCTTACAAAGCAAGGTTTTGAATATTAGCATGAAGGGAATACTTCACCCAAATATGTATGAAAAATGTTCTCAAACCATCAAAGATGAAGATTTAGATGAAGTTTGTTTTTTTCATCTGAACAGATTTGGAAAATATGAATGCATTACATCACATCAGACGTGTAAAGAATACCTGAAAACCATACTTGAGTAAAAGTACAGATACCTTACAGTGAAAATTACTCCACTATAAGTTACAAGCCACAAATTCCAAAATAACTTGAGTAAAAGTATTAGAGTATCTGATTTTAACAGTACTTAAGTATTTTACTTAACAGTTAATTGAAAAGCTGTTTGTCTAAATCAGCATCTGTTTCTCAGTGGGTCAGCTATTTAAAAACCTGAAATTTGCGTAAACCAATCAGCCAGTCAGATTGTAACTTGTCATTTTGCCAAGCCTTTGCTATTTTGGGGATACATCAGACAGTTCATGAACAGTCAGGGCAATCATTTGGCTGACCATTTGAGGCTTTTTTCAACGAATCAATCAAGCGTTTTTATTGTTTTTGTAAGCCCCAGTAATGCACAGCGGTTTGCATTTCCAAAATTTCCAGAAGTTGATTTTACTCTAAGAGGGAATATTTTGGTTACAAATTGAAAACAGATAGACAGTGGAATTGGACTGTACACCTCCACTGCTGATGTTTGGGAGCAGAAGCCATCTTTTACTGGTTTCTCTACTGATTTTGTGGCATATGGCAGCTTGCACAGTACAACCACATTTTTACCTCCAGTTTCAACTTAATAACAGATACTGTGTGGCCACTTTTTCTCTGTGTTTTTGAGTGATGGTCAACTATTTAAGCTGGACATGAGTCTCCATAGCTGGATTTGCATTCTCTCTCTCTTTTTTCCCTCCTTTTCTTCTGAAAGCTTCATCGTTGTGAAAATGTTTGCATATCCCACTGGCAGGGAAAGAAAGAAAATAAACCTCAGCCATTTTTGTACACTAAATTGCAGGGTGGATGGCAGAATTCGTCGTTAAATGCTCTGTGATGTTGTCTGTTTGAGCGAAGCGAGCCTAGCCCAGCCCTTTGGTCAGGATTCCCAGCACACATGCCTTTGCAGATGCTCTTTTCTCTTGTTCCCACCAGCTCCCCATCTTTCTCCGTTTCATTTTATTTTTATCTGCTGTGTCACAGTTGAGACCCCCCTGTAGCAGTGGCATGCCCCCCAGGCAGTTTTTTAAAACTTCGTCCTCTGTGTTTTGAAGTTTTGCAACATGATCAATATGAGGTTGAGTCTGGATCGTGGACTGTATACTGCTGTGTATTTACTGTAAAAGTACATGTCATTATGGGAAGGCGATAGGGGTTTAACAGTGCAGATTTCTCACGGTTCGGTTTATATCAAGTTTTGTGGTGGTCATGGCTTCGGTTTGGTCGCTTTTAGGGGTGCAACGATCATCAGGCTGATACCAGTATCTCACGTTAACACTGTGTTTGTTGTTTCATTCATTTGCGGTTTTAGTAGATTCAGCTGAATTGTCAGTTATTCTTGAAAATCAAAATTAATATACATTTTGAATTGGTATTTATTTTCTGAGGCATTGTGAGCGGAGGTGTCAATTACATGTTAATTTAGTAAAAATGTAATATTTTGCTGTAATAAGAATATCTTTTCTTTTTTTACAGCAAGTATTGATATGTGGTTTAATTATCATTTATTGAAAATAATTAATTCATTGGTATATCATGTAATGACATGGTTTAATGTAATTGATTGGTACATCGCTTAATTAATTTCATGAAAGATTAACAGCCATAATTGTAGGTCTAATATAGTTTTACATATTTAATTACTTTTTTCCCAGTCTTTTGTTTTATGTTTTCACTCAATGCCTATTAGTTTTATTTTCAGTGTTTTAGTATTTTAGT
This sequence comes from Gymnocypris eckloni scoliostomus, assembly GCA_027564155.1. Taxonomy (NCBI): domain Eukaryota; kingdom Metazoa; phylum Chordata; class Actinopteri; order Cypriniformes; family Cyprinidae; genus Gymnocypris; species Gymnocypris eckloni. Next base: position 13,559,884 of record CM050436.1, on the reverse strand, counting down.
TATATAATTAAACATTTATAGATCAAAAGCCCTAATTATAGGATTACATTTGTAATTAGTTTTTATTTTATTTTTATTTTTTGTTATTTCCACTCTATTTACTTGTAGTTGTAGTTTTTTCTATGTTTTATTATTTCAATTTAATTAAATTATTAAAAACCTTAATTATAGGTTGAGTATGGTTTTACATTTTAAGTAAATTTTTACTTTATTTTTAATGTTTTGTTGTTGAATTGTTCTGTTATGTAGTTTAAATGCTTTACATATCTTTATTGGCGTTATAGTATTTTTGTGGTGTTGTGTATCAAAGATTAAAATTTGTCACCATTTTAGGTTTTATTTTTAAAGTCATGTGATCTCACACACACACACACACGCACGTTTTTTATATTTATTTATTTATGGCAGCAGCTATTTTAACTATTTACGCTAAGTGAAAACAGTTCTTAGCGATAGGTGTTATTTACGCTGCTTACAAATTGCGATGGATTCTATTTACACTAAGTGAAAATAGCAGTATTTTTAGCGATGTGCTATTTAAACTAACAATAGCAGGATTAACTGAAACTAACTAAACTGTACAATAGCAGGATTTTCTGCCATTTAAACTACTCAATGCAAATAATGGCAATTATCTGCACCTCCTTATTGTAGTACAGTATCCAACAAGGTATTGAGTGTAAATTATTCTTTTAATTCAAATTATTGTTAAGTGTTTTACCATCTACACCACTGGAGCTGATTTTCGACGGTCGTTTACTACCCCAATCACACGTTGGTTGATGGAGTTGGTGTAAATAGCCTCTGCCAACAAGGCGGGCTGTTTGCACTTAGTGTAAATTGACACTCCATATATATATATTTTTTTTATTCTCCCAAGTATGCAGACAGAACTGTGGATATTTCACTGGTATGGTTGACAGGCTTTTCTTAACTCCTGGGCTTTAGTTATTTCTGAAGAACTCATGGTGAATCATTTCCTCCCTGGACTGAGATGTTTGAGGACAGATATGGAGCAGCTCTCTCCAGAGCATGAGGTATAAAATCAACATTTCAAAAAACATTTTCATAACCATGTCTGTATGACACAACTACAACAATCACCCATAATTCTTAATTAAATACAGACCCATAACATTGTGTGCTTTTCCAAAGCCTGGTCTAGTCTTGCCGTCCTAACGTTTTATCACACTGCATGTCATGTAACCCAATTTCTATTTATTTAATTTCCTTTGCCTAGTAATGTCCAGCTGATGCGCGTGTGTCTGCATGTATGTCAGACTTCCCAGCAGTGCTCTAAGAATACTCCCTCTTTTCCCGCTTGTCCTTCAGGTTATTCTCAGTTCCATGATAAAGGAGTGTGAAATAAAGGTGGAGAACAAAGGCATTGGAGAGGCACAAGGGTGAGAAGACCAACGCATTCATTTTATTCATACAGTCACCGTGTTTAGTGTTCTTATTTACTGCAAATGGAGCCTCAAATAGTGATTTGAGTGTAAGAGGAAAATCTAATGAATAGTGTCTGCTTCTCTCGTTTCAGTTTAAATAACTCCCTGGCCACAAAACAAAACAAGCGAACAAGTGCTCATTCAGTAGCGGAGTAAAAATAAATAATTTTGCAAGAGTGCGAGTACACCTACTCAATCTTACAGTACTCAGGAAGGCTTCTCGCGTGTTAATTTCCTCAACGATTTATCTGTTTGAGTTCAGCTTGGGTTTGACTCAGTGTCTCCACTGCTAGATAGTTCCCATCAGGCATTGCAGGCCACTGGTTTAGCCACATGATTATTGCAAACCCGCTCCATGTGGGTTGTGCCTGTAGGCCAAATGTACTGCTGCTTCATGTTACACTTATAGCAGCTGTGTAAAGCTACATGGACACATACACTGTTATTTATCTAATTTTCCACTCCAAATTTTTTTTTCTTATATAAAACGAAGTGTAATATGCACTAAATTGATTTTTTTGCTGAAGTTTGCCATTTTCAAGAGTTGAATGGCTTTGTGAAGAAGTGCGAGGGTATGTAGTCAGAGTTTTGCTTGCTAAGGACTCTCTTACTGAGGATTGCAAAACAAGACCTACCCAGCTTGCGAACACGTGTGGCACTCTTTAAAACCTTTAACCTAAAGATGTGGCTTGATTATAGACAGCGTTTGGCTTTTACATTTCACAGTCGGTATCGTAGCAGCGCTTCCAGTGGTTTTGTTGAGATATTTATAAATGAACTTTATAACTGCAGTGAAGTCTATCATTGTGACTGTCACTACAAGTCATGATACATCAGTCGAGTCTGCCTCTCACAAAGGGTGTGGGTTGGTCTGCCGTGGGTTATCCGGGATCTTTTTTTATTTAATTAGTTGGGCGGGTGACATTTAAAGCATGAATGTTTAGGGGAAACTAGTTCAAGAGGAAGATGTAAAAAAAGATGCAAAAGACAAAGTGATTTAATGAGTTGGTGTTTTTAATCGTAAAACAATGACGGTGGTAAAATCTTCACTCAAAAATGATTCTGTTCATTGCATAAGTACGTGTTATTTCTTTTGCATGACCTTAAAAAGTTTAATTCACGCCCAATCTGCCAAAATGTGAACGGATATATCATATATAAAACTAATATATTGTGACAAAATTATCCAAGAATCCAGAGAAAACGTGTCACAGATTTCACTCAAATATTGAGCAGCACAACAGTTTTCAGCTTGGATAATAAAAATAAAATTCAGGTTTAACAGGAAGAAATTACATTTAAAAATTACGTTTGTAAGTGCACAGTAATTTAGGTCTTAATTGAAAGCAAACCGCTGAGAAAGAAAGTATTTTGGATCCGGGCAGCTCTTAAAGTGACAGCAGTCTAATATTTCTCCTGTCTGTCATTCATGTTAATCAAGCAACAAAAGAGAGAACATCTCTCACACCTCTTGACTAAATCACTTTTGTAACTTTAATAAGACAAAATATATATTTAATTAAAACAGTGAAGAATATGCAATGTTTTATACATTTGATAACTTTATACAGTGTATGTAGGATTTCTTATTTATTTATTCCACTGTGTTTTTTTATTTTAGTCCTATTGCTTTTAATTCAAAACTTTATTCAAATTCTAAATAGATTATGTAAGCCTAGAAAGCCAGCAAATGGCACTTGCATCTAATCACAAATAAGCCCTCACTTCATTTTATCACAATCTCACAATGTTTCATTCTAATCAATGAAGCTTGACTTATTTACATCATGTTACACTTAGTTACAATGAGCGGATTTGTGAGCGTTCAGGCAAGAATTCAGCATGTAGAGGTTTGTGAATTCTGACTAACTTGACCGCAGGTGTTATTAATGTAAGTTATTTGCTTAACTCACTTTAAACCAGCGGTGCTCAATTCCAGTCCTCGCCCCCGCTCTGCATATTTCGTATGTTACTCTTATCGCTTCAGATGTTTGTTCTATTCGAACGCAAGTGCCCTGCGAAGTGGACATCACAGGATATTCCGCCATGATTCCAGTTCGAAGCGAACGTATATATTCCATTCAAAGTGCATTGAAGTGTGCAAGACGTGAATTAAAATTGTATATATTTACAGAGGTATATGATGTCACACTCGTCCGTGCGTGAAGACGTTGCGCAGCGCAAATCCATGAATGAATGTTCCGAAATGAAGTAAACTTCAGCGGATTTCTCCTGCTCAGGGAGTAGGGAGCAATGGACCCTGTGTAGGGAGCATGTCAATCGGAACACAGTTCATGCATGGAGCGCACTTCTAACGAGCTGATTATCTGAATCAGGTGTGTTAACAAAGAGAGACATGCAAAATATGCAGAGCGGGGGGGCGTGAGGACTGGAATTGAGAACGTCTGCTTTAAACCATCAAGTGCTTGTATTAACTTCCGATTGTGATCTCTAGTTGAGAAAATCGACACCGAGGACACAAAAAAATTGCGCCTAGTGTGAACAGCCCCTTAGGGATCTATTGTTTCGATTCAAAAGTGTCATTGCGCCGAATTGTCGCGTTCAGTGTGAAAAGGCCTTTAACTTCTAACTAACTAATTAGACACTTCGAACTAATTTCCAGATATTAATTAAACTTACACTCTACCATAAGGTATTGTCTTTTCCAGTTTAACTCTATCAGCAGCCAGTGCTTATACGACCCTTGATTGGTGGGTGGATTTTGACCTATGAATGCGGTGCTGTCTCTTTTCAGGTCCATCTCTATTGCAGCGAGTCTGGTGGGTGAGGACGCAAAGACCAAGTTTCTAAGTAAGATGGGCCAGCTGACCACCTCAGGTGCCATGCTGGCGAATGTTTTCCAGAGAAAGAAATGAGAGCTGCTTTGGGTGTTTATGAACCCTCCACTTTCTTGGATCTCCTACTTGAAGTCAATCGCCTGCCTTTCTTTTGTTCGTCTTTGATTTGATAGGCTATATTTTAGCATATTTATTTCTTACATTTTTTTCCAGTCTCCAAAGAAATTTGCACTCATGTTTCAATGTTTTCCTTTTTTTTTAGGCTTATTTGCATCACTACACTTTTTAGTTTTGTTTTTGACAATGTGAACTTTATGAAATCAAAACAATGATTCCTTCCTCATCTTGTTGTCTTTTATGTGTTGCTGTGTCCATGGAGAATATTTTCTATGTGTGTAAAATGGTCCGGGGTTTTATTTCTCTTATTATGGATATGCTCCAACTGTAAAATACAGTGAATCAAGAGAACAGTACCCATTATCATGTATATTTGAAAATTTGTGTCATAATATAATAAAAAGTGATGACCACTTGTGTACTTATGTACTTCTGATTCGGTGTGTTGTCTCTTGAACTCTCTTTTAGATGTTTTTTTTGCTTTCTTAGACGTCCGGCTTGACAGCAGTCATAATAAATCTGCACTTAAGTACTTCTGATACAGAAAATCAGTAGCACATTGTTTGCATGAGGTTCATATCAGTTTATGCACAGCATATCTCTAATGCAACTGAATTGTGCGGTTTATTTTACACTTCGACAGGTGCTACTACAATAAACGCTTGGCCTCGAAAGCCAACGAAAAAACTTGAGAAGATCAAAGCCGTGGCTTGTTTTTCCTCTGCATTTGGAGAAAAGGTTTCAAAGTTCAAGAGCCCCTTGATCACATGGTCAGCAGTTGGCGGGAGAAAATCCTGCCATGATTCTACAGAAGCCTTTGTGTTAGATCATTTATTGACTGAAGGAAAACTAAATTTGCATATTGATTTTAATTTTTAACTTTTGTGTTTACCCTCAGCGTTAATGTAACTTTTATTATTTCATGCAATTCATGATAAACGACAGAGCTCGTATTTGCATAAAATATTTTCTCTAGCCCGAGGTGACCTGCGCATGATTTGGAGCTGATCTACTGTAGTATGTGGAAATTTCATCAGGGATAAATTACTCATGAACGCAGGGCGAGAGTTGAAGAGGACTGTGAGTCAAATGCCAGGAACATTTCCAAACCCGGAGAGAGGAGCGAGCGGCTGCATAAAACCACGGGAACATTCTGCCTCTCCGTGTTTTTATTCCTCTTGCGTTGTTGACTGAGTGCATAACAAGACAGCAAACAGGAACTAAAAAGCTTTGAGTTCCGGCCAGTGTGCGACCACTTTGATGGCAAGTTATGAAGGGTTTTGGACAGTGCCAGGTTCAGCCTGGGTTCCTCTTCTAAAGCTCTGGCAATGTTAGCAAAAACATTTTACAGGTGGGAGGACATGAAAAAAAGTCACAATTATGACATAATACTCATAATTATCTGACAAGTCAAACTAGGAGATACTAAATCATCATTTAAGATAAAATGTCATAGAGATGAAAAAGTTGCTGTAAGTCAATTAATAGATTAAAAAATTAGTCTTAATATGACATACTAAGTCATAATTATATGAGATAAAAAGGGATGAAATGTTTGCATTCTGAGATGTCAAGCTTATGACATAAAAGTGAATTATGAGAAGTCATAACTATGACTAAAATTTAGAAAAAAGTTATTAATTGATGATACATAATTAAAGTTATGAATTTATTGTGATAGTATAAATATAAGTAATAATTATTGTGAATATCTCATAATCATGACTTTTTATCTCATGATTCTGGCTTGATATGTCTTATTTAGACATTTTTAACTAATTTGTAAAAACAAACAAAAAAAACTTTTGATGTCATGGTTTTGTCTTTTCTATTAGTAGTTATTTTATTTATTTATTTTTAAAGGTTTATTTAAAATAAAGAGAGAGGGGGCAGAATTCAAACTCGGGACACCCATAGCGCAACAGCGCTGTATGTCGACGAACTGCACACAAGGGTTTCGGCACCAATTTAAGTCATTGTATGTCATAATTTAAATTTTTTGTTTCATGATTATAGCTTAGCATGTCATATTTTGAATTTGTATCTCAATTATTTAGTTAATCTAGGTTCCTTATTATTTAATATTTTCAGAGCGTTATATTTAAAATGTCAAAGTTTTGGCTTTTTATACAATCATTTTTATTTTGACATAAAAAGACAGAATTGTCTGCCATTTAATAAGACTTCTTGGCCTTAACACACACTTGTGGACAGTGGACAGTTTACACTGGTGTACTCTCTATACTCTCAGAGGTTCCCAACCTGGGGGGCGCCAGAGTTCACAGCGGGGGCAGATATACCTTGAGGTTGGCCTGGGCGATAAAACGAGAGCTATAATTCTAGTGATATAATTTTCCTCGATAAAACAATTTCGCTAAATATTCAATTTGATGTTTACGCTGCAAAAGTGCAACAAAACAGCGCTACTCATTTGAACCGTGCACGGATCATATCCGCTCGGTTCAAACAGCAGCACAGAGCGAGCTGACTAGAGCTGACGTTTACTCACGCGACCACTAAACACCGCTGTGAGATCCAGTGAGAAGCGCTTGAATTCAGCGAAGAACACAAAGACTGGTTTAAACTAGTATCAGTCGATATCAGTCAACTGATATAAACTAGTTTAAATCCACATAAAAATGCGCTGACACACAGCAGAAAAACACTGTGTGCAACGATACAGTCAAAAGGCTGACCATGGATTTACTGTAGTAACACAAACTGTCCCCGTCACTATACTAGGGTTTTACGACCCACACAGACCACAGGGTGAGCACCCCCTACTGGTCTCACTAACACCTCTTCCAGCAGCAACCTAGTTCCCTATCGATACTCCACTCGTACTGCGTCTTGTAAAGACGCATATGGGAAAATGCCTTTTTTCTCCTGAACTGAAGTCTTATTTAATCACGCAGTGAAACTGCACGACTATTGGTTCGTGCAGGTGTAGAAAAACGAACCAATGGTCGGCAGCGGAGCTGCACGAACCTATGGCGACGATACCTGCCAATATTCCCGCCGAAACGGGCGGGGCATCTGGCTATATAAGCGGTCGTTTCGCCATAGGATCCTCAGATTTTTTCTCCTTCAGCGCTTCAGCGGCGTGGTCTCCACCTCGGTGCAGGGCGAGAACGCTCGCGTTCTGCGCTCAGAGGTGATGACGCTGCTGGAAAAAGGAGCCATAGAAATGGTTTCTCCAGCTTTGAGCGAGTCAGGCTTTTACAGCCGTTACTTCCTCGTCCCCAAAAACGATGGCGGCCTCCGGCCCATCCTCAATCTCAGACGCCTGAATCATGCCCTCATGAGACGGCCGTTCAGGATGATCACACTGAAGCAGATCCTCTCGCAGATTTGCACAGAGGACTGGTTCTGTTCTCTGGACCTGAAAGACGCATACTTTCACATCCAGATAGCCCCCCATCACAGACGATTCTTGAGATTCGCCTTCGAGGGAGTGGCTTACCAGTACACGGTCCTACCCTTTGGGCTGTCTCTGGCCCCCCGTATTTTTACGAAGTGCATGGACGCGGCTCTTTCCCCTCTGAGACAGATGGGAATCCGCATTCTCAACTACCTCGACGACTGGCTCATTCTGGCCCAGTCAGAGGTGGAACTTCTTTCACACAGAACCCTCATCCTCAGCCACTTAGGCGCCTGGGGCTCAGGGTCAATTTCGCCAAAGCGCACTGTCTCCCAGCCAGCGAATATCGTTCCTGGGTACAGTTCTGGACTCAGCTCACATGAGGCGGTGATAGCGCCAGAACGCGCTCTGGCCATTCAGAAACTCGCGGCCACCTTCAAGAGCGACACCGCCGCCCACTCAAAGTGTTTCCAGAGAATGCTGGGCCTTATGGCGCAGCATCGCCAGTGTTACAGCTGGGCCTGCTCCGCATGCGCCCCCTTCAACGCTGGTTGAAACCACGGGTTCCACACAACGCATGGCGTCACGGACGCTTGCATATCAGGGTGAATCAGGCCTGTGTAACAGCCCTGACCCCCTGGAAGAACCCACGGTGGATGGAGAAGGGCGTGGCCATGGGGTTGGTCCACACCAGGAAAGTTGTCACGACAGACGCCTCAACACAGGTTGGGGGCGCTGTGCGGCAAACCGACCTTCGCCATTGGTCGAAGACGGAGGCGGCTTCCACATCAACTGCTTGGAAATGCTAGCAGTTTGTCGAGCCTGCCAGTTTTTCCTGCCGGACCTAATAGGATGCCATGTGCTGATTCGCTCAGACAACATGTCCGTGGTTTCTATATAAATCACCAGGAGGTGTCTCCTCGAAGCGCCTCTTTATTCTGGCAGAGCGCCTTCTGGAATGGGCTCAGCTCAACCTGCGCTCGCTGAGGGCAGCACACCTGCCGGGCAGACTGAACCAAGGAGCAGATATGTTATCTCGGAGCAATGTCCCCTCAGAGGAGTGGATGCTCCATCCGCAGGTGGTTCAGAAGATCTGGAAGACCTTTGGCAAGGCAGAAGTAGACCTTTTCGCCTCCAAAGACAACTCTCACTGCCCAACTTATTATTCGAAGGACAGGGATGCGTTGGCCCACGATTGGCCCAACCTCCTCCTTTATGCATTCCCCTGATCGCCCTGCTTCCACAGGTCGTCAGGCGTATCAGGAACAGGGTCACAAGGTGCTATTGGTGGCCCCTTGTGGAGGAACCAACCTTGGTTGTCAGAGCTGACTCAGCTACTGACAGCAGCCCCTGGCCCGTGCCTGAGACGGGATCTCCTCTCTCAGGCGAACGGAACAATATGGCACCTCGACCCGAGCTGTGGGCTCTCTACATTTGGCCGCTCAATGGGAGCCTACTGGCTTCCCAGAGCGAGTGTTAAACACCATTTCTGAGGCTAGAGCCCCATCTACGAGACGCCTCTATGCCCTTAAGTGGTCTGTTTTCTCCACTTGGTGCCTCAACCGTGGTGAAAACCCTCTACCTCTGAGTTAGCGGTGGTTCTGTCCTTTCTGCAGGAACTGCTAGATAAAGGACGTTCTCACTCTACACTCAAGATGTTCGTAGCAGCTATAGCTGGCCTTTCATGCCCCTATAGCGGGCCAGTCGGTAGGCAGAGACAACTCAGTTGTCCGTTTTCTGAAGGAGCCAGGAGGTTGAATCCACCTCGGCCCCTTACTGTCCCTACATGGGATCTGCCCACTGTACTGAGGGCCTTGAAAGGCCCTCCTTGAACCGCTACAGTCACGGACCTCCGGTCACTTTCGCTGAAAACTGCTCTGCTACTAGCACTAGCGTCGGTTAAGCGAGTTGGAGACCTGCAGGCGCTCTACTAGCCCTGCCTGCCTGGAATTGGGCCTAACGACTCCAAGGTCGTCCTGAAACCAAGGCATGGTTATGTACCTAAGGTACTTTCAACCCCGTTCAGAGCTCAGGTCATCACGCTCTCCGCCTCCGTCTGAGGAGGACCGGGAGTTATCTTTGTTATGCCCTGTCAGAGCTCTGAGAATCTACTGAGCGTTCCGCCCCTTTTAGGCATACGGAACAGCTCTTTGTTAGCTTCGGTAACCGCACCAAAGGACATCCGGTCACGAAGCAGAGACTCTCTAAGTGGATAGTGGATGCTGTCATGCTGGCATACTCTTCTTTGGGCCTGCAATGCCCCATTGGAGTACGAGCCCATTCGACTAGAGGCATCGCCTCGTCATGGGCGTGGTCTAGCGGTGTATCCATTACAGAGATTTGTACGGCGGCTGGCTGGGCCACTCCGTCCACATTTGCTAGGTTTTATAACCTGGACATACCGGCCTTACAGGCCAGAGTCCTCTCTGCTTAGATGAGCTTGTACACATACGCTGTGGGAACAATCCTGTCAGAGATTTCTTGACCACAATGCGCTCAGGCTCTCTAATTGGCACCCTGCATACTCCGGTTAACTGAGTATACAGAAGTGGAACGATTATCCAGGCCGAGCACGACCTCTATGAGTTTAGCTCGCTTTAGCCTGAAGTATACTACTTACTTCCCTATGGGCATTATGTTTATGGAAGTATATACAGTCGTTCATCTACCCTAGCACGGGCGTGATTAAATTCAGTTCCCATATGCGTCTTTACAAGGCGCAGTATGCAGTGGAGTCGATGGGGGCGTGCTCGACGGTTACTATCGTAACCTCGGTTCCCTGAGATACGGGCAGTACTGCGTGCTTTGCCGTGCCAGGTAGCTGCCGCTTCAGTCGAAGTAAACCTGAGGATCCTATGGCGAAACGACCGCTTATATAGCCAGATGCCCGCCCGTTTCGGCGGGAATATTGGCGGGTATCGTCGCCATAGGTTCGTGCAGCTCCGCTGCCGACCATTGGTTCGTTTTCTACACCTGCAGAACCAATAGTCGTGCAGTTTCACTGCGTGATTAAATAAGACTTCAGTTCAGGAGAAAAAGGCATTTTCCCATATGCGTCTTTACAAGGCGCAGTACTGCTCCGTATCTCAGGGAACCGAGGTTACGATAGTAACCGAGTACGTTTTCCCAGGAGGTCTCCCATCCATGTACTGACCAGCTCAAACCTGCTTAGATTCAGTGAGCAACCAGTCTTGGGCTGCAGGATGATATGGCTGCACCTACCCCAACTGTAAACCTGGTTATTAAACTATAAACCAGTTATTTGAGTTACTGTTGCCTTTCTATCATCTCTAACCAGTCTGCCCATTCTCCCCTGACCTCTGACATCAACAAGGCATTTTCGTCCACACAACTGCCGGTCACTGGATATTTTCTCTATATTTAAACCATTCTCTGTTAACCCTAGAGATGGTTGTTTGTGAAAATCCCAGTAGATCAGCAGTTTTTGAAATACTCAGACCAGCTCGTTTGGCACCAACAACTATTCCATGTTCAAAGCCACTTTTCTTCCCCTTTCTGATGCTCTGTTTGAACTTCAGCAAGTCCTCTTCACCACATCTAGATGCCTAAATGCATTGAGTTGCTGCCATGTGATTGGCTGATTAGCTATTTGTGTTACCAAGCAATTGAACAGCTGTATTGTGGCCGGTTAATGTGTATATAATTTACTTTTTTCGAATTTTCCTCATGTTGTTGCATCACAATGACTTTTTATATGCCCTCAAAACATAAAACATACAATGTTTTTAACCATGAAGGCATAACATATTCACATAGGTTGGGTTGGTTCAGTGTTGTTTTTTTCGAGCTAGAACAATCAGTCTATTGTGACATCTCTATATCTGCCTAACATACCAGCTTTGAAAGGCATCCAGGAATTGAGGACACCATGTTCACCTGATTTGCATGTGGGGTGGTGTGGTGGCTGCATGAGGTAGAGCGCGCATGGATGCCAAAACATGCCCTTCAGCTTTACTGATGACTGTTATTCAAAGCAGGCATTGGTGGCTTAAAGGAACAGACACGACAGCTTTGTTCATGAAAGCGAGAGGGATAGTGAATTAGTGAAACTTCTGGCAATGTTTCAAAAACAACCACATACGTCCCAAAAGCATCTATCTGCCCCATTCACCCACCAAGACAGATGTCAAGTAAGCAATAATGAGCTGACAGTTAAACAAGATAAGAATTATGGGCAAACAACTCACAGTATAACATTACATAGAATGACCTTCTGCACAGAGAGGCCACAAACTAGTGGACCATTACTTTCAAATCTCATTAAGAAACATGTTATTCTTCTGAAAACTGTAAGTTCCAGGACCACAAAACTCATTTGAAATAAAAATGCGCAGTTTTCTGTGGAGGAGAAATTAAGGGTTATCTGCTTAAATTAATGGGAAAATGGGGTGATATTAAGTATAGGCCTGCAAAATATTGAATTCTCAAAATATGAGGTTTGTTGCAGTAAACACAGTAAACTACTGTATTTGCATTACAAACCAGTGTGTTTATGATTATGATAAATTACAAACATAAGACATAACATCCAAACATAAAACGTAAATTCCAGTTTGCAGTGTTTTGTACAACCGAAATCACTGGAAATGGCGAATCCTAGAAGCCTTGTACATTTAAGTAAAAAGATGGCTGCACCTGTTAAAAAAATGGACAGGTACAATTAAATATTCACTCACAAAAACGGTTATAACATCATATTAGATGAGCCTTGTCTAAAGCATTGTAAAATAGCCAAACTCCTGCAAATCATTGAGTTGTGCCAAGATACCAGGTGGTATAGCAACCATAAACAACCTAGCATTTGATTGATTGAAATCTGCAGTGCAGGTTGACTCTACACATAAACATCTTGCATTCTAAGTTTATATCTCGCTATTTTTAGCCACCATGGAACAAATAATAAAAAAGGTAAGCTAATTGTGACTTTTTATCTCACATTTCTCACTTCTTTACTCACAATTTTTATCTCAAAATTCTAACTTTTCTTCTGCAGTAGGCCTATTTATAGGCTATCTTTACAATAGTCGCAATTGCCTCTTTTTTATAGCCTATGGCAGAAACAAGCTTCCATAAGTGAGGCTGTATTCAAAATTTTATACATGCTCTTTTTTAATGATGAAAATGTTTAGTATATTTTAACTTGACAGTATAATCAAATTAAGAGTCATGTTATTTAGGCGCATCAGCCATAGAAGATGGAGGGGCAGGTCACGTGCATTGCATTATGGAATACAATATTCCAGCATTATGTTTTGTTTCGAGTATACTAGCAATTAGGTTTTATTTTTTATTTGGGGGGTTTTAAGAGTACCTCACTGCTTAAAAGTACAATGTATCTTCTCTACACGTGCTTGACGTGGCGCGGTGCAGCTTAACGTACAGACTTGAACGATAGAGACGGACAGTGATTGGTTTTATGAACGTCACCCCGTTTATATGTGGAGTGTGGACTACGAGAAATGGGAGGAGCGTGTGAGAAACTGAGCAGCTTCCACATGATTGTAGAGCAGTGGAAACACAGGGAGAGCCGTAGTCGAGGCGTGGGTGAGTGAACATCATGGGACATGCTCTCTGCGAATGAACTACAGCAGTCTGGAGCTTCATCCCAGAGCGCGCAGACGTCTGCTGCTGAACCGCTCTGGACAATACAACAGTACCGAAACTGAGATTACTGAGAGTCCTGTTTTACAGTTTAGAAAAATGAGAGTGAATTTTTCAGCTAGTTGGATATTTCAAGGATGGATCACACACTTCATTCTTGCTATGTGCACGCAGGTAAGTTAACTTTAAACTTACTATGTTTTTTTTTTTTTTTGCAAATGATTACAATACACCAAATTTGTATTTGAATTTAACGGAACTCGCATAGGTAAAGTAGGAATTTAATATTATGGGGAATTATTATTTTGCACTCGGTTTACTTTTTTGCCACCTCAATGCCAAACTTCCTTATTCCCCTCTATGTATTTCAGCGCTTTGTTGCGAGAACGGGTTGTGTACATTATTAGCGATGTACGACTCGCGAATGACTGAGTCGGACCTTTGCAATGAACCGGTCTGTCGCTTCGTTCGATCGGACTGAATCGTGTCGGCGGTCGTGTCAACAACTTAACGTTACCCATCTCTTTCGGAAGATTCGTTAATAAAAGAGCATTTGTTGTGAACCGAGGATTTGACTGGTGCGGCGAAAAGTCAGTAATAGCCGAATGGGGCAATGTTAAAGAATAAAACGCAATGTAAATATGTTTGTGACTGTATTGACAGTTTTGTCAACACGCGCGCGAAACGTGTATTATTTTCAGTCAAGTGAAGTAAATTAATGTTAACATTGTTTGACATTATTAAATCTAAGATTAATTCTGGCTGCAACAAACTAAACTGGGACGCATTAATTCGAGTGAAGTCCAAATAATGACGCGATGACAAGATAATGTATTCATCTTTTTTGAACCGGTTCATTGAAATGAACTGTTCAAAAGAACCGCTAATAGTTGGACGTCAAGCCATTAATTTAGTCTGTGGCTCAAAATTGAAAAGACATACCTAGACATGGGCGTTTTTGACCGAAAGTGCTCTGTAGGTTGGCCGCTCACAAAGTTTTGAGACACTTCCCCTCTCCTTCCTTCCCTGCCAGATTATTCTGAATTTTCCCTGGAATCTGAATTGTTGCACACTTTGAGGGGAACTCCATGTGGATGTGGCTGTTTCTGGGATTGTGCTTTGTTCATGATGGTTTTAATCTGAAGTGTGCAGTGTTTTTGTTGTTTTTTAATAAGAAATCATTAGCTAGATCTTTCCGCCAAATGTAAATTTGATACTCATTAAATGTAAATATCATATCATTACATTCCCAGGAATGGTGTAAAACTCCAGCTCAAAAACTCTCAAAAACTTGTTTTACTCCATGCAAACATTTCGGGAAAACCCCTAATGTCTGTTATAATATGTGAGAAAACAGCTAATTTTACAGTTTTTTTTTGTCAAAGCCCATTTTCATTCATATTTTTCATTCATTCAGTTGTTTTCTGAGTCAGGTCAACAGTTTTAACATGTTTTCTGTTGCATCACATGCAGGTCTGAACATGTGTTTGCCAGGTTGAAAAGTTATGAAAGAAAACTCTGGGAACTTAATTCTGGAAACAATGCTTGCCTCTTTCGACCTTTATACTGAGAGGCGTTTTTCAGATGATGGACACGTGTTTTTTGAATTCTAAATTACTTTTATTCATATATATAGTTCTAGTATACAGTAACGCGGCATTGCTATCTTTTTGCATTCATAAACTGAATAAATGCAAGGCAATGCACATTAGGACTGCGAGTTATGATATATGAGTGCTTCTGCTATATGTAGTGAGCTCCTGTGTGAAAATGTTTCTCTTGTTCTGGAGCATATTTTCTAACATATAATTTTTCAGGGCGTATCTGACCATGATCTTATATATTTAGTAAATGAAAATATGTTGTGTTGCCCGAGTATAGCCTTACATTCAAATGCAGGGGATCAGAAATGAACTCTGGACATTCCTTTGGGTTTCCTGTGCTTTTTCACATGCGTCAATCAAAAGGTCTTTAGGTTCTTCACCAGTGGTAAAAACCCTCAGAAACCCAACTATGTTTAATATCTTGATAGAGACAAAGAGGAGATTATTTTCAAGTATTACATTTATTGAATGTTTATTGTAATTGATTATTTTACTTTTTTTTTATTCACATTTAGACACACTGTAGTAGGGATGTGTATATATATATATATATATATATAATCAAGGAATATTGCATACAACTTATTTCATTTGAATAAATTGGGTTTTCTTCCTGATGAATGTGTTTTTTTGTTTAGTGAAGTGAACTAGTCCCTTGTTTTGGCAAAGCTTGTTGTCATTAACAAATCTGATAAGGAAATTATATTTCCTCATGAATTTCCATGCTACCCCTGGATTTTCCTGAGATGATGGATATATCCATTGATCCATGATCAATACCAGGAAACCTAAATAGGAAAAAGTTTGGCTTCTGCTTTTTGTTTTTGCTTGAGAGAGATAAAGAGAGCTTTGATATTTGTGACCCTGGACCACAAAAGCAGTCTTAAGCCGCTGGGGTATATTTGTAGCAATAGCCAAAATTACACTGTATGGGTCAAAATTATAGATTTTTTTATACCAAAAATGATTAGGACATTAAGTAAAGATCGTGTTCCATGAAGATATTTAGTAAATTTCTTACAGTAGATATATTCAAACTTTATTTTTTATTAGTAATATGCATTGCTAAGAACTTAATTTGGACAACTTTAAAGGTGATTTTCTCAATATTTTGATATTTTTGCACCCTCAGATTTATAGAATAGTTGTGTTTCAGCCAAATAATGTCCTATTCTAATAAACCATACACCAATGGAAAGCTTATTTATTCAACTTTCATAGAATGTATAAATCTCAATTGCGAAAAAATTGACCCTTATGACTGTTTTTGTGGTCCTGGGTCACATTTCATAAATTGTCTTCTGTAGTCCCTATAAACAATATTTCTCTTCCATTTCTATAATTTGAAAATATATGTTGGCTAGAATACAGAAAACTAAGGCTTTGCCCCGTGTTGCTCATTTGAAAACTTTTTTTTTTTAGTGTGCGGTGTAAGAAAAATAAATTTGAGCATTATTTCTACCTATTTTAACAGTCCTTTTCACCTCCACGAGAGCCCAGAATGCTGAGCTTGGCACTATTTTCTTTTTTATTGTCTTTTACTTGAGTGATGGCTGGATTTTCTCAGATTTGCACTGAATTAAAGGATTGCATGTAATTTTGCCCTGCTGTTAAACCGTGGAATGCGTTTGTGGAGGGATGTGGGTGGTGTTTTTTTTTGTTGCTTTTTTTTCTTCCTCCGAGTTGGGCAAAATGATCCTTATTCCTTAAAGATTCTCATTCCAACCAGAGCAAATGTTCAAACAGGCCAAATGTTGTGTAGTTTTTGTGTTACTGTAGAGATCACCCAGAGGACTGGAGATACAGTGACCCCAAAAACTATTTGAACGCTTTAGCCACACTTAAAAATGCCAGAAAGCCATTGCATCAGATTACGAAATAAGCAACTGGCATGCTTTTTTCAAGTAAAAAAATAAATGCAATGTTCAAAATTAAACAAAAACTGGTCAAACTTTACTCCAGTCTTCGGTGTCACATCATCATCTTCAGAAATTATTCTCATATGCTGATTTGAAACAAACATTTGTTATTATGAGTTTAAAAAAAAATGGTGCTTCTCTCATGGTAAACATCTGTAACTAAAAACCTCCCATGGGTGACTTGTGAAACTCTCAAAGCTACACGATTAATTTAGTATCCATCTGTCTCATCTGTTGAAGTGGCATGTTGCTGTAGTTTAGTCACAATCATTTTATCATATAAGAGCCACTACGTTTGTTTAACTATTGTTGTAACTCTTAATTGCAGGCAGAACTGGCCATAAGCTGCCAACAAAATGAATATAAGCACAGCGGGGGATGCTGCAGAAAATGTGAACCAGGTGAGCAGCAATACAGACTAGTTAATTATACTATGTAGAAGACACTATGAAACAATCCATTCATTCATTTTATGGTGTGTGTGAGTGAAGCCTGCCTGGGAAAAATAAGATCAGGTCTAAATCTGCTCATTTTTTCCCATTTAAAAAGCAGAAGGATAAGAAAAGAGGAAGACACACACCCATACAAAGTTTAACCTATGACTTCCACTATACAATTCAAAATAATATCATCTTTTGCAATATGGATTCATTAACCTTTTCCATTGACCAAAACAGCAAACACATTTATGTCTTTAGATGAGCAAACTTATTGCACAATATTTATTTCAATGCAGGAAAATACCTTTTCACTCACTGTGATGGCAGTTCGAGCACAAAGTGCCTTGATTGTGGCCTTGAAGAATACCAGCCGGACTGGAACAGTGACACTAAATGTATTCCTCAGAAGTTCTGCGATGAAGGTCAGTGTCACTTACTGTTTTTTTTTTTCAGTAGCTTTAGTTAATTTCTCGAATCAGAAATTAGATTTTGAAACCAACTTCAACCTCCACGTCATCTAGTCACTTGTGCATATCATAAAAGGAGTTTCTCATTCTTTTGAACAAGTTGTGATTGCTTTGGTACATTGATGCAACTGATTATGTACATTTGTCTGTGGTTTCCTACATTATGAGTTGGTATTGCCATGTTGCTCAAAATGCATTATATAGTTACTTTTGTGAGATGAACTAAAGATTTTGAGTTAGTTACAGGCAATCTATTGTGTGGTGCTGTTTGTGCAAATTGTTTTGAGAAATGTACGGTCTTTGCAAATATTAAGGATAATTAGAGAAATGCACTAAAGCAATTGAGAAAAACTGTTATATGTGTAAAGAATATTGATTAATTGCGCATTATATTTTGACATCACACACTAATCATTCTCTATAGGTAAAGGATTTAACCGCACTCGTCCACACAACCCTAAAGCGGCTGAACCGTGTCAGTGCAAGCAGGGATTTCACTGCTCTCTGATCAACTGTGAATACTGTGAAGCCATTAAAAAATGTCCTGCAGGAGAAGGAGTCGTAATGGGCGGTAAGAGCTTGTGATGACTACACAGATTTGACAATGACAACGTTCTGATCATTTTAAATCTTATTCTGGGGGAAAACATTAAAAAGGGATAGTTCTTGACATGAATAACATGAAAGTGAGTAAATGATGACATCCTTTTAATTTTAGGGTGTACTATGCCTCTTATACATTTATTCAGAAGTTTAAAGTGGGAGACATTCATCATTTGCCTTATAGATAGATGAAGTGTACCCGTAATTGAGAGTGCAGTAAATCAGTGGCTGTTCCAGCTCTGTGGTTTTGAGCACAAGATTTAGTGCCAAATGGAAAGGAATATTATAATACAGTTCACAGAAATGGATCCGGACTTGCTGTAGTTTACAATTTATCTTTAGCATCTTGACATTTACACTGTAATTAAAATTTAAAAGCATCACAAGGCTTTCTATAGCTTTCTGTTATACTTTCTGTGAATATGGATGGATGGATGGATAGATAGATATATAAATAAAATGATAGATAGATGGAGAAAATGATAGATGAGTATATGGAGAAAACGATAGATAGATAGATAGATAGATAGATAGATAGATAGATAGATAGATAGATAGATAGATAGATAGATTGGATGATAAAATGATAGATAGATTGAGAAATGGATGGATATATGGATGGATGGATGGATGGATAGATTGGATGATAAAATGATTAATAGATTGAAGGATGGATGGATGGATGGATAGATTGGATGATAAAATGATAGATAGATTGAGAAACCGATGGATTGATCGATGGATGGATGGATAGATAGGATGATAAAATTATAGATAGATAGATAGATTGAATGAATTATGACAGAATGATAGATGGATAAAATTATGGATTGTTGGATAAATAGAATGATAGATAAACTAATGTATATATAGATGGAATGAATAGATTGGCGGATAGACAGACAGATAGAACAATAGGTGGATAGAATGATGGATAGATAAAATGGTAGATAGAAAGATGATGGATTTAAAGAACGATGCATGGATGAATAGTAAATATGACGCTAAAAACAGAAACACAAATGAGAAGGAAAATGAATGAAATTTAAATTATTATTAGGATAAATAGCTGTAAAAATGTGTTCATTTGTCTATTGAAATTGTAAGTCTATAATACTTCATCGCTCTCTTATTTGTAGAAATGGGCAGAGCTTCCTGTGCGCATTGTCAGTATGGATACTTCTCAGATTCCCTATCAACAGAAGCCTGCAAGAAATGGACAGAGTGAGTATGCCTCTAATCCAAGCTTAACAACTCAATACAATAACTCCACAGGTTTAACAACAGCTGGGAGTGTAAGCCACACACATGCCTGTCCACTGAGTCTCTCACACCCAACGGTTCTTTAACTGCACTCATTTGCAAAGTCACAGCTCTCATTCTCACAGGCGTTGTTTGTCTGGGGAAGTCTCAGGCATGTCTGGTCATTTTTTTAAAGCCCCCGCAGTCTTACCGCTCTGTCGTATTATGATTAATTTCTCCACCACTTCCCCTAGAAAGAGCCCCTTTTCTTTTTGCTCTTTGTATTTTGCGGTTCCTCTTAGAAGAGAAAATTGGGAGAAGTGACCAGACTGTGTTGGGCTGCCCTCTGTTGATATGTCTAATTCTATCCCAGTTGTAAAGCTTACAATATTTCCAAAGCGTATTCGCTGTTTTGATATGTCTAATTCTCTTCCAGTTGTAAAGCTATCGGCAAGACCGAGAAACAGCCCGGAACCTCTAAATCAGATGTGATGTGTGGAGTCCATTCTCCTGGTAGGTTATTTCACATTTTTGTATTTGTTGAATTGAATTCACCTTCACACAGTGTTGTGATGAATAAACTTCCTCATCCTCCTCAGTTATGACACCCTGGGTGGTGGTGGCCATCCTCTCGGTCATCATCGTGCTATCACTGGTTGTTCTCTTCTTGTTTTGCTGCAAGGATAAGCTGAACTTCCTCTCAGGTAAATTTAGTTCAGGGTCATGTTTGTTTGGTACAGTTTGTGGTAGATTCTTGTCTATGTTGTTGATTAAAGCTTATTTTCTGACACCACAGTAAATCTACGCACCTGCGTCCAAAACCTGAAAGGAAGTAGAAATCAACAGGTAAGTAAGAATATCTGAAAACTGTAATAACGATATTAGCTCCACAATAACGGACTATAACGTTCTGTTTATTTTTAGCACTTACGGAAGTAACATTGTCTGTTATTTTAAATGCACAAGGCAAGCTTTTTCAAGCAGAATAGATTCTGATTGGCTGTCACTGTTTTTATCAGTCGTCAGCTGGAAAAAAATCTGAAAGTGATTCCAACAATATCGTTCCTCTATTTTGTTTTTGTTATAGTTGTGGTGTGGACTGCCCTACTATCATAAAATTATAATGATTATTAATAGGGGTGGGAGGGATAATATATCGATGTGGTGATATATCGTGATCCTTCTCCATGCGATACGAGAATCGATATCTGGCGCCAAATATAGATCATTTAATTAATACAATAAGGTGCTCTAAATAGATTTCCCTAAAAATGTTTAGACCGATATCGTGATGTGTCATTATAGGATTTTCTTGAAAGATATTGATTATCGCAGAATCGTGACATCATCGTTATCGTGAGCAATGTATCGTGATCATATCGTATCGTTAGGTACCCTGCGATTCCCACCCCTAATTACTAACATCATAATGCCTTCAAAAGCTGTCCTATTTATTTCATTGTTTTATAAAACCGTTATTTTATACATTTGTTATTTTATAAATCATTCCGTCTTTTATTGTGTTATTTGATCAGCAAATTCTTATTAATGAGTGAATGTTAAAAAATTAGTTTTGAATGTTACCATTACTAATTACAATTACTTCATCTATCCCTTTAAAAAAAAATATTAGAATATATTTAGAAAAAATTATGATGCAAAGTCTGTAGAATTTTTCAATATTGATGAGATATTTTATTTCAGTTTATTATTGTATGAAATGTACAGACATATATCATCTTATGTTATAATCTTTGTATATATATATATATATATATATATATATATATATGTGTGTGTGTGTATAAGTACATTATATACTATATATAATATAAACACATTTATTTATAACAAAAAATTACAAATTTTGACTTGCATAAACGTTCACTTTTAGATGAATAAAGATATTAAATTAAAAGATTAAAGATGATAAATTTGTCATGCTGCAGTGATTCATCAACAGTGTATATATTTATGTTTATCTAGAAAAATTCAGTGCCAAAAGTGTGTAAGATATGAGAAAAGGATATAGTTTCCAAAAAAGGTTTTGGCACTAAAATATCTTCATATATACTGTAATTTTACAAAAAGTATTTTTGACACCTATGGTACTCCACACATACCTGACCCAAAATAACCTGACTCAATAATGTGTATTTTAAGGGTTGTGAAGAATTTGTAAAGTTTCATTCCATTACTAAAGTCTCAGCTATTTTTTTAGAAATGTCTATGTATCTCTTCTGGGTCAGATTGGACCTCTATGCATTCTGAGGAGTAAAACTTATAGATACTGATGTAGTTATTGTGCTTAGTGTAACCGGCCCATACTAATTTGACTTTCTTTTAGGAAACTATGACTTCATACCACAGTGGTAACAGTACACAAACCCTCCCTCTGATTTGCCAAGAACGAATCCCCCCAGAGTCCCTGATCACGTGTCCCAGCACCCAGTTAACCATTCTTGATGAAACCTCGACTTGCACGGACCAAGAACAAGACCAGGACCGAGCAGAAACCTCGTCGGGCAGCTCCAGCGAGGACTCCGGAGGTGGGTCTGCGTATCCTCTGTCGGGCAGCACCTGCAGCTGTGTGCTTTCCATGAAGGAGCCCATAGAGGTCGGAGAGAACGAGGACTGCAGTCAGCTGGTGGCCACGGGTTTGGCAACATGCTGCTCCTGCAGGCCAGGAGACGCCATCGGAGAAATCGTGCAGGTCGTCGGCCTGAAAGAGCCTCTGCTGTGTGAGAGCTGCTCGCCGGACGTCCTGCTGGATATGCAGCGCTCCCAGGAACTCTATCTGGACTACAGCAGCCCTGCTGGCAAAGAAGCCATGTCAGAGATGAGAGGCATCCAAGGCGACCGAGGTCCGGTCGAAGAGCTGTACAGACAGAAGGAACCTTGTTGCTGCAGCATAGACTCCACCAACATTCCTCCTCTGTCGTCGGTCAGCGCTAATGACCAGGGCCTTTCGCTGATCCACAGCGATGACCACAAACTGTCCGACCCCGATGCAGACTTCCAGAACCAGTGCTCAGAATCGGCTCTCACATCTGGTAATACATTAACACGTGTGAAAATAGTGACAAAACAAATGAAAAGCTGTCTGTGCATCTGAGGTATTTGAAGCTGTTGTTTCATAGTGCAGAACACGCGAATCTGTTAAACTCACAAACACATGTGTTTGTCAGATTTACAGGCACTGTCGTGCGACTCTATTCCAAATGGACAAATACAGTAAAAATACATGATGAAATATGGGAAATTATCAAAAATCTCAGTAACAACAGGTCAAAAATGCACAGTGAGATCATTCCCGTCTTTGATCATGAAACAGATGGCCAAGCTTACAAACTAGTAGCACACTGGATTTCGTGTTTCAACATCGATGGATCCTGTGTAAACTTGATAGAAAGTGCTAGAAAACAACCCTAATAAAATGTGATTCTTTCTTCACTAATAGTTTTAGCTACTATTAATACATTACTATTTAAATAATATAAATAATTGTGTGTAAATATAAATAATATAGAAAATATCTAATCTAATATAACCTATATACAGTCTATAAATTATAAGAATAAATGTATGTGGAGTGATAGGATGCAATATATATATAATCTACAAACTCTACATATTAATACGTTATAAATATAATTGTATTTGTTTTGGGGAAAGGATGCAAGGATGCATCGAATTGACCAACAAGGACAAGAAAGACATTAAAAAGTTACAAAAGATTTGTATTTTAAATAAATGTTCTTTTGAACTTTCTATTCACCAAAGAATCACGTATCCACAAAAACATTAAGCAGCATAAGTGTTTCCAATATTGATAATAATAAGATATGTTTACTGAGCACCAAATTAGCATAATAGAATGATTTCTGAAGGATCATGTGACACTGAAGACTGGAGTAATGATGCTGAAAATTCAGCTTTTCATCACAGGAATAAATTACATCTGAAAATCCATTTCAATAGAAAGTTATTTTAAAGTGCAATAATATTTCACAGTATTACTGGTGAGCATAATACTTTTTAATAACACTCAACTTTGAACAGTAGTGTATATGTTTTAAATAATTTATAATCATACGTATTGGCAAAATAAATCCTTATATTTCAATAACACATTACTTAACAATGTCTGTGTTACTCATATTCCATCCTATATTCCATCTCCACAGAGGAATTACACAATATTTACACATGTAGTTCATTAGTGTTCTTCAGTAATATCGTGTAAAGGTAAACACACAGTAACCTGAACACTAAAATAAAGTGTCATGTCTTGAGGTAATAATTAGAACAAGCACATTCAGGTCATGTGCATTCCAGTAAGTCGTTTTTGTGAAAATATGGCAGGCAGCCACCGCAAAGAGTGGGTGTAGGGTCCTTAATGGAGCAGTGGGAAAATGACTAAAAGATGTGTGAAACATGAGTCATTGATAGTCTGTGTGTATATTCAGAGAAGAAATAGGAACCAAACAATCTGCTCATGTTGAACTTTTAAGTGGAAGGAAGCAGTTTTGTTGCTCAAGAGGGGTGAATGTGTATATATATATATATATATAAGCTTTTTGCCAATTCAGTGCAGACGTGGCATTATTAGCTTCCAGTTTGTAATGTAGACTATTAATGTGAACCACTAACATCTAAAGTAGTAGCGTAGTGTATTCACGTGTGTCAGCAAGACCACAAAGAAGTTAGCCTTTTACGAATGGAAAATACACATCTGGTTGCATTAATATGCATAAAGTTTAGCCTTAATATGTTAGTGTTAGTCTTCCAGGGTTGTTATTAACTAAGACTAAAACCATATAATATTACATTATACACACATATAAATAAGTTTACTTCTTTATATTTTGTTTTCTTTCAGCTAGTTGCTGAAGCGGCATTGCTCATTTTTTTTGTTAAGTTACAGTTGAAACACTCAAATAACTAAAACTAAATAAACTATAACTAAAAACTCAAATGTAAAACAAAAATTAATAAAAATGACAAACACAAAACAAAATATAAAATATATAAAATAAAAAGGAAAACCTAATACAAACTGTATAGACATTAAAAGAAAACAAAAATTAATACAAATGTCAAACACACAAAAAAATTACTATAACTAAAATCTAAATGTAAACAGAAAATATAAAAAATACTAAAATAATTACATACTAAAAAATAAAAGCTAAGAAAAATGACAAAACACAATAAATTGCCAATACTTTACATAAATTAAAAATGAAGACAAATAAATTAAAATGAAGAAAATATAAAAATTGCTAAAATAACTTCAAAATAAAAGAAAACAAAAATCTAATATAAAACACAAATTATAAAACCTATTACAAATGCTAAAATAATTACATATAATTAAAAATAAAAGCTTATAAAAATGACAAAACACAATAAAATCAATTTCAAAAGTCAAAGCTTTATAAATTAAAAATAAAGAAAATATAAAAACTACTTAAACTTAATAAAAAAGCTAACAAAATCTAATATAAAACTATCTAAAATCTCAAATAAAAAGTCAAACCTAATAAAAACTGTATAGATATTAAAAGAAAACAAATAAAAAGGAATAAAAGTGTCAAAAACTAAATTACTATAACTAAAATTAAAACAGAAAATACAAAAGATTACTAAAATAACTAAAAACTAAAACATAACTATATGGACATATTAAAAAATAAGAAAATTACAAAACACAACAAAATGACAAAACAATGTACTTTTCAAAACGTTTAAATATATAAATAAATGCTACTAAAATAACGCTGGTGTTAATTTGTCTCCAGGAAAGGAATGAATGTTTAGTTCATGGAAATACAGTGTACTGGTTCTGATGCGTTGTCTATTTTTGGCAGGTCAGGTGACAGGAAACAACAACACTACTTTTATCTCCAGCGGGCAGGTGATGAACTTCAGCGGTGAGGTCATCGTGGTGTACGTCAGTCAAACGTCTCTGGGAAGCAGCGAAGGAACAGACGAACCCTTCAGCTGCCCGGTTCAGGAAGAGTCCAACGATGACAGCTTCCAGAGCGAGCCCAAATCTAACATAACCACAACACTGCAGGCCAAGAGCAGGAACGGACACCTGGAAAAACACCTGCCCGTGCAGGAAATGACCAACGACTGGTCCTGGCAGAAATAAAAAGCTGCAAGCATTTTCTACTAGACTGGAATTGACTTTTTAAATGATAACAATTGATTAATAATGGGCGTACGATAGCCTGTATAGCAACTAAAAGTGCTATTTCATGAAAAATGCTATGCATTTGTTGACCTATGTATTTATATCATATAAATTAGGTACTTCTTGTCAGTCAGCTTTGAGAGGATGATAGATCGGATGACAGTAAAAGTCAAGAACATTGACTCCAGAATGTCTCATTTTCAGACAATCTCTATGTTGAGGAGCCAAATAAAGAGCGGCTTGGTGCGACAAGAAGCCAAACTCAGGCCAAAGATGATGAAAACAAGCCAGATAAAGCACAAAAACATCCACCACAACACAACAAAAGCACCATGTTTTCATTGTCCCTTCCTCTTGGCCTTCTAAAACCGAGCAAGCACATCGTACCTCACGTCGGGAACCGTTTTTGGATGATGGTTAAAAGTTAGTAAAATGGTGATGTTGGTTATATGTAAAAAACTTAATTTGTAAATTGTTAATCATTTTTTGGTTATTTATCGTGATGATTTTGTGCCGCTAACCTGACAAGTCAGTCTGACTGGAGCAGAACGTAATCACAAACATTATTATATAATATAACGTTATATATAAAACACATTGCGTATGCGTGGTAGTGATAGCCATGAAGCTTATAACCGTTTGCAATTTTTTAGGAGTGGGCGGATCGATCAAATTGAAATGATTTCCATGTTGCTGTACTATCATAATTACATTCCAAAGTCAAGACAAATGCTATTTAAATTGCTCTATAGACATGTTTTGAAAATTCATAAAAATGTATTATCAAATTGTTTTCTGCAACTCCACCTGATTATTGTTCAGTATCTCCCCAAGTACCACTGTGATGATTTTCATGTTGTTTTACTGTATCATTTTTAATAATTGCATACCAAAGTCAAGAAAAATGCTATTTAAATTGCTCTATAGACACATTTTAAAATTCATAAAACAATAAAATCAAATTGTTTTCTGACAACTCCACCTGATTATTGTTCAGCATCTTCCCAAGTACCACTGTGATGATTTTCATGTTGTTTTACTGTATCATTTTTTAATAATTGCATTCCAAAGTCAAGAAAATGCTATTTAAATTGCTCAATAGACACATTTTAAAAATTCATAAAACAATAAAATCAAATTGTTTTCTGACAACTCCACCTGATTATTGTTCAGCATCTCCCAAGTACCACTGTGATGATTTTCATGTTGTTTTACTGTATCATTTTAATAATTGCATTCCAAAGTCAAGAAAAATGCTATTTAAATTGCTCAATAGACACATTTTAAAAATTCATAAAACAATAAAATCAAATTGTTTTCTGACAACTCCACCTGATTATTGTTCAGCATCTTCCCAAGTACCACTGTGATGATTTTCATGTTGTTTTACTGTATCATTTTTTAATAATTGCATTCCAAAGTCAAGAAAAATGCTATTTAAATTGCTCAATAGACACATTTTAAAAATTCATAAAACAATAAAATCAAATTGTTTTCTGACAACTCCACCTGATTATTGTTCAGCATCTCCCCAAGTACCACTGTGATGATTTTCATGTTGTTTTACTGTATCATTTTTAATAATTGCATTACAAAGTCAAGAAAAATGCTATTTAAATTGCTCAATAGACACATTTAAAAAATTCATAAAACAATAAAATCAAATTGTTTTCTGACAACTCCACCTGATTATTGTTCAGCATCTCCCCAAGTACCACTGTGATGATTTTCATGTTGTTTTACTGTATCATTTTTTAATAATTGCATACCAAAGTCAAGAAAAATGCTATTTAAATTGCTCTATAGACATGTTTTGAAAATTCATAAAAATGTATTATCAAATTGTTTTCTGCAAACTCCACCTGATTATTGTTCAGCATCTCCCCAAGTACCACTGTGATGATTTTCATGTTGTTTTACTGTATCATTTTTTAATAATTGCATACCAAAGTCAAGAAAAATGCTATTTAAATTGCTCTATAGACACATTTTAAAAATTCATAAAACAATAAAATCAAATTGTTTTCTGACAACTCCACCTGATTATTGTTCAGCATCTTCCCAAGTACCACTGTGATGATTTTCATGTTGTTTTACTGTATCATTTTTTAATAATTGCATTCCAAAGTCAAGAAAAATGCTATTTAAATTGCTCAATAGACACATTTTAAAAATTCATAAAACAATAAAATCAAATTGTTTTCTGACAACTCCACCTGATTATTGTTCAGCATCTCCCAAGTACCACTGTGATGATTTTCATGTTGTTTTACTGTATCATTTTTAATAATTGCATTCCAAAGTCAAGAAAAATGCTATTTAAATTGCTCAATAGACACATTTTAAAATTCATAAAACAATAAAATCAAATTGTTTTCTGACAACTCCACCTGATTATTGTTCAGCATCTCCCAAGTACCACTGTGATGATTTTCATGTTGTTTTACTGTATCATTTTTAATAATTGCATACCAAAGTCAAGAAAATGCTATTTAAATTGCTCTATAGACACATTTTAAAAATTCATAAAACAATAAAATCAAATTGTTTTCTGACAACTCCACCTGATTATTGTTCAGCATCTTCCCAAGTACCACTGTGATGATTTTCATGTTGTTTTACTGTATCATTTTTAATAATTGCATTCCAAAGTCAAGAAAATGCTATTTAAATTGCTCAATAGACACATTTTAAAAATTCATAAAACAATAAAATCAAATTGTTTTCTGACAACTCCACCTGATTATTGTTCAGCATCTTCCCAAGTACCACTGTGATGATTTTCATGTTGTTTTACTGTATCATTTTTAATAATTGCATTCCAAAGTCAAGAAAAATGCTATTTAAATTGCTCAATAGACACATTTTAAAAATTCATAAAACAATAAAATCAAATTGTTTTCTGACAACTCCACCTGATTATTGTTCAGCATCTTCCCAAGTACCACTGTGATGATTTTCATGTTGTTTTACTGTATCATTTTTAATAATTGCATTCCAAAGTCAAGAAAAATGCTATTTAAATTGCTCAATAGACACATTTTAAAAATTCATAAAACAATAAAATCAAATTGTTTTCTGACAACTCCACCTGATTATTGTTCAGCATCTCCCCAAGTACCACTGTGATGATTTTCATGTTGTTTTACTGTATCATTTTTAATAATTGCATTACAAAGTCAAGAAAATGCTATTTAAATTGCTCAATAGACACATTTTAAAAATTCATAAAACAATAAAATCAAATTGTTTTCTGACAACTCCACCTGATTATTGTTCAGCATCTCCCAAGTACCACTGTGATGATTTTCATGTTGTTTTACTGTATCATTTTAATAATTGCATACCAAAGTCAAGAAAAATGCTATTTAAATTGCTCTATAGACACATTTTAAAAATTCATAAAACAATAAAATCAAATTGTTTTCTGACAACTCCACCTGATTATTGTTCAGCATCTTCCCAAGTACCACTGTGATGATTTTCATGTTGTTTTACTGTATCATTTTTAATAATTGCATTCCAAAGTCAAGAAAAATGCTATTTAAATTGCTCAATAGACACATTTTAAAAATTCATAAAACAATAAAATCAAATTGTTTTCTGACAACTCCACCTGATTATTGTTCAGCATCTTCCCAAGTACCACTGTGATGATTTTCATGTTGTTTTACTGTATCATTTTTAATAATTGCATTCCAAAGTCAAGAAAATGCTATTTAAATTGCTCAATAGACACATTTTAAAAATTCATAAAACAATAAAATCAAATTGTTTTCTGACAACTCCACCTGATTATTGTTCAGCATCTCCCAAGTACCACTGTGATGATTTTCATGTTGTTTTACTGTATCATTTTTTAATAATTGCATTCCAAAGTCAAGAAAAATGCTATTTAAATTGCTCAATAGACACATTTTAAAAATTCATAAAACAATAAAATCAAATTGTTTTCTGACAACTCCACCTGATTATTGTTCAGCATCTCCCCAAGTACCACTGTGATGATTTTCATGTTGTTTTACTGTATCATCTTTTAATAATTGCATTCCAAAGTCAAGAAAAATGCTATTTAAATTGCTCAATAGACACATTTTAAAAATTCATAAAACAATAAAATCAAATTGTTTTCTGACAACTCCACCTGATTATTGTTCAGCATCTCCCCAAGTACCACTGTGATGATTTTCATGTTGTTTTACTGTATCATTTTTTAATAATTGCATACCAAAGTCAAGAAAAATGCTATTTAAATTGCTCTATAGACACATTTTAAAAATTCATAAAACAATAAAATCAAATTGTTTTCTGACAACTCCACCTGATTATTGTTCAGCATCTCCCCAGGTACCACTGTGATGATTTCCATGTTGTTTTACTGTATCATCTCTTAATAATTGCATACCAAAGTCAAGAAAAATGCTATTTAAATTGCTCTATAGACACATTTAAAAATTCATAAAAAAATAAAATCAAATTGTTTTCTGACAACTCCACCTGATTATTGTTCAGCATCTCCCCAAGTACCACTGTGATGATTTTCATGTTGTTTTACTGTATCATCTTTTAATAATTGCATTCCAAAGTCAAGACAAATGCTATTTAAATTGCTCTATAGACACATTTTAAAAATTCATAAAACAATAAAATCAAATTGTTTTCTGACAACTCCACCTGATTATTGTTCAGCATCTCCCAAGTACCACTGTGATGATTTTCATGTTGTTTTACTGTATCATTTTTAATAATTGCATTCCAAAGTCAAGAAAAATGCTATTTAAATTGCTCAATAGACACATTTTAAAAATTCATAAAACAATAAAATCAAATTGTTTTCTGACAACTCCACCTGATTATTGTTCAGCATCTTCCCAAGTACCACTGTGATGATTTTCATGTTGTTTTACTGTATCATTTTTTAATAATTGCATACCAAAGTCAAGAAAAATGCTAAATACATTGCTCTATAGACACATTTTAAAAATTCATAAAACAATAAAATCAAATTGTTTTCTGACAACTCCACCTGATTATTGTTCAGCATCTCCCAAGTACCACTGTGATGATTTTCATGTTGTTTTACTGTATCATCTTTTAATAATTGCATACCAAAGTCAAGAAAAATGATATTTAAATTGCTCAATAGACATTTTAAAAATTCATAAAACAATAAAATCAAATTGTTTTCTGACAACTCCACCTGATTATTGTTCAGCATCTCCCCAAGTACCACTGTGATGATTTTCATGTTGTTTTACTGTATCATTTTTAATAATTGCATTACCAAAGTCAAGAAAAATGCTATTTAAATTGCTCAATAGACACATTTTAAAAATTCATAAAACAATAAAATCAAATTGTTTTCTGACAACTCCACCTGATTATTGTTCAGCATCTCCCAAGTACCACTGTGATGATTTTCATGTTGTTTTACTGTATCATTTTTAATAATTGCATACCAAAGTCAAGAAAAATGCTATTTAAATTGCTCAATAGACACATTTTAAAAATTCATAAAACAATAAAATCAAATTGTTTTCTGACAACTCCACCTGATTATTATTCAGCATCTCCCCAGGTACCACTGTGATGATTTCATGTTGTTTTACTGTATCATTTTTTAATAATTGCATTCCAAAGTCAAGAAAAATGCTATTTAAATTGCTCAATAGACACATTTTAAAAATTCATAAAACAATAAAATCAAATTGTTTTCTGACAACTCCACCTGATTATTGTTCAACATCTCCCCAAGTACCACTGTGATGATTTTCATGTTGTTTTACTGTATCATTTTTTAATAATTGCATACCAAAGTCAAGAAAAATGCTAAATACATTGCTCTATAGACACATTTTAAAAATTCATAAAAATATTAAATCAAATTGTTTTCTGACAACTCCACCTGATTATTGTTCAGCATCTCCCCAAGTACCACTGTGATGATTTTCATGTTGTTTTACTGTATCATTTTTTAATAATTGCATACCAAATTCAAGATAAATGCTATTTACATTGCCTTTATAGACATTTAAAAAATTCATAAAAACATACAATCAAATTGTTTTCTGCCAACTGAATTCTTGTTCAGCATCTCCCCAAATACTACTGAGGTGAAATCAGTATTTAAGAAATACAATGAAACCGTGAGAGTAACGCCCAGGTTACGACGTAACCCCTGTTCCCTGATGGAGGGAACGGAGACGTTATGTCGTGACGACATAGGGGATTTACCTGGAAGCCCCGAACATCTCTGACTAAAGAGAAAACGCCAATGAAATTGGCTAGTGGATTTTGCATACCTGAGCCACTCCCCGTGCATACGGGTATA
The DNA here is from genome assembly GCA_027564155.1 of Gymnocypris eckloni scoliostomus. Lineage (NCBI taxonomy): Eukaryota > Metazoa > Chordata > Actinopteri > Cypriniformes > Cyprinidae > Gymnocypris > Gymnocypris eckloni. The sequence continues at coordinate 13,527,730 of CM050436.1, read as the reverse complement.
AAAGGGCGACAGGTGCATCCACTCATTAGATTTTTGCTCGAGCCGAGTGGATGAGAAGAGTGCTGATCTCCACAAAGCCGCTTCATCTTTGTTTTGTTCCCGGTTGGCGAACGGTGCGATCAGCGGAGTCCCTCTCATCAGCGATTCCCTAGGCACTTCAACTGAGAGAGCAAATTTAAAAGAGCAAATCATTTCATTCAGCATTTCATTCGGTGCGCCAACTGTAGATAGGATGTCGATCGCAGCATCGGGGGACGGGTTCACGTCCTATGAGGATAAAGGTGCGGTGGGGCTGCCCCCCTCGGGTGTTGTCTTCACCGCCGCACCGGACCCAGAGCTGACGGCCATGCTTGCCCGGGCAGCCTGAGCATCGGGCTGGAGGTCAACAGGCCGCCCAGTCCCGAGCCCTTGCAGCTGGACGATTGGTTTCTCGGAGCGGGGCGCAGCTCACAACCGCGCCCTGCCCCGGTGCCTTTCTTCCCGGAGGTGCATGATGAGCTGACGAGTTCGTGGATGGCCCCTTTCACGGCCAGAAGCCGCTCGTCCGCCTCCTCCGTCCTCACTACCCTCGACGGCGGAGTAGCCAGGGGGTACGCGGGCATTCCCCAGATGGAGAGAGCCGTCGCGGTGCACTTGTGCCCGCCGCCAAGAGCGGCCAGTAGCCAAGAGAGTATGGTTCGGCTACGACAGTCCCGTTTGGGACCCAGGGAGTTCGGTGAGGATGCCTCAGAACGCACCGCACCGCCTTCTGTGCCATCCACCCCTACTCCCTTTCGCTGCACCACCACAGGTACGTCGATTGTGCTGTTGGAGCCGCTTTCACAGCGTCTGGAGGCGTGGCTCACGCTGCCCAGCCTGTCTCGCTGGCTCACGCGCACAATTCGACTCGGCTACGCGATTCAGTTCACCAGGCGACCTCCCAAGTTCAACGGCGTTCTCGAGACGTCGGTGGCAGTCCGGAACGCCCTTGTCTTGCGCAAAGAGATTGCTGTCCTCCTGGCAAAGGATGTAATCGAGCCGGTCCCTCCAGCCGAGATGAGGCAGGGGTTTTACAGCCCTTACTTCATCGCACTCCAAGAAAGGTGGTGGCCTTCGCCAATCCTGGATCTGCGAGTCTTGAACCGGCTTTGCACAAGCTCCCGTTCAAGAGCTGTTTGCACAAGCTCCCGTTGCTGAAGCACAGGCGCATGATCAAATGCATTCAGCCCCAGGATTGGTTTGCAGCGATTGACCTGAAGGACGCTTACTTTCACGTTTCGATCCTTCCGCAAGGACCGCTTTCACGGTTTGCGTCAAGGTCGGGCATGGCAGTACAGGGTCCTCCCCTTCGGGCTCTCCCTGTCTCCCCGTGTGTTCACGAAGGTTGTAGAGGGCGCCCTTACCCCGTTACGGGAAGTGGGCGTCAGGATCCTCAACTACCTCGACGATTAGCTTACCCTAGCCCAATCCAGAGAGCAGTTGGGCGATCACAGGGACTTGGTGCTCCGGCACCTCAGCTAGTTGGGGCTTCGGGTCAACTGGGAAAAGAGCAAGCTCTCCCCTGTGCAGAGAATCTCTTTCTCGGTGTGGAGTTAGACTGTGAGTATGACTGCACGCCTCACGGAGGAACGTGCCCAAGCAGTGCCTGAGTTCCTTCAGAGGCAGGAATGTGGTACCACTGAAACAGTTTCAGATATGGCATCCGCAGCTGCAGTCACGCTGCTCGGATTGCTTCATATGAGACCACTTCAGCACTGGCTACACCCCGGGTCCCGAGGTGGGCATGGCGCCGCGGGTACACTGCGAGTAGGTATCTCCCAGCAGTGTCGCCGCTCCCTCAGCCCTGGACAGACCTTGCCTTTCTATGGGCCGGGTGCCCCTAGAACAAGTGTCCCAGCATACTTTTGTCACAACAGATGCCTCCAGCACGGGCTGGGGCGCTACATGCAACGGGCAGGCAACCTCGGGCTCTGGACAGGGCCCCGACTGCTTGGCACATCAACTGCCTGGAGCTGTGGGCAGTGCATTTAGCCTGCGGCAGTTCCGCCACTACTGTTGGGCAAGCACGCATAGTCTGCATGGACAACACTGCGGCGGTCTATATCAACCGGCTGGGGGTATACGATCACACCGCATGTCACAGCTCGCCCGCCATCTCCTCCTCTGGAGTCACACGCAATTCAAGACACTGCGTGCTGTTCACATCCCGGGAGCTCAATCGTGCGGCCGACACACTCTCACGACAGCTCACGCTCCCTCGGAGAGTGGCGCCCATCCCGAGACGATCCGGCTGATCTGGAGTCGTTTCGGGAAGCTCAGGTAGACCTGCTTGCCTCCCGAGTCCTCCCACTGCCAGCTGTACTTCTCCTGACCGAGGGCCCCTCGGCACAGACGCACTGGCACACAGCTGGCCTCGGCCCACACAAGTATGCGTTTCTAGTTAGCCTACTCGCACAGACACTGTGCAAGCTCAGGAGGACGAGAAGCAGGTCCTGCTGGTTGCACCCCATTGGCCCACCCGGACCTGGTTTCCCAACTCATTTCCCTCGCGACAGCACGCCCCTGGCGCATTCCTCTGAGGAAGGACCTCCTTTCTGAGGCTCGGCACCATATGGCACCCAGCGGCCCAGATCTATGGAACCTCCATGTGTGGCTCCTGGACGAGACGCTGCAGACTTGAGTGGTCTACCACCGGCGGTGGTAGAGACCATCATTCAGGCTAGAGCTCCTTCAACAAGGCAAACCTACGCACTGAAATGGAGTCTGTTCAGCGACCTGGTGTTCTTCTCACGAGAAGACCCCCAAGATGCACGATTGGAGTAGTGTTTTCTTTCCTGCAAGAAAGGTTGGAGCATAGGTTGTCACCCTCCACCTTGAAAGTGTATGTAGCCGCATTGCAGCTCACCACGATGCAGTGGACGGCCGGTCCCTGGGAAAGCATGATCTCATTGTGAGGTTCCTGAAGGGGGCCAGGAGGATGAATCCTCCGGCCTCCCTTTGTGCCCTCTTGGGACCTCTCTATTATCCTGGCTGGACTTCAGAGGGGCCCCTTTGAGCCGCTGGACTCAGTCAAGCTGAAGTTCCTGTCTCTTAAGACAGCGCCCTGACCACGCCACTTCCATCAAACGGGTCGGGACCTCCAGGCGCTGCGAAGAGTGCCTTGTGTTCGGGCCGGTCTACTCTCACGTTGTCTTGAGAGCCCGGCCTGACACGTGCCCAAGGTTCCCACCACGCCCTTCCGCAATCAGGTGGTGAACCTGCAAGCACTGCCCTCGGTGGAGGCAGATCCAGCCTTAGCGTTGCTGTGTCCCATAAGAGCATTGCGCATATCGTGGACCGCACCCGGAGCGCCAGAAGCTCCGAGCAGCTCTTTGTCTGCCACGGAGGGCAGCAGAAAGGGAAGGCTGTCTCCAAACAGAGGTTGGCCCACTGGATAGTGGAGGCCGCCGCCTTGGCGACCAGTCGTAAGGCGAGTGCAGCCCCTCACTCCACCAGGAGTGTTGCCTCCTCCGCGTTGGCGCGGCGCCTCTTTGGCAGACATCTGCAGAGCTGCGGGCTTGGTGACACCGAACACCTTCGCAAGATTCTACAATCTCCGCTGAGCCAGTTTCTTCCCGTGTGTTGGGTAAATAATGGGCGGGAAGAACTGGCCGGTGTCACGCTTGCTGCGCCATTCCCCCTCACCTGGGGATATGAGCGCCTTTTTCTCCCCCAGTTCAGTTCCCCGGATGGTGAACCCTGGTGGAATCCTCCAAGCAACCCAGGCAGTCAGACTGGGCGGAGCAGTCTGACGCAAGGCCCAGTACTGGTGTTAGCTCGCCCGGGTCTCCGGTCAGCCCCTGTACTGGGCTAGGTGTCCAGTATGGCCTGATTCCCCTTTGGGTAATCCCATATGTGTATTCTTCCACGGTAAGGTTTCCCTCACGGTAAACCCGTGTCTTCCCTGTCACAGAGCTTCTGTCAGGTTCTGCTGGCAGCCCTCCTCCCTACTCCTAGGTAGGATCTGCCCCAGAGTCCAGTCGTATGTAGTACTGCCCCAAGCCTGGGCCAGTCCATATCAGTGTCTCCACATGTTACCTCCCTTCGGGCAGGATGTGGCCTCCGTAGCGCCTTCTCTGGAAGGCTCGGTTTCTAGTGGTCCCAGTGGGCACCAAGGTTAGCTAATTTGCGCTGGAGCAGTAGGAAGGTTGCAACCTCTTGCATGGCATTTGTCTGTCACGCACCGCTTGTCAACATCTGCATGCCACAAGGTTGTGACGGGGTTCAGCTTGTGGCGCTTTCCATAGACCCCTATGTCGTCACGACATAACTCGTAGTGACCGACAGATAGGGAACGTCTAGGTTAAGTACGTAACCCTGTTCCCTGATGGAGGGAACGGAGACTTTATGTCCCCATGCCACAATCTTGAACCTAATGAGTGGATGCGCCTGTCGCTCTTTTATACCCGTATGCACGGGGAGTGGCTCAGGTGTGCATAATCCACTAGCCAATTTCATTGGCGATTTCTCTTTAGTCAGAGATGTTCGGGGCTTCCAGGTAATCAGGGAACGGGGGTTACGTACGTAACCTAGACGTTACTCTCACGGTTTCATTGTATTTCTTAAATACTGATTTCACCTCAGTAGTATTTGGGGAGATGCTGAACAAGAATTCAGTTGGCAGAAAACAATTAGATTTTCTGTTTTTATGAATTTTTTAAATGTCTATAAAGGCATTGTAAATGGAATTTATCTTGACTTTGGTATGCAATTATTAAAAAATGATACAGTAAAACAACAAGAAAATAGTGGTACTTGGGAAGATGCTGAACAATAATCAGGTGGAGTTGTCAGAAAACAATTTGATTTTATTGTTTTATGAATTTTTAAAATGTGTCTATAGAGCAATTTAAATATCATTTTTCTTGACTTTGGTATGCAATTATTAAAAGATGATACAGTAAAACAACATGAAAATCATCACAGTGGTACCTGGGGAGATGCTGAACAAGAATCTGGTGGAGTTTGCAGAAAACAATTTGATTTAATGTTTTTATGAATTTTTAAAATATGTCTATAGAGCAATTTAAATAGCATTTTTCTTGAATTTGGAATGCAATTATTAAAAGATGATACAGTAAAACAACATGAAAATCATCACAGTGGTACTTGCGGAGATGCTGAACAATAATCAGGTGGAGTTGTCAGAAAACAATTTGATTTAATATTTTTATGATTTTTTTAAAATGTGTCTATAGAGCAATGTGTTTAGCATTTTTCTTGATTTTGGTATGCAATTATTAAAAAATGATACAGTAAAACAACATGAAAATCATCACAGTGGTACTTGGGGAGATGCTGAACAATAATCAGGTGGAGTTGTCAGAAAACAATTTGATTTAATATTTTTATGATTTTTTAAAATGTGTCTATAGAGCAATATATTTAGCATTTTTCTTGATTTTGGAATGTAATTATTAAAATATGATACAGTAAAACAACATGGAAATCATCACAGTGGTACTTGGGAAGATGCTGAACAATAATCAGGTGGAGTTGTCAGAAAACAATTTGATTTTTTTGTTTTATGAATTTTTAAAATGTGTCTATAGAGCAATGTATTTAGCATTTTTCTTGATTTTGGAATGTAATTATTAAAAGATGATACAGTAAAACAACATGAAAATCACCCCAGTGGTACTTGGGGAGATGCTGAACAATAATCAGGTGGAGTTTGCAGAAAACAATTTGATTTTATTGTTTTATGAATTTTTAAAATGTGTCTATAGAGCAATGTATTTAGCATTTTTCTTGATTTTGGAATGCAATTATTAAAAAATGATACAGTAAAACAACATGAATATCATCACAGTGGTACTTGGGGAGATGCTGAATTATAATCAGGTGGAGTTGTCAGAAAACAATTTGATTTTTTTGTTTTATGAATTTTTAAAATGTGTCTATAGAGCAATGTATTTAGCATTTTTCTTGATTTTGGAATGCAATTATTAAAAGATGATACAGTAAAACAACATGAAAATCACCCCAGTGGTACTTGGGGAGATGCTGAACAATAATCAGGTGGAGTTTGCAGAAAACAATTTGATTTTATTGTTTTATGAATTTTTAAAATGTGTCTATAGAGCAATGTATGTAGCATTTTTCTTGATTTTGGAATGCAATTATTAAAAAATGATACAGTAAAACAACATGAATATCATCACAGTGGTACTTGGGGAGATGCTGAATAATAATCAGGTGGAGTTGTCAGAAAACAATTTGATTTTATTGTTTTATGAATTTTTAAAATGTGTCTATAGAGCAATGTATTTAGTATTTTTCTTGACTTTGGTATGCAATTATTAAAAAATGATACAGTAAAACAACATGGAAATCATCACAGTGGTACCTGGGGAGATGCTGAACAAGAATCAGTCAGAGTTGTCAGAAAACAATTTGATTTTATTGTTTTATGAATTTTTTAAATGTGTCTATTGAGCAATTTAAATAGCATTTTTCTTGACTTTGGAATGCAATTATTAAAAAATGATACAGTAAAACAACATGAAAATCATCACAGTTGTACTTGGGAAGATGCTGAACAATAATCAGGTGGAGTTTGCAGAAAACAATTTGATTTTATTGTTTTATGAATTTTTTAAATGTGTCTATTGAGCAATTTAAATATCATTTTTCTTGAATTTGGAATGCAATTATTAAAAAATGATACAGTAAAACAACATGGAAATCATCACAGTGGTACCTGGGGAGATGCTGAACAAGAATCAGTCAGAGTTGTCAGAAAACAATTTGATTTTATTGTTTTATGAATTTTTTAAATGTGTCTATTGAGCAATTTAAATAGCATTTTTCTTGACTTTGGAATGCAATTATTAAAAAATGATACAGTAAAACAACATGAAAATCATCACAGTTGTACTTGGGAAGATGCTGAACAATAATCAGGTGGAGTTTGCAGAAAACAATTTGATTTTATTGTTTTATGAATTTTTAAAATGTGTCTATAGAGCAATGTATTTAGCATTTTTCTTGATTTTGGAATGCAATTATTAAAAAATGATACAGTAAAACAACATGAATATCATCACAGTGGTACCTGGGGAGATGCTGAATAATAATCAGGTGGAGTTGTCAGAAAACAATTTGATTTTATTGTTTTATGAATTTTTAAAATGTGTCTATAGAGCAATGTATTTAGTATTTTTCTTGACTTTGGTATGCAATTATTAAAAAATGATACAGTAAAACAACATGGAAATCATCACAGTGGTACCTGGGGAGATGCTGAACAAGAATCAGTCAGAGTTGTCAGAAAACAATTTGATTTTATTGTTTTATGAATTTTTAAAATGTGTCTATAGAGCAATTTAAATAGCATTTTTCTTGACATTGGTATGCAATTATTAAAAAATGATACAGTAAAACAACATGAAAATCATCACAGTGGTACTTGGGGAGATGCTGAACAATAATCAGGTGGAGTTGTCAGAAAACAATTTGATTTAATATTTTTATGAATTTTTAAAATGTGTCTATTGAGCAATTTAAATATCATTTTTCTTGACTTTGGTATGCAATTATTAAAAAATGATACAGTAAAACAACATGAAAATCATCACAGTGGTACTTGGGGAGATGCTGAACAATAATCAGGTGGAGTTGTCAGAAAACAATTTGATTTAATATTTTTATGAATTTTTAAAATGTGTCTATAGAGCAATGTATTTAGCATTTTTCTTGACTTTGGTATGCAATTATTAAAAAATGATACAGTAAAACAACATGAAAATCATCACAGTGGTACTTGGGGAGATGTTGAACAATAATCAGGTGGAGTTGTCAGAAAACAATTTGATTTTATTGTTTTATGAATTTTTTAAATGTGTCTATTGAGCAATTTAAATAGCATTTTTCTTGACTTTGGAATGCAATTATTAAAATATAATACAGTAAAACAACATGAAAATCATCACAGTGGTACTTGGGGAGATGCTGAATAATAATCAGGTGGAGTTGTCAGAAAACAATTTGATTTTATTGTTTTATGAATTTTTAAAATGTGTCTATAGAGCAATGTATTTAGCATTTTTCTTGACTTTGGTATGCAATTATTAAAAAATGATACAGTAAAACAACATGAAAATCATCACAGTGGTACTTGGGAAGATGCTGAACAATAATCAGGTGGAGTTGTCAGAAAACAATTTGATTTTATTGTTTTATGAATTTTTAAAATGTGTCTATTGAGCAATTTAAATATCATTTTTCTTGACTTTGGTATGCAATTATTAAAAAATGATACAGTAAAACAACATGAAAATCATCACAGTGGTACTTGGGGAGATGCTAAACAATAATCAGGTGGAGTTGTCAGAAAACAATTTGATTTTATTGTTTTATGAATTTTTAAAATGTGTCTATTGAGCAATTTAAATATCATTTTTTGACTTTGGTATGCAATTATTAAAAATGATACAGTAAAACAACATGAAAATCATCACAGTGGTACTTGGGGAGATGCTAAACAATAATCAGGTGGAGTTGTCAGAAAACAATTTGATTTTATTGTTTTATGAATTTTTAAAATGTGTCTATTGAGCAATTTAAATATCATTTTTCTTGACTTTGGTATGCAATTATTAAAAAATGATACAGTAAAACAACATGGAAATCATCACAGTGGTACCTGGGGAGATGCTGAACAAGAATCAGTCAGAGTTGTCAGAAAACAATTTGATTTTATTGTTTTATGAATTTTTTTAATGTGTCTATTGAGCAATTTAAATAGCATTTTTCTTGACTTTGGAATGCAATTATTAAAAAATGATACAGTAAAACAACATGAAAATCATCACAGTGGTACTTGGGAAGATGCTGAACAATAATCAGGTGGAGTTGTCAGAAAACAATTTGATTTTATTGTTTTATGAATTTTTAAAATGTGTCTATAGAGCAATGTATTTAGCATTTTTCTTGACATTGGTATGCAATTATTAAAAAATGATACAGTAAAACAACATGAAAATCATCACAGTGGTACTTGGGGAGATGTTGAACAATAATCAGGTGGAGTTGTCAGAAAACAATTTGATTTTATTGTTTTATGAATTTTTAAATTGTGTCTATTGAGCAATTTAAATATCATTTTTCTTGACTTTGGTATGCAATTATTAAAAAATGATACAGTAAAACAACATGAATATCATCACAGTGGTACTTGGGGAGATGCTGAACAATAATCAGGTGGAGTTGTCAGAAAACAATTTGATTTTATTGTTTTATGAATTTTTAAAATGTGTCTATTGAGCAATTTAAATATCATTTTTCTTGACTTTGGTATGCAATTATTAAAAAATGATACAGTAAAACAACATGAAAATCATCACAGTGGTACTTGGGAAGATGCTGAACAATAATCAGGTGGAGTTGTCAGAAAACAATTTGATTTTATTGTTTTATGAATTTTTAAAATGTGTCTATAGAGCAATGTATTTAGCATTTTTCTTGACTTTGGTATGCAATTATTAAAAAATGATACAGTAAAACAACATGAAAATCATCACAGTGGTACTTGGGGAGATGCTAAACAATAATCAGGAGGAGTTGTCAGAAAACAATTTGATTTTATTGTTTTATGAATTTTTAAAATGTGTCTATTGAGCAATTTAAATATCATTTTTCTTGACTTTGGTATGCAATTATTAAAAAATGATACAGTAAAACAACATGAAAATCATCACAGTGGTACTTGGGGAGATGCTGAACAATAATCAGGTGGAGTTGTCAGAAAACAATTTGATTTTATTGTTTTATGAATTTTTAAAATGTGTCTATAGAGCAATGTATTTAGCATTTTTCTTGACATTGGTATGCAATTATTAAAAAATGATACAGTAAAACAACATGAAAATCATCACAGTGGTACTTGGGGAGATGTTGAACAATAATCAGGTGGAGTTGTCAGAAAACAATTTGATTTTATTGTTTTATGAATTTTTAAATTGTGTCTATTGAGCAATTTAAATATCATTTTTCTTGACTTTGGTATGCAATTATTAAAAAATGATACAGTAAAACAACATGAATATCATCACAGTGGTACTTGGGGAGATGCTGAACAATAATCAGGTGGAGTTGTCAGAAAACAATTTGATTTTATTGTTTTATGAATTTTTAAAATGTGTCTATTGAGCAATTTAAATATCATTTTTCTTGACTTTGGTATGCAATTATTAAAAAATGATACAGTAAAACAACATGGAAATCACCCCAGTGGTACTTGGGGAGATGATGAACAATAATTAGGTGGAGTTTGCAGAAAACAACTTGATTTTATTTTTTTATGATTTTTTTAAATGTCTATAGAGCAATGTAAATAGTATTTACTGTGACTTTGGTATTTAATTATCAAAAATAATATACACAAATATAACTGTGTTACTTGGGAGATGCATAACAAGAAATGCAGAAAACTTTTTTATTTGTATTTTATTTTATGGATTTTTAAAACAAAAACATTGTACAAACCAATTTCAAATGTTTTATTGAAACTGTAATACATTATGAATACAATTAAACAATAAAATAATAAAAATTGCCTGTGATTTCAATTTGATACGCGATCCGGCCCACTCCTAAAAAAAAATTGCAAACGGTTAGAAGCTTCATGGCTATGACTACCACGCAACGCAATGTAGACGCGCACTAACATTTTCGGCGTAGATGGCGTGACCGTGCTTTTCCGAAGCGCAGATGGCGTGACCGCAGTCGTAAGTTAGTAACTTAGTGATTTTCTCCACCCATTACTGTAAATAAAGCTTGTTTGTACGAAACTGTTTATTTCCCTATAAATGAGAGTGATGGTATGAGAAAGGTATTTGGTTGAGTGATAAGCAGTGTTTATTGCTTGTACATCACTGACCACATGTGCGGTAAAACCTCTGTTTTCGAGCAAAACCAATGTTGACATAAAGCCTTTCTAAATAGCGCGGAATGGCTAGCAGCTGTCGCGAGCTCAATGCAAACATATACTCAGCATGAGGTGAGACTTCCACCGAAGACTGCTGGGTGTTTAGCTGTGATTGGAATAATCAGGAGTCTGGGATGGCAACAGAAACAAACACTGAAGTGTTGTTGAGTTCTGTCTGCCAAAACGGGAAGTTATGACTGCGTTTAATGTGGTTCTTCAGGCACATTTGGTGACTCGTGACTAGCAATGACTGTTGGATTGTCGCGCCATCTAGAGGAACGCTGCTGTAAGAAGAGTAGGGGTTATTCAACTTTTGCTATAACGATGATTAGGTGAAATATAAAGGCATGTCTATTTACAGAAAAATAGTAAGCATGACATTTTAAAGACAAAATTTTAATTTATTAATATGCCATTTTTATATATTGGAGAAAAATCCCAGTAAAACGTTCAATTCAGATTTGTTTATCTATACAATTTTCAGGTTTGGTCATTTTTACTGTTCATAATAAACATATCAAAGATACATACGTAAATGCATGCGAATTAAATCATTGAGGCATCGGTATATGTATGGGTGGTTAGAAACGTGTATTTGTTTATTAAGATTTATTTTGATATTATTCTTCATATATAACAATTAAAAACAAGTCTTTCAGTAGGATTATTTCAGTACTGCTGAACTCATTTTTATTAGAAACTATGCAATTAAAAATATGAAACAAACAGTTTTCAGAAGGTTTTTCACAAATAATAATAATAATAATGTTTCTGTTATTATTAATAGTAATAGTTATTATTAATTATTAAGTTATTATTAATAGTAGCAGTATAACTATATATATAAACTATACATGATATATAACATTACAATTTGTAATGTTACAAACAAACTCTTTTCAGAGGACTTTTCACCAAAAATATGTATTTTTTTCAAATAATCAGGCACAACTATTTTTATCATTGAGACTTATACATATTTATTGAGCACCAAATCATGACATTACAATGATTTCTAAAGGATAAAGTTACAAATAAATAAATACATTTTTATAAATTGGACAGACCCCAAACTTTTAATTTTTAATGTACATTTTTTTACTTTTTAAAGTTACCTTTAAAGTTGTAATTTTAATTAAGTTATTATATATATATATATATATATATATATATATATATATATATATATATATATATAAACCATATGTAATATAATAATGTCTGACATAAATAATATGTGTAAAATGTTTAATAATAATATTATAATAATCAATATAAATAAATAAAAAATGTATAAACTGTGATACATTTTTCAGGTTTCTTATAAAGGTCAAAAGAGCACATTTATTTAATAATATCTGAATATATACCAGGCATCTGAAATCTATTGTAACATTCTAAGTGTTTGTATTGCCACTTTTAATACATTTAATGCATCCTTTCTAAATATAAGACTTAATCCAAACTTATTGACCCCAAATTTAAAGATCGACATATCTTTTATTAATGAAACATCCTCTGATTCCACACTGACTTATTGAATATGACTGTTCTAATCTGTAGAGAATTGGGAATCTGGGGGAAGACCACAGAAAAGGAGTGATGGATCATTTCATATTCTCTTGGTCACTGTTGAGGTATCAGTGATCCTAATATGTTACAGTCCTGTCCAAACAGATCATGTGCTATCGGGTGACGGGAGAACCCCAGGTTTGGACACAGGTGCTCCTCTGGCTTGGCTGGAAATCACCTGATTTTTGAAGATGAAAAACTGAACCGAGTTTCTCACCATTTAATATCGACCAGCACTCAACTGGCATCAGTGTGTAGCTTTTGGCCATTTTTAGGTTCACTCAAATCAACTGTGGTCGCATAAGGATGTTTGTGTGAAATAAAACAGCAGTGTCTTTGACTAAATTTGTCTATTGATTTAGTGTTAAAAGAAGGAAAATCAATTTTCCAGTGGGGATCGTTCAGCGCAAGAGTTTCCTGGAATATCTTCAGTGCGTGTCACCACTAGGTCACATGCTCAGCTTTATTTAGCAGCATGGCCTTTCAGATTCATACAGAATAAAAAGCAAACAAATTCATTTTTCATGCAAAATATGATGTTTGTTCCTGACCTCAGGAAAGGAATTAAGGGGATTTTCTGTCCTCCTTATTCAAGTACAAATGACATTTGAGCATTTATTATGACACTCAGTATCATGAGTAGCTTTGACCCTTCTCGCTGGTTGACATGTAATAAGACTGTTGGGAAAATGAATGACTTAAGGTAAGGTGGTTTTTATTTAATCAGTAACATGTTATTAACTATGCCATTTATTATTATTGGTAGTAGTAGTAGTAATTATTCAAATTATTCATATAACATTATTAACAATTATTAACATATTTGTAATATGCATAGTGTATTTGAAGTCTGTCTTTAAAAAAAGAATTATTTCAGCACTGTTTGAATCTTTTTTTGACAAAAATTATGCTATTAAAATGTTAAATACGTTCATACATACTTACAAACTTTTTTGGAGATCTTGTTTTCACCATAATTTATTATATAATTTATCGTGTATTATTATTATTATTATTATTAGTAGTAGTAGTAGTGGTAGTAGCAGAAGACATTATTAAATCTATACATATAACATGATTGAAAATTTGCATGTAAGAATATTTTATATTTTAATATGCATAGTGCATTCAATTATTTGTCATGATGCTATTAAGATAAATAGATAGATGGATAGATAGATAGATAGATAGATAGATAGATAGATAGATAGATAGATAGATAGATAGATAGATAGATAGATAGATAGATAGATAGATAGATAGATAGATAGATAGATAGATAGATAGATAGATAGATAGATAGATAAACCAAAACACATTTTGTAATTTTTGTCATAATAATACAATATTTATTATGTTTATATATTACTATATACATTTATATGACTAATATGTTATGGATTACTTTAGCAGTGTTTTCTTTTATGTCACACATCATGCTATTAAATTGTAATAAATAAACTCTTTTCAGAGGGCTTTTCATCAAAAGCTGGTCATCTGATATTCGTTTAGATGGAAAAACTGCTATAGTGACTGGAGCAAACACCGGGATTGGGAAAGAAACAGCCAAGGATCTGGCAAAGCGGGGTGGGTACTGCGGCCAAATCGACACTGACTGTGGAAATAACACAATGAGCCTTCTTTTCATAGAGCCACAGATGAAATATATTAGATCTGACTATCTAGCCATTTGATCTGAAGGACCTATCCAAACCAGAATATGTTTTTCCTGAAATTGTTCAGAAGAATGTACCAGTTTTTCAACTGAAGGAACAAAACATGTCATTGATCCCAAGGTGCACGGGTGATCCTGGCCTGCAGAGACATGGTGAAGGCCGAACAGGCGGCTGGTGACATCAGCAGAGACGTGGAGAACGCAAACGTGGTGGTTCGGAAACTGGACCTGGCAGACACCAAATCCATCTGTGATTTTGCTGAACTGATTTACAACAGTGAGTTACGGATGAAGAATAGTTTTCTTTACACAACACACGTTCAATTCTGATCTGATCTTAAAATGTTTTATTTTAGCTGAAAAGTCTCTTCATTTGCTGATTAACAATGCTGGCGTGGCAATGTGCCCATATTCAACAACAGCAGACGGTTTTGAGACACACTTCGGAGTCAATCATTTAGGTTTGATGAAGTGCACTAGCCGTTCTCATTCTTTCAAAGACTATAAAGAGTCATTATTTGTTGTTTAGAAGCAATGGAGATTGTTCACACTTGACATGTGATGAATGACTCCTTTTCTTCTTCAGGACATTTCTTTCTTACGTTCCTCCTTATGGATCTGTTGAAGCATTCAGCGCCTTCCAGAGTGATTAATGTCTCCTCTTCGGCCCACCAAATGGGAAAAATACACTTTGAGGACCTGAACAGTGAGAAAAGCTATCATTCCGCGAAGGCCTACGCACAGAGCAAACTGGCCAACGTACTTTTTACGCGAGAGCTCGCCACGAGAGTGGAAGGTAAGAGCAAGTGTATCGTCAGGCATAAAACATACAAAATGTGATGCAATTAAATCTGATTCTGGGATTTATGTATAATGATTTAGCAACCATCGATGTTTCATTTGTGTAAAACAACTAGTGTCCAAGCTGTCAATGGCTTTGATTAATTTTCAGTGTATGAAAAACCACACAGGTGTGAATAAATGGTTAAATTCTTTCATTTTGGGTGAACTGTCCCTTTAAGGATATCAAAATATATTTGAAACCTTCCATATAACGCATTGCTAATTCATCAATATGCAATCAGAATCAGAATCAGCTTTATTGCCAGGTATGATTACACATACAAGTCATTTGTTTTCAAGACAGAAGCTACCACAGTGCAACAGAATGAAAGTAATAGAACAAAAACACAAAAAATAAAAAGAAGAATGAAAAAGAACAAGTAAATAAGGAATAGCAATATACAAATTGACACTTGTATGTGCAGGTATATAACAATGGACAGTTTTGTATGTACAGGTATGTTATGTGCAATTGAAGTGTAGACTAAGTATGTGTGTTAGATAAATAAGCGTATAAGTGTATAAATAGTGTGTGTACCATAATCATTGTCAAGTGTTCATGAGATGGAATGCTTGAGGGAAGAAACTGTTTCTGTGTCTAGTCGTTCTGGTACTCAGTGTGCTAATAATGCTAATAAAAGGTCCGGATAATTGTGGAGCGGAATATGCATGAGGGGACTTTGCACAGTTCCAGTGATCTGTTGAAGATCTTTGTGAAGATGGGGGCCAGCTGGTCAGCACAGGATTTCAGACAGACTGGTGTAACACAGTCTGGGCCTGGTGCTTTTTTACTTTTCTGCTTTAGGAAGAGCTGGTGCACCTCGTCTTCGCTAATCTGAATTGCAGGTGTGGGGTTGGGGGTTGGAGGTTGGAGGTTGGTTGCTGGAGGTGTTGATGGTTGTGTGGAGAGGTGTTCAGGGCGGGTGTGTTTTTTTCAAACCTACAGTAGAACTCATTCAGATCATCTGCCAGTTGTTGATTCTCCACAGTGCTGGGGGATGGTGTCTTATAGTTGGTTATCTCTTTCAGACCTTTCCACACTGATGCTGTCACTGGAAGAGAATTTAATCCTTAGCTTATAGGAATAGTTCCTTTTTGCCACTCTGATCTCCTTTTCCAGTGTGTATTTGGCCTGTTTATACAAGACTTTACCCCTCTTCCTGTAAGCATCTTCTTTGGCCTGACGGAGCTGTCTGAGTTTTGCAGTGAACCAGGGTTTGTCGTTGTTGTAGGTTAAATGAGTCTTGGTAGGAATACACACATCCTCACAGAAACTGATGTATGAAGTTACAGTCTCTGTGAGCTCGTCCAGATCGGTGGCAGCAGCTTCAAAAACAGTCCAATCAGTAAGGTTGAAACAGGCTTGTAAAACCCGCTCTGTTTCATTAGTCCATCTTTTAACAGTTCTTAATATAGGTTTAGCTGATTTTAGTTCCTGCCTGTAGGTCAGTATAAAATGAACCAAACAGTAATCAGAGAGTCCTAAAGCTGCTTGTGGGACAGAGTGATATGCATCTTTTATTGTTGTGTAACAGTGATCCAATATATTAGGCCTACTGTCTCTGGTGGGACATGTAACATGCTGTATTTTGGCAGTTCACGGAGAGATTTGCTTTATTAAAGTCCCTGTGAATGATTAAAACACAGTCTAGGTGTTTTTGTTCTGTCTCTGTGATCTGATCAGCGAGTTTCTGTAAAGCCAGGCTCACGTGTGCTTGCGGATGAATGTAACCACTCATGAGAATGAACAAACAAAACTCCCTCGGCAAGTAGAACGGCTTGCAAATAATGAAGAGCGTTTCTAGATCAGAACAGCACATCTTCTTCAACACTGTTACATCTGTACACCACCATTCATTGATGTAAAAGCACGTCCCGCTGCCGCGCGATTTGCCCGTTGATTCTGCATTGCGATCGGCTCTGAACAGCTGAAAGTTTAGCAGATGGAGCGCGCTGTCTGGAATGGGGTTGTTCAGCCAGGTTTCCGTGAAACACAGAGCAGCAGAGTTTGAAAAACTTGTTTAACCGGGAAAGCAGAAGGAGTTTGTCCGTTTTGTTGGGTATAGAGAGGAGATTCGCTAGATGGATGCTAGGCTCGCTTCCCCCGTCTCCGCGTCCTAAGGCGTCTGAACAGCACCGCTGCTCTGCCAACTACAATGTCCAGCAAGACATCAGAATAGATGAAAACTGGTGAAATATCGGGTGGTGTGTACTTCCGAATGTCCAGTAATTCGTCTCTGGTGAAACTGATTGCAGGGATATAACTAAAGACAGGACAAACTAACAAAAACATAAAAACAACTGCAGACGATGCCATGACTGTTTCATGTTTTAACCACAAACATTCTTCATTAAGGCAATAAAAGTGAAAATAAAGCATGGTTAGAGTTTCATTTCTCTAACTGTAGCTCATGTTGATTGACATTAAGTCTTGTTTCTGTGGCAGAGATTGGAGTCAGAGTTTATGCTGTGGATCCAGGCATAGTAAAGACAGACATCATCAGGCATTTGAATAAGCCTGTGCAGCTCTTTGTGAAGACATTTGGTTTCCTGATAAAAAACCCTGCGGAGGGCGCATATACCACCCTGTACTGTGCCCTCACCCCCGACCTGCCCACTGGAGCCTACTACAGGTTTGTTAAAACTAATGACTGATATATGCCATCGGTCCTATAAGCAGCATTGTTCACGTTTTTAATTTTTATTATTATTTTGCACTAGTGAAGCAAATTAACTGCTGGGAAGCTTAATACATATTTCCTCTCATGATTTCTCACAGTAACTGTGCCATGGCTCCGTGCTCCAGGGCCGCTAATGACAACAACACTGCTAGTAGACTGTGGGCTGTCAGCTGCCACCTGCTGGGAATTCGCTGGAAATGAGATTATATTACTTTTAACCACAGAATCATATCACAATAATGGCCTTTTTATGATTTATAATGATTCAGTTTCGACAACGGCCCAGCTAAGGCCTCTCTGTCTTCCTGTGTTCTATAGTTGTATTTTTGCTCTTTATATCGATTCAGAGATAGTTTGAAAGTTTCTTATCCTACTATGATTTCCATAACATAGCCTACTGCGTAACTTCTGCGTAATCTAATTTCTTGGAAAAAAGGTCAAAATGAGTTCATTGTCATTTGGAAAGGAAATATGGTCAAAGCATGTGATGTAAGCCTACTAAACATGTAGACACAGTAGAAATAAAAATTAAAGATTAATAATACAGTAAACTCCAGTTGTGTTAATAAGGCAGAAACGTCTTGGAATGGAGTAAAGGGTATTGTACTATTCCCTCAATGAAAATTAACCATGTTTTTAATGTAGTAAAAGTACAGTAACTATGATGGTGCATTGATTAACATTTGTAAAACCACAGTTTTACTACAAATACCATGGTTAAACTACGGTTAGTGTAGCAAAACCGTGGTTAATTATTGGTTAACATGGTTTAACTCTGTTGAAAAAAACAGCATATGCTGGTTAGGTATATTTTGAAGCATGGATGCTGGTTTGAGCTGGTTTAAGCTGGTCTTAAACTGGTCATGAGCAGGAGGGACAAGTTTAGCTAAGGACCAGCTCAAACCAGCATCCATGCTTCAAAACCTACCTAACCAGTATATGTTTTTGTTTTATTTGTAGTAAAACCGTGGTTAATTTTCGCAAGGGTTAGTGAGAGTATAGTAGAGTAAGTAATATAGACAGTGTAGGTGCACAAAAGAGTAGACAGAGAGAAAAAAGTGGTGAAATGTGTCTGTTTATGATCGTTCACTGAACGATTTAACCTACAGTCACTTAATAAAGTATCTAAATTACATCACATCTTTGATAATGGAATATTAATGTTTATTGTGCTCGTAGAGAAACATAAGACTGACGCAACGAGGACATCTATTGGACACTCGCGGTAACTGCTTTTGCACATTGTGGCTTGTTTTTAATGGGGTGACGTGATTGTATTGTGTGTTCTGGTGACGTGTAACGGAATGTCCAAACTTACAAAAGAGATTCAACTGAACGATGCTTCCTCCTTGGATTCCAAGGCCATCCCAGCGAGCACATTCATGCGAGCGGTGGGTGCATGAGAGCACCACGTTGTTCATATTGAAGTCAGACGCGTTTCATTGGCCGGAGGACAGAGCTCTGGACGGGAGGGGCTTGGATCCGGATCGCATAGTAATATCTCATTCATAAATTACACAGGACGCTAAAGTAGAGCACTACTGTCTGCTGAGGGAAACCGGCCAGTATTGGAACAATGCACTCGATAAGGTAAGCAATGCTGGTGTCATGAATGAGTCTACTGCAATTTACACAACTTTTCTTTTCTTTTGGATCCAACATTTTTCAACATATTGTTTTAAAAGTATGCTAATATATCACTCTCAAATGCCAATTAATATGCTACATTTCTTTAAATACTTTACCATATGTGACCCTGGACCACAAAACGAGTCACAATGATCAATTTTTCGAAACTGAATAAGTAAACGTTCAATTGATGTATGGTTTGTTATGATAGGACAATATTTGGCCAAGATACAACTATTTGAAAATATTGAGTTGTCCAAATGAAGTTCTTAGCTATGCATATTACTAAGTTTTGATATCTTTACAGTAGGACATTTACAAAATATCTTCATGGAACAAGATCTTTACATAATGTCCTAATGAGTTTTGACATAAAATAAAAATAAATAATTTTGATCCATACAGTGTATTTTTGGCTATTGCTACAAAGCAAATACTATCAAATTTGGGATTGTACGGGTTAATCTAATTTAAATATGGGAGAATGGAGCTAATTGTCCTATGGGGAAGTAGTCATATGAATGATGAATTAATGATGCATTTATATTACGCTTCATTGTGTATTACTGTACACACAAAGTGCTTTACAATTATGGGGGGTTGTGCAGCTTCCACTTGGATGATGTGACGGCAGCCACAGTACAACGGCGCCAGTAGGCTCACCAAACACCAGCTACAAGTGGAGAGGAGAGAGAGTCATAGAATCAAGTGATGGGGATTATTAGGAGGCCATGATTGACAAGGGCCAGTGGTGGGAATTTGGCCAGGACGCCGGAGTTACACCCCTACTCTTTACGAGAAGTGCCATGGGATTTTTAATGACCACAGAGAGTCAGGAACTCGGTTTAACGTCTCATCCGAAAGACAGTGCTTTTTTGGGGTCTGTATCTCAGTCAGCAACTGAGGTTTTGAGTCATAAATCCAATTACATAAATGTGTTTTGACAGTGAGTTTGTATGTTGGTTAAACAACTTCCAAAACCCTCTTAATCTGAATTACATTTTAGATGTATACAATCTATGAAGTAGCCTAGCTACATTATTTATTGGTCACAACAATATGGTAGCCTATGTTTATTTCTTACTTTTAATATTTATGCTGTTTCGTGAAGTACTAATAAAAGCTTTTAACTAGCAGTCTAATCTGAGAAACTTACAATAAAACAGTGAGACAATGTGCCTCAATTGGGTTTACTTAATTGCATCTTCATTCCTGAGCAATAACAATGAAAATGTACAGTACTTTTTGAAGACTATATGTAAATCAGCTGTAGTTTTGTGCATCTTTAAAAATATTAATTGACATAATTGCAATATATAGATGTACACATGCATTTTTAGCTGCAGTAAAGCAATACATCCTTTTACCTCTCACCAAACTTTCATATTCAGAACACATGTTTGGGGGAGAGCGTGGGAAAGAGAAGCCATTCACCTTATTAGAAGTCAGGGTACCAACAGAATGATTTTGAAACTGATAGGCCTATTTCAAGGTAGAAAACACACATACTGTTGCTTTAAAGCTTGAGGAATGGTCACGGACAGTGAGGAGATTTACGTGATGGGAAAGATAAACTAATATACAGTTTAAGACTTCAAATGAGTCAGTTTAGTGTGAAATGGAAACACTTAATGAAGGGTTTGGGTGAGATTTCTAGGCAATTGATTTCAAATAGATTGGCTGGTTAATACTTTGTCTTCCTTTGTGTGATAAGATTATCTCAGAACAGAATTACAAGGAAAAAAGTTAACACAATTCTGAGAAAAAAGAAAAAAGCAATAAATTCAGAAATGTGAGAAAACATTTTTAATGATCTCATGGCAGAAACAAGCTTCCGTATGTGACAACTAGCCCCGCTCTCCTCTACTACTTCACAATCCACCAAAAATGTTTTCATTAGATTGTATACACATTTGTTCTGTAATCAATTCCAGAAATGTCTTCTGTGGTCAGTGGAGCTCTTCTGTACGTCTTGATGACAAAACAGTCATAATCACAGGAGCTAATACAGGCATTGGCAAAGAGACAGCGAGAGACCTTGCAAAAAGAGGTAAGAAACTATCAAAGGATGTTATGTCTCAACATGGTCTTGAGCTTAAAAGGAAAATGCTCTGAATGATCTGATTTGTTCCTTTTACTGCACATGCTGTTAACAGCATCTACTGCCAACCTGTTATGGGACAAAACCATGCCATGCGTGATGCCACTCTTATTAATAGAAGAGGGTATAGAGAGGTTAGCTGGAATAATCGCAATCATATTGGCACTATTGTTACAGTTGATAGCTTTATTTTGGATGCATATTCATTGCAGTTTGTTCTTTTTAATTTAGTATAAAATCATCATAATCTGGGACATAAATAACAAATGCTAGGGTAAATCATACCCATTGTCCTGATGTCAAATGTGATGCAATCAAAACAACAAATAATTAATCTTATAAGACCCCTAAAGACCGACAGGGAGTTGGAAGCTTTAAATGCATGCTGATAAATAAACGACAGGATTACAATACTATCTGCCAAAGAGATGTAAAACTGTACACTTTCCCACATGAACCCGCTGAACTCCAACAAAGAAACTCTGACGCTTGCCAGCCAAATTGCTCTGAATAGTATAATAGACGTTCTGCACAGTAATTACCAGGCAAACAGCTATTGTGTTGGCTCATCAGTCTTACATCCCAGTTTAGCAGTAAATTAATTATTATGCATGGGCATTTCACAGCAAGGGCATTTGCTGGAGTATGTAAACAGTCATTTCAGATCCATGATGGACATCTGCTCTGTTTCGTGTGAAGTCTTCCATGACTGTTTGCACGTTAATATCAGCTTCTCTATGTGATGTCCTCAGGGGCTCGAGTCATCATGGCCTGTCGAGATCTGGAAAAAGCAGAGGCAGCCAGAAATGAATTAATAGAGGATTCTGGAAACCAAAACATTGTGACAAACAAACTTGATTTATCAGATATCAAATCTATCAGAGCTTTTGCAGAACTCATAAATAAGGGTAAGACATTTGACTATTTGATTTAAACACATAATATATTTATACAAATTGTAAATACTAGTATTAATAGATTGTGTGTGTCTGTGTCTGTCTGTGTGTGTGTGTGTGTGTGTGTGTGTGTGTGTGTGTGTGTGTGTGTGTGTGTGTGTGTGTTTTAGAGGAAAAGCAAGTCAACATCCTGATAAACAATGCTGGAATCATGATGTGTCCATATTCAAAAACGGCAGATGGCTTTGAGATGCAATTTGGTGTAAACCATTTAGGTAATTTGCTTTATATTTTACAAATTGAAAGAACGTGTTCACATGCATACACTCTTTACATTAAGATGATGAATATTATTTAGTGTATTTCAGGGAGTTTGACCATGGTCATGAACATAATTGCATTAGTAATATTTTTTGATGTTTTTGAAAAAAGTCTTACCAAGTCTGAATTTATTTGATTTAAAAATACAGCAAACACATTAATATTGTGAAATATTATCACAATTTAAAGTAATTTTTTGCTAATTTAATATATGATTTAATAAATGTAATGTATTCCTGCAGTGGCAATGCCAAATTTTCAGCAGCCATTACTCCAGTCTTTAGTGTTAACAAATATGTCTTATTGTAATACATTTTGAATTACAGTTTTAAAATATGTGTTATATATTAAGTTAAAATATGGTTGTTGTATACAGTTAGAATGGACATCTAAATTTAAATGTCTTAAAGGGGACCTATTATGCTCTTTTTTACAAGATGTAAAATAAGTCTCTGATTTCCCCAGAGTGTGTATGTGAAGTTTTAGCTCAAAATACCCGACAGATAATTTTTTATTGCTTGAATAATATTTGCACTTTTAGGGTATGAGCCCAAATGCTCTTATATTGAGAATGTTGCTTTAAATGAAAATGAGCTGTTGCTCCCGGAGAAGAGGGCGGAGCTTCAAGAGCTCAAGTAACTGCATTAGCAGTGCTAGCCTTTGCAAATAAACATTCCACGATTAGTACAAGCCCATTATCTTTACAGAAGACGTACTCTGTTTCAAAGTCAGTCATCTGATTGAGGCCACACAACTGTGTTCAAACACCTTATAAAAGTGATTTTTGCATAATAGGTCCCCTTTAAAATTCCATTTTGATCAGTTTGATGAATCTGTTATGAATAGCTGAGTAAAAATTATTATTTTTTTAAATACAAAAATTAGCTAACTGACTGTTTTTTTGAATTAATCTAATTTTGAAAGGTAGTGTAAGTATGCATATCTGCGCATACTGTAGCCAACTGTCTATTTCTATTTTAACATCAAAACCGAGGCAATTTTACAAATTAAACAAAACAATGTCAAGTTATTATTAACTATACTTTATCAGGATTTTGTTTTGAACACTTATGATCCAAGAAGAATTAAGACTCTCTGTGAAATTAGATTTCCTGTCTCTAATCAATACTTGGTCTGACCAGTAAAGCAGTGAAGTAATTTGATCCAAAACAGTGACCTCTTTCAAATTAAGCACAAATTGTGTTTGGTTATAAACTAATCCTATGTATAAGGCAACGTTGTTTCAAACAGGAGGTCTCAGACCCTCTAAATAGACAGCGCATGATGTTTAATCGTCTATCAGCTGGATTTGACTTCCTGTTGGAACCTAAACACTCACGTATTGTATACATCCTTTCCACATACATCCACTTCCATGCATTTATTGAGTAATAGACAAATAAGGCACAGGGGCATCCGCAGGACATAAGAGACAATGAAAGGACAAACAGCCCCTGACTATTTTAATCTTCTCCAATCCACCAACAGGTCATTTTCTGCTCACCTACCTTCTGCTTGACCTCTTAAAGAAATCCGCCCCTCCAGGATCATCAACGTGGCTTCTGTGGCCCATACGTGGGGCAGCATCCATCTGGAGGACATAAACAGCGAGCAGGGTTACTCTCCACGGAGGGCTTACGGCCAGAGCAAACTAGCTAACATCCTCTGCACACGCTCCTTGGCTAAAAGACTGCAGGGTATGTGACCTTCAAAGCAAGAGTATACATGTCAGAATAAACATGATCCTTAAGAACACAAACTAATACCGTGCTTGTCTTCTCTCTCCTGAACTCTGCATGATTTGGTATTCATGAGAGTACAACGTGACATTAAATGCAATCTTTTCCCCTGTCAGACTACATAAATGCAATCAAAGCCAGGACACACAGTGGCAGAGGTGGTCACAACTGATCTTTGTGTTTGTCTCAGACTGTTTCCTTTAGGATGCGTTTTCTGCGCTTCACTGATTGTCATTCATGTGACAATTCAAACTCAAAATCAAATAACAGATGACACTGTGATCTGTTCAGAAGGGCCATAGATGGATCACATTGTGCATATATGTACACCGGTAATTCTAGTAAAAAAATGTAATTCTTTAATAGCTTCATAGTGAAGAATATAACTAAATTAATACTGTTTTAATCGATTTTAATCTACTACATTCCTTCTGTCATCTGATTGATAGTTTATACTTTTCTCCCAGAGTATGAGCTCCATATTCTCCTATATCATACAATATGAGCCATAAAAGCCCGATTATATAAAATATGATACCAAAAACACATGCAATCTGTGGTTTGAATCCTAAATGAATGATTCTGTTGTTTCAGTGAAGCAAAAACAGCTTGTTATACAAAAAATATCCCAAAATACCATGATATGCCCATTATTTTTCTTTGAAAAGGTACCATGTCTTTCAAGATTATACACCGTGACAATATCATGTGTTTGCACCACTACAAAAAAAATGTATAAGGGGATTTCCAATGTAAACTAATAACAGTTTGCATTCAAATTAACAGACTTATTAATGTTCCTAATCATGGTTGTACAAGAGAAGAAAATATTTATTACAACTGTTTGAATCATTTGTTGGCTTGTGTGTCATCCGCTAGCTCTGATAGTGAAATATGGTGATGGTTGTGTTTGTAGGCAGTGGTGTGACTGTGTACTCCCTCCATCCTGGTGTGGTGCAGTCAGAGCTGTTTAGGAACCTCAGCAAGCCTGTGCAGATAGCAGTCAAGGTCTTCAGCCCCTTCACCAAGACCACTATTCAGGGGCCCAGACCACCATATACTGCGCTGTGGAGCCCAAGCTGGACAACGAGAGTGGAGGATATTACAGGTACAGAACAATTATTTCAATATAATGTTTTAGTCCCGTTTACTCTCCCGAATCCCGATATGCACACAAGATGTCCACCATTTAAACTGCTGTTATAAAATGTGTTAAACATGCAATATAGAAATGATTCTAGTCATACTAATGCTCTTTAAGACAATATCATTCATAAGCCTGAGCATCTGCTTTGTTTCCAGCGACTGTGCTCCAGCACAGTGTTCAAGAGAAGCTTTAGATGATGAAATGGCTCAGAAACTCTGGGAGCTCAGCTGTCAGATGCTTGGCATTACTTGGGACTGATGGAGCAATCCTCTCAGTGACACTGTTATAAAACTGGAATGAAAGCTTTTGGACTAATGTCATCCTAGATAACGGAAACTGTAGTGTTCATAAAATGCATGAATGAATGCACTATGTTTTATATTGTACATTGAATACTCTTTTTAATACCCTTGGCTATTCTGTTATAGTTTCAATAGACTTAACGAACTGCTATGAATTCAAATGTATTTTGGTTTATTAAATCTTTTATCTTTTATTTGCATTTGTTTCTTTGTGCCGATGAGCTGCTGTAATATCCACAGTTAATGAACTGAGCTGAACTGCTAATCTAAAGCTTGTTTTCACATGATGTTTGCCTTCATGCTAGCAAATACAATTATGAATTATGAAACCTTGCTTAAGCATAAGCGTAAGATTCAACAAAAGCACATGAAATGCCTTGTTGTATGCTTGGATGAACTGTTTGAAAATGTTTAAGCTCCATGTAACAATCCTCACAGTCCGATAGATAGCTACACTACTGATGTGTACAAATCGTTTTGCGCGCTACACTCCAGTCGCTAGATGGCAGTGAGCACGTCAACTGTGCGCAGGGGCTGGGAGCGAGCGCGCATGCGTCAGTCTTAACGCTGCGTCAGTTTTTCCTCAGTTCAATCTACGTGGCTTTACACACATCGGAGTCAGTTTGTTACTTGCTGCTGAACCACTGCTTCGTCCTTTGATTTGTCAACACAGGTAAGCTTCTTTTTTTGTCGACTTTGCGTGTTTAGTAGTCTTTATTGTTATAACGTAAATAACGCCGTTTTAAAATAAGGTTATAATACGGTTCGTTGTCGTACTGAGGACGTGTCTGTTGTCATCGGTGAGTTTCAGCGTAAACACTGTTTCTG
Source organism: Gymnocypris eckloni scoliostomus (assembly GCA_027564155.1). Lineage (NCBI taxonomy): Eukaryota > Metazoa > Chordata > Actinopteri > Cypriniformes > Cyprinidae > Gymnocypris > Gymnocypris eckloni. Next base: position 13,501,048 of record CM050436.1, on the reverse strand, counting down.
ACTGATCAGATATGTCCACTCTTAGTCGTAGTTAAACAAATATTTCACATGTAGATGCTTATGTTCAATTATAAATTTAGAAATTATTATAAAAGTCCTTTTTATCTAACATTAGTGTAAAGTGCGAAGCATACAGGCTAACAATGCTAGTTTGCCAATCTGTAGATTATAGTCATTGGTCACTAAAGATTTGTGGCTAACTTTAGTTAACAAATGTATGGGTTTAACAACTGGCACCTTTTGAGAATATATTTTTAAAAACTAGCTTTTCAGTAGATTGGATTGTTGTGCTTGGGTTTATGGTTGGAGGAGTGTAACGTTATCTGGGTCTAAAATGAATTCTTAGCGAAATCAAAGCATCTAACGTTAACCGGTTTCTGTGATATATTCTCTTTCCTGTGAGATGTTGATGTTGTGATTCATGTTCTGTTCTCTGATGAGGATGTCTAGTGTTTGTAGTTCAGTTCTAATGTTCTGTTCTGTCTCCAGCCTCGCATCAGGATGGATCAGATTATGCAGTTCGTGGAGCCCAGCAGGCAGTTCGTCAAGGACTCCATCAGACTCGTGAAAAGATGCACCAAGCCAGATAGAAAAGGCAAGTCCAGTCTTCTGTCGTTTTAAGTCAAAGCATTGATAAGTGTAAAGAAACACTGATGTTAGAATTATATGTAAAAGCCTACATTTTATGAAGTACTCTTGAGCAGAATGCAGATGGATTGTTTGTGATAAAGATATTGTTTATGGAAAAGATATAAGAGAATAATCGAATAAATAGACAGCAGTTTCAGGGGAGAAAAAAAGTAATATTTCTAAACCTAATGTTTTATTTGACTGTTTATTTTCAGAAAAAATAAAGTAACAAACTGTTAATCTCTATCGTCTACAGTGTTATATTTGTATTTATTGAGCATATTTAACATTGCATGCACTTAAGTCTGTTTCACATTTATGATAAAATGGCTTAATTTTATTTCCTGCTGTCTAGAATTCCAAAAGATTGCCATGGCAACAGCAATTGGATTTGCCATCATGGGCTTCATTGGATTCTTTGTCAAACTCATCCACATCCCCATCAACAACATCATTGTGTAAGTAATCCACAAAAATACACAATTAACAATTTCATTCTTTTATTGCAAGTAATGTGAAAAAATATTGATTACCTAAACAGGATACAATCTAATACTACAGTGCATTTAAATGAATGTGCAAATTGCCGTTTGATCATACATTGATTTGATTTAGTCTTTGATCAAAGCTGGGTTGTTTGTCTTTTGTTAACAGTGGTGGTTGAATCGCATTGTGAGGCCAAACAGACCTTCGGCTGCCTGAAACAGTGTTGGAAGCTGGACTGAATGCGGAAATTTGTATAAATCGTTTTTTTTTAGTTTTAACATTTTTATTTGGCTGTGTTAATAAATCAAAGGTTACACTACTCATTGTCTTCATTAATAAGGCTGTTAGTGCTGAAGAAAAGGCACATTTTAAAGGCTTCGTGCTCCAGTGTTTTGTTCACAGTGGTTTAATTCCCATGCTCCATAAAAGCGGCTTGTCGGTGGTGACCGTTACAGGTTTTCTGCCTTTTTGGGGTCATGGTCCTCATAAGTGTTGGATGTGCTTACAAGCTGTCCAAAAGCCAATACTTGATTGTCTATAAAAAAGGGGACAAAAGGTAATCAGTAGAGTTTTATGGACATTCCAAACCATTAAAAAGGAATAGATAGCATTGTTACATGCTCCCCAATGGATCCTCTGCAGTTATTCAAACATCACCATAATGCACAAATAATTTATATTACTTTAGTCCATGAATTAATGCATTGTGAAGCTACATCTATGCAAGTAACAAATCCATTATTAAGAAACATTGCTTCGTTGAAATGTGAGTCCTTTATCCATAATATTGCTTCCTCTAGCAAAAGGTAGTATTCAAATCCAGAGAGAAATACGCACCGATTAAACCCCATTTACAAAGTGGAAAAAGTTTCTGAACAAGCAAAACAATATGGTCTAAACAAAATGAGTGGATTTTGATTTAAAAAGAACCACAGGGGATGGACTGTTTTTACTGGAGGAAGTTTTATGCACTATAGACGGGTATTTTGACCAGAAGTGATGGTTTAAAGTATAAACACACAGATGGATTTGAATCTTATAAATGCTTTTCACTTCATAAGGCTTTAATTGCTGGACTGTGGATTACTTGTAGTGTTTAAGATCTGTTTTGACTCTCATTCTGACGGCACCCATTGGTGAACAAGTCATCTGCTGAAATAAACTACATTTTGGATCGCCTGCGGGTGAATACATTTTCTAAAAGTTTTTGTGTGAACTATTCCTTTAAGGTGCTTCATGATTGAGGATTTTCATGCATTTAAGAGACAAATAAGGGTGAGAAATGAACGGGATAAGAAAAAATGCCATTATAGTGTCCAAGTAACCACCAAAGCTGTGAATACACTGACTCCGCCTGCTGTAGTTTTAATTAAATTGGCCGCCCGAGGCTTCTCACCAAACCCTTGTGGAAATGTTCTAATGAGTGAAGCGGGACAGAACATGCCCTCGCGTAACCTGGTGGGAACGACACTGTTTTCTCTGTCTCTGGCTCTCTCATTCAGTTTAACTGCTCACTGGAAACCCCGAGCAGCAGCGGTGCTGTAATCTGGGTGCCAGACAGAGTTCAATGGCTCTCACTTCAATGGCCCCAGCCATCCAGCAACAAAAGCGTATATTTCTCTTGATCACAGAGCATGCTATTCACTTCAGAGAGACCCAGGTGCTACTCAGAAAGGAGTTATACCTGTTAGCTGGAATGTGACCAAATAAAGAATTTCAGTGGTCCATTATAACATCAGACACACTTGTCCGAAGTCATTTCAGTGAGGCCACTGAAGTGGAGAAGAGAGTTTATTATTTGGAGCACCAGACTGGTTAACACTGAGGTTTTGTACTCTTCTGCAACAGGTTTTCATGAGAAACTATTTCAATTCAAACTAAGATTAAAATTTGTTTTTCTTGTCTATAGTAAAATACCTTTCAAAGTATTGTCTGCTGAACCTATACTGACCCCCAGTGGCAATTCTTTTATGGCAAAATCATCAGGATTTTAAGTAAAGATCATGTTCCTTGAATATATTTTGTACATATTACAACTTAATTTTTGATAAGGAATATCCATTGCTAAGAACATCAACATCATTTCGACACATTTAAAGACAACATTTTTTTTCAGATAGTTGTATCTCAGCCATACAATACGTATTCAGCTTTCAGATGATGTAAACTTACAAAAAAATTGACCCTTGTTATGACTGGTTTGTGGTGTCACACGCACGCACGTGCGCACACACACACAGGAAGAGTACTAACCTTCAGCAAAAAACTGACTGAAAAATGACTTTTTAAGTCTAAAGTTGTCATTCACAATGTATCCTACACACAAACGTATTTAAACACTCTCCCCATCAGAATTCATACCCAGATTTATTTAATTACCTGAGGAAGACTTAATTTCACCGCACAGTAAATAATTAAACACATGAAAATATATTTCCCCTAAAATATTATCCAGTCGAAGCAAGAGAAAACGAAGTAAACAAGGCAATAGCTGACGCTAGATGAGCTGTTTTACTCTGAGGCTACTGAACAGACTTCAAAGTCTGAAGAAATATCACCGGACTTCAAAGGAAGCACGACGAGAGGAAAAACAAGCGAAGACTTTCGTCTGTCACTAGCGATGAACTGCTCACAATGGCCTCAATCACGCATGTCACTCTGATAATTAAGTCAATTTCAAGCAAACAATAGGTGCAAAGATCGAGACATTGATAACCTTGACTAAACTTTGCAATTAACTTACTGCCCCCCGGTTGCTGCTCTTTAACGAACGCATATTTAGTGAGTAAAGATAAATAAGTTTCATCAAACAGACCTAAAGCAGTGTCTGTTCTCATCTTGCAGTTCACGATGTGACCAGTGATGGCGACAAAGCACTGTGAGATGCCTTGATCATGTTCCGCACTACATGCAAGCTGGCCTCTTTCAAAATGCTGAAGATTAAAACATTGAAGTATTATACAGCTTTTCTTATGTTTCACCATCAATTTCCGCATGTTCAAACAGCATTATCTGAAAGGCATATGGGATGCATTATTATTATGTATATAACTGGATTAAAATTAAATGGATAAATAAATCAAATGAATAAATAAGCTGTCCATTGATGTATGGTTTGTTATGATAGGACAATATATTTGGTCGAGATACAACTCTGGATTCTGAGGTTGCAAAAAAAAAAAAAAAAATCATAAGAATAATTCTCAAAATATTGAGAAAATAGCCTTTAAAGTTGTCCAAATGAAGTTCTTGGCAATGCATATCACTAATCAAAAATTGGGTTTTGATATATTTACAGTAAGAAATTTACTAAATATCTTCATGGAACACAATCTTCACTTAATGTCCAAATGATTTTTGGCATAAAAATCAATAATTTTGACCCATACAATGTATTTTTGGCTATTGCTACAAATATACCCCAGCGACTTAAAACTGGTTTTGTGGTCCAGGGTCACATACTGTATGCGTGTATATTTATATATATATATATATTCATATTAATATATGATTTATATTACATATATTAAATATATACATGTATATGTGTATATTTATTTATACATATAAATATATGCTTTACTTATATTATGTAAACACAAACTTTTATTGTGGATGCTATTAATCACGATTAATCAATTTGACAGTCCTAATATATAATATACTGTAGTTTTAAGAATATATTTAAAAATATAAATAATTCATAAAATAAATAGTACTGAAAATAATATCTACTGATAAATAATATAATAATAATCAATATTATATATATATATATATCTGTCTGTCTATCTATCTATCTATCTTCAAAGTGGTAGGTCAATAATAGTACATTCTATATAATACACTGATATACTGTAATGCATTGTAAGCCTATTGTAGCCTACACGATATCTGAAATGAACTGTGTGAAATTCAACAGCAAGAGGGACATCGTCAGATCAGAATTCTCTACCAAAGAAGCGGTTTAATGAGACCCCTGACCACTCAATGTTTTCTTCATCAAAAGTAAGCTGAAGAGCCGCAGTGTGACGCCGATGACTCTGATAGTGGACATTTAGATGAAGAGTGTGCCGTGGAGGAATGTGTGGACAGATGGGCCTTGAGGCAAAGCACACAGACACGAGCAGAAACTCTCAACCTCCACTTCAACACATTACAGCAGCTTCATGGAAAGCTCTTCATGCAGACACATACAGGAATACAACCAGATATGCATGCAGTGGTGGAGAGGTTGATGTGTAAATTAATATTGATCTGCTTTCCTTACAGTGTACCGTAAAGAATTCCTGTAGATTTAACATAAAATCTATCATGTATTTTGTTTAAATGTTTGCTTCCAAATAAATTATCACTCTCAAAATAGTCTAGATAATTCTTAGTGTTTCCATGTTTCTTTGCAGTTGTTATAGTATTCTGTGGTTTGTAACAATACGAAATATTATTAAAATTGAAATTTTCTATTTCAGTATATTTAAAAATGTAATTTTTTCCTGTGATGCAAAGCTGATTTTTCAGCGGCCATTACTCCAGTCTTCAGTGTCACACGATCCTTCAGAAATCATTCTAATATGCTGATTTGCTGATCAATAAATATTTATTTTTATAGTTAATATTGAAAACAGTTATTCTGCTTAATATGTTTGTGGAAACCAGTGTATTTTTTCAGGATCCTTAGTAGAATTTTCACTGACCCCAAACTTTTGACTGGTGCATCTCTATGATATTGTCGTCCCCAGATTCAGCTCAGGTACCTTCTTTAATTCAAGTCTATAACTACATATATTTTTTCATTTTTATCATCCAATAGGTAAAAAGTGTAAGTTTGATCAGCTAGAAAAGCAATATCACACCTCAACAAGCCAGATAATTCATATCTGTCACACAAACTGTGCAGGTCAAGTTAGGTTTCAAATCTTTAACCCTAAGAATGAGCAAGAGTAGTGATAATAGCCTTAGCAAACACCAATAATACGATTTTAAAGGAATAGTTCACACAAAAATGAAAGTGTACTGAAAATATACTTAATCCCAGGCCACCCAAGAAGCAGATGAGTTTGTTTTTTCACCATTACAGATTTGGAGAAATGTATCACTACATCACTTATTCATCAACGGGTGCCGTCAGAATGAGAGTCCAAACAGCTGATAAAAACATCACAATAATCCATAAGTGATCTGCACAACTCGTCCATCAGTTAACGTCTAGTGTATGTAACAAATCCATCATTAAGATGTTTTTAACTTCAAACCATTGGTTTCAGCTATATATAATATTGCTTTCTCCAATGAAAAAGTTGTCTTGTCAGAATCAGGAGAAAAATATGGACATATCAAGCACCGTTTACAAGTGAAAACCATCTAAAACAGTTTTAGACATTTTTTTGTTGGATTTTGATTTGAGAGGACAACAGATTCGATGGATTTTAGCCAAAAGCAACAGTTTAAAATTATAAACGTCTTGATGGATTTGTTTCTAATAAACACCGCTTTTTTCTTCATAAGATGTTAACAGATGAACTGGAGTTGTGTGGATTATTGTAATGCTTTTATCAGCTGTTTGCACTCTCATTCTGATGGCACCCATTCACTTCAATAGACCCATTGCTGAGCAAGTGACATAATGATACAATTTGAGTAAACTATTTATCTAATCGTAAGTTTGCTATTTGTAAGCTTGTCAAAGCAACCAACAGGGATAACAAATATTTGCATCCAACTGGATCTTTAACCATCCGGCGTTAATATTAGCATGATAGATATCAAGGTTTGGACAGCTAAGCATGAATAATAAATCTGGCTTTAACACAAAGCTGGTTCTCAGAGCATTCAGGAAGCTTCATTAGCAATCTCCTCAGCCCGATTCCGATCGATATCTGACACTGCGGCAAGAGCAGAAATTAATGCGTTGCTGTTATTGATAACAATGAAGATGTTTGCATGCAGTAATTGAATTTCCAGCACCAATGTACTTCGCTTAAGTACCCAATATTTACAGAGCAAATTACACGGAGCCCCAGAGAGGAACCGAGTCGAAAACACGCTATAGCCATGGGGCTGAGTCACAGTCGATAAGTTTGAAGCAAAAACTGTACTTTTATGCCCCAAAAACTCATCTTGCTCTGTGCTTATCGTGTGAGGTGAGGTGTGCTGCTGTACTAGCCATCTGGTGGGCATTGATAGCGCTTCTATTAAATGTTTATGGCTTCATTGGAGGGAGGTTACAAGGCTGAGGCGACGACACAATGCTAATTCGACCTTCAGATGAGAGAAGGTCTGCTTTCTGCCTTTCCCATAGGAATATGACAGTTCGGTCCCCTGCAGTTACATCATTTCCTCCAAAACAGAGATGCTGAAGTGGCATCTCAGCAACAGCCGTCATAAAGAACCCCGATTTCAAATTATAAAAGCTAGAAACTGCAACGCAGACCGACTACATGCAGAGAAATGAAAATGTTTCAGTCTGTCCTTTTGACGTAAACCGCTGTCTGAAGAGTGCGGGCTGAGCCAAGGTTATACATTCATGCCGTTTCAAAGTGAAAACGCCTCATTGAACCTAGCAGACAAGACGGAGTGGATTAGAGTCAAAGTCATCCATTAGTAAATGCAGATTCTACTATTTGAAGGCTATCATACTGCATGCAGCTGTTCTTCTAAATAAGTTATAAAACATTTTAATGATGAAAATAAATATGAAAAAAAAAAAGTTTGTCTTGTGCATTTTGCTGGAGGACGCAAGAACTTTTGAGATGAGACAAAAACTGCGCATTAAAAATAGAACACTGCTTTTTATGCTAGCTATAACTATAAAAGCAAGTGAAATGATATAGAACTGTGAAGAAACTGACATCAAGGTGAAAAAACTTTGTCATCTACTTAATGATTACAAACGTTGAACTAGATTTTCCACATGTGCTCGTCCATCTACACAATATTATGGTGTTGTAGATGGTTTGTCATTCAAAAGTTTGAGGTACGTTTTTTAAAAGTATTTAAAAGAAGTTTCTGATGCATAAAAAACTAAGCAAAAAAAAAACAAACATGTTGTTTGTAAGTACAACTTGCTTGTCTTGTAACTAAGAGTTAAGCACTTTATTTATTTTATTTATCCCCGTAGGAATCTTGTTTCAGTAAGTTTATTAACATGGTCTTTACTGACACATTTCAGGAAAAAACCTTTAATTCATTAACTTAATCACTTGTGGCAGAAATGTTATTTTTTGTGGCCCAGAATAGTTTTTTGGATTTTTTTACATCGAACTGGCTTTCTAAACATATTGAGAATTATTTTCTCAGCTTTCAGAGATCTGGTTTAGTAAATTTGTTCTAAGCCAATGAAGGGGTGGCCAAACAATCAGCTGGCTATAGTTAGAATTTCCCTACGTGAAAACTTTTGTGCCTCAGTAGCATTTCCAACCCAACCAGTGAAACAAAATGTTATGACATTCTCAATAAAAGCACTAAACATTTCTAATACGGAAAAATCTACACACGTTGATGTCCCTTTTTGCTAATAACTTCAGTCTATTTATCCCACTGCATCTTGTGATCTAAGACAACCCCTAAATATTTAGATTCTGTAACCCTCTGAATTGATCCTTCGCAAAAACCGCCCCCTTAGTCACCGTGGTTACGTCCGACAAACCATGGCACTCTCAAGCCACACGTCATGTTCTCACACAGTGACAAATACAATCGCAGAGCAAAGAGGAAACTGACAACACGCTGACAGACAAGACAGAGCAGGTTAGTTTTGGCATGAAACAGTCTCAGCTTTCAAATTGTATATATATATTTTTAAAGAAATTCAACCAATAAATACTGTTTTGTGGCTCTTCAAAGTGTTGTGGCAGATCACTGTAGCACTTCAGTTCAAGCGGTATGTGAACTGATCATCTCTTCCTCTTTACTAGTTATAGCATGAAATAAACATGAATGAACATCAGAAGGTATCTTGTTTCAACCGCGGAAAGACGTCAATACAGACAATTTTTCACCAAGTTCAAATCCACCAATGTTAATCTACTTTCCTGTCTGGTTTGTTTGTTGGACAAAAATGGCAGATTCAGCATTATGATTGGTCAGATTGCCTGTCAATCAAACTCCAGGCAAAGGGTCAGTGTGCTCTCCCCTGACAATTGTACTAAATTGCATGGACTCTTCCCTAAATGTATGCACATTTTTAAGTATTAAGAACAAGGTTTGATTCTCCACACCAAAATATGAACTCATCCAAAACGGATCCATGATTATCCTTATCAGATATAGAGTAGCCTAGTTAGAACTGCTGGACTGTAAAATTAAAAATCCAACGACCACAAAAATAGGTCAACAAAATCAAAATTAGGAGGAGGTTCGGGTTTCCCCTTTGGTAGAAATAGCGTACCGGACCCCCTCTCCCTTGTCAGGCCCTTGGAATCGTCCTAAGCTTCTCCCCATTACGGCGCCCCCTGCACTAATGCAATAGGACAAAAATCCTTTAGCTCCATGGATTTAGAAATCTTAGGAAGAGGTAAAATGGTTGAAGTTTTCTTTAAGACAGGTACACAAAAACTAAGTTAGATCAACATCCATTTGACCAAAGTAAGACTAGAAGCAGGACAGGAAGTGATGTGTGTCTTTGAAATGACAGTGTGTTTTGTCTAAACCACCTCAGTACTTTCAAGTGACGACGTCATAGTGATATTAAAAGACATCATGATTAAAATATGAAATCTTAAAGGGGTCATATAATGCCCATTTTCCACAAGTTGATATTATTATTTAGGGTCTTTAGCTTAAGTCTGTAACATTGTTTGGTTAAAATCTTTCATTGGTAGTGTAAAAAACATTTGTTTAGCCTGTCAAAAACAGCTCTTTTCAGAGCAAACAGTATTGTGTCATTCTCCTTTAAATGTTAATGAGCTCTGCTGACTCACCCCTCTCTTCCTAGCCCTCTCTGAGGGACTGTTTACTTTAGCCGCATTCATCGTGAAATTTAGACCATTATTAGGAAAGGCGGTTTGCAAAGATTCATTAAAAAAACCTTGTACTCACTTCTTCTGTAGATGAAGCTGGATCATGAATGATTCGAGCGAACAGATGCATTTAGGTAGCTCGAGGGTGTTTTCCCTTAAAAACCAAACGTAATCCTCTTCAGCAGCTTCAGATACGGGAGTAAATGACCACCGTTATGTTCATTATTACATCCAACAACAAAACACCTCAATCGCTTAGGAGTCATTCTTGTCTACATCTGCTCCGGCAGTTAAACATCTGTTGACAGCTCACTCAGGGCGGTCTGAGGTAAGACACCAGTGCAGTCTGTGCTGAAATGCTTCTGTCAATCAACAATCGTGGGAGGGGCCTCGGTCCGTGTGACGTCACACGGACAGACAGCTCGATTTGAGAAAGGGTCAATATTTTAGTAGATCCACTGGGTGGATTTTTATCATTATATGGTGGTTGTGTACACGCTGCCAACACACATTTCAGTTCAAACAACTTGAAAAAGTGCATGTAGCATTATATGACATCTTTAAGCACTGCAAAGCAGCTCCTAGAGTTGAGTATTTACTCTGGAAAGTGCCGTCAATGTCATTCAAAGTGCTTTTATGAAAGCAGGACTCTGGTGATTGTTTTAAATGTCTTGAACTGGATAAAAGAGGCTCTGTTCCGTCTCTTTACACTCACAAAACCACTAACACCTCCAAAGCTTATGCACACAAAAGCGCAAACCGACCCGTATTTGTAATTTCAAAGGATTTTCTTCAGCCCCAGGCTCAGATATCTCTACTGACTTTTGACATCCATTGTTTTTTTTGATCCCGTTTTTTCTTTTCTTTACACATTTCCCAACCCCTAAAAGCATCATTAAAATTCACAGCAACGAAGTTGTGTCTCACAGGGCTAAGGAGCACATTAGCGAAATGGGAAAAGACACTTCTGGGACTCCAACAAGCACGAGTCTCTCTGAAGTAATTCTTGCTGGGGATTCGCCTCGCTATCCGTTTGACAGCTTAATATTAAAAAGCTCTGCCCGCTTCCCAGATGCTCTAACAATCAGAGTTATGGTGCGCTTTAAAACCTGCTGAGTCATGCTCACTTTACCTTAACAGTGAGCATAATGTGGGATTGCATTTAGCCCAGTTTGAATTACTGTCATCGTGCTGCGAGCGTGAGAGAGAGAGAGTCTGCTCTTTCCTGATCTGAACAAAACCTGTCAGCCGATTTTTGATGGAATTGAAGCTCTTTCACCACTCGCAGTCATTCAGATATGCAAATGAGAATTTAGAGCAGGACGCTTTGTCAGGCATTGTTCCATTAAGAGACCTGACATCTTTCAAGACCTCAAAAGAAGCGTTTTGTGCAGTGGAAAGACCATTTGTGGGGAAGTAATTGCATCTACGACACCTTCCCTGAAATTGATGTGCCACAAACTAATGACAAGCAATTTCGGTTAGTTTATTTTGTCAGTTATAACTAGTATTTGTCCTGTTTTGACCTACGCCCATGCAAGCTAATGGCATCAACCAATAACTATCTGGCCTTACCTTCAACAGCGTATTGATTCACCAACACGGGTGTGCTTTGTAATCTTTGATCGTTTTCCCATGTGACCCTGCAACCCGAGTGGGCAGCTCATTTGTGTTTATTATTGTCATGGGCGGAGAGGTTATGATTTCAGATAAAATGATTTAAAATGGTTTTCTCCCTGACTGAACAAGTACTTTCTGCTATTTCCTTCCTGATTCAGAAAAAAAGAAAAGATTTTAACATGAACACCACAGTGTTATTACGGTTTACTGAAAGGTCAAATGAAAACTATAACAAAAACATTTTCATATGTAGAAAACTGAAATAAAAACTTAGGAAAAACTGAAACTACAGCAAAACTTGTTGATGTAATTAGTTATAACAACTAAAAAAATGTTGAGATAACTTAAATATCAAACTTAACTAAATATTTGTTACATATATTTAACTAAACTTAACTTATACGTAAAACACAAATAAATAATAGCATTGTTATTTTAGCATCGAGATACTATTATAGGTTGAATTAATATTTTTTTTTTTAATATTAGTTAGTTTTAATAATTTTGCAGTGTTTTTTAAATAAAAAATATATTAAATAATTAATATAAATAATATATATAAACACACATATATATATATATCAGAGGTTGCGTTAGACTTGAACATTTTCCATCATTTTGACGGACAGGGTCGCAAAGTTTCCGTCATAATCTATTATTACCCGTCATTTTAATTTTCATATTTTAGCTAACACATTTAATTGCTTCTATTTTTGTTATCATTTTCATTTTTAATAATGAACCTACAGGACGAGCATATATATTTATGTATTTATTTATGATGAGAACAGATGAACAGACTGTGAATAATTTTTCATGTTCAACACCACAGTGATAACGGAGGTCCACTATAAACAACACAAATATGCTAGGGCTGGGTAAAAAAAAACACGATTTCTCGATTTTAGATTGTAATTTTTATGAACCAATATCGATTATTAAATCTGAATAGTTAGAGGCATATAAAGAATGAAAGCCAGAGAGCTTTAACAAAAGTCGTTTCAATTCTGTCAAATTTATTAGGAAATTCAAGCAATAAATATCGTTTTGGCGTTCTTTAATGTGGTCTGATAGATCGCTGTAGCTTAAACAGGGTGCTCTCCTCAAACGCATAGAAAAAGACTCGTAAGACTTTTAGTTTTGGGAACGCACTCGCCACCAGCTGGACAGAGCTGGAAATTAAAGTTATAAATTACAATAGATCCTTCTCAGTGCAATCTGTCAAAATGATGAACGGCCTTCAAATTTTTCTGTCACTGCTAAAAAATGTATTTAATATATATATTAGTGCTGTCAAACCATTAATCGCGATTAATCGAATCCAAAATAAAAGTTTTTGTTTACATAACGTGTGTGTGTGTGTGTGTGTACTGTGTATATTTATTATGTATATATAAATAAACACATACAGTGTATATTGTTTATATTTCCATGTATATTTATTTTTTATATACAAATATTATTTTTTTCTTAATTATACATGCATGTGTGTGTATTTATATATAATACATATACACAGTACACACACATTAAACAAACACTTATTTTGGATGTGATCAATCGTTTGACAACACTAATAATAACCTTGATAAATAACATAACCAAAAAAGATGAATAAACTGAAATGAGAAAACTAAATGAAACCTAACAATCACAGAGTGAAAACTACATGTGCATGGCTTGACAATAATTAGAAGTAAATATATTTAATGGAATTAAAAATTAAAAACAAAAATAGTAATATTCCAGAAAACATGTAAGTGAGTGTGCATTTTAAAATGCATTATGCAGATTATTGCGATTTTCCAAAGAGTTTGGCATTGAGCTGTTTTTAATTAAAATTAAAAGGAAGGAGACTAATTACAAAAACAATCCTCTTTCCTGAGTTTGACTTTGATCTGCACTCCATACATTTTCATATATATTATGACAGTTAGATTAGCATCTCCATGAGCAGCCCAGAGTGAAGTATACGCAGCAGTTTGATCTTTTATTAGAAAATATTGAATTTCATTCTCACTTTTTAACAGATGACCTGGAAAGTCAACCAGCTGTAGGGTGATTACGGCAAACAACCTGCTTTACCTCCAAAATCCTATAAACCCATCAACATAATTTGATCCATGAAAACGTCTTTAATCGGCTTCTCAATTCCCAAAGTATGGGTTGTGTTTTGTGGAGCACAGACTTTACCGAAAAGAGCCATCGACAGAAAGAGGATCACCGCCACGACACTAAAAGAAAACCTTCAAATGACCCTTTTAAAAACACTCCACAGCCTGCACACGTTCACGTGGTCTCAGTGGACCTGTTGGTCAGATCACACTATAAAGTATCAAAGGCCAACCTTTCCGTTATCTCCTCCCCTAGCTTTTTTCAGCAGACAAAACACTAAAATCAATGAAGTTGGGTTGTTTTGGCCTGTATTGACAAAAAATGACTATTTTTAGAGGACGCATCAAAGAATGAAAGCCAGAGAGCGTAACACTATGTTTTTTGTTCATCACAAGAGCAATAGAGACTACATTCTAGTGATGACCTTATAAACTAGTCTTTTAAGCCTTCCAAAGAAATGTTGAGAGGTGCTTGCCATGCAAAAGTTGATTACTGGCTCAAAAACGTTCACACATCGCTGTGTTTGGGTCTCAAAAAGCCAAACAATTGGATGTATAATTTCCGTATCACTTTCTTTAAGGTCTAACATGTTAACCTTGACGTAAAAATGCTTTGATCAGCCTAAAATAAAGCTGGTCTGTTGGCTGGTTTAAAAGAGTTTTTGGGCATTTTCAGAAAATGAGAACAGCTTTAACAAGTTACAATCACCACCAAAAAGGCTGTTTAAAGAATCAGTGCAAAATGAAAAACAGAACTAAACATTTAATAATGTATTTTTATAAAAATTAATATGATTAAGGGTATTTTATTACTATGTGAATTCTTGCTTTCAGAACAAATTTTGAAAATGTTAAGACAATTAATTTGTACAATCTTATTTAAATGTTGTTTTTTCTGTTCACTGAGCATTTTCTTTAGTGGTGGAATTTTTAAACACTATGTTTTCATCATGAAATTGGGAATGGAAGTACACTTTAAATACATAAATGATACACACAATACTGAATATAATAAAGCTTTCTTCCTCTTTCCCTTTAAAACTCCCATTTTTACTATAAACAATAAGTGGCATTAGCTTTCAAATGGTGGAAATGTCATGTTCTGCCCGTCCTATACAAGCTCACGCTGAGGCGTTCTGAGAAGAACAGTGTGACGTCTTTTAACGATTTACATGAACAGAAGATAGTCTGCCAGTGTCCCTTCATTTACTGCTTACACTTCAATCCTCCCTCAACCAAGAAACACAAATACAGTATGTAAAAGTTTCTGCAGTTCATTTAATTCAAAGTTGCTTCTCCAACTATTTTTAATTCAGTATCACAGGCATTTAAACAGGACACTGAACAACAAAACAGGGCGGAAATCCAATTTAAATATAGTTAATTACATAAGTGATACACATAACACTAAATAATAATAATAAAAAACTTGACCTTTCCCGTTAAAACGCCCAGTAAGAGAAAAATGAGCTTTTCCTTGTGCTCAAAAGATACTGAACTTGGCACAAATAGAGCCGGTGTAATTCAGAGTAATTTCCTCCAATGATCATTGGTGAAAGCAGAAGGAATTTGATTTGACAATGTTCAGGATTGAGAAAGCTGTATGCTGAACTAAACACTCAAGATTTTGCTTGTATACAGGTTTTGTGTATAAACCTATAACCTCTGAACAGACGAGACACAATGAAGCAGGGATAAATGAAGGATAACACTTTAAGCAGGCAGAATAAAAGCTTTGAAGATTTGTTATTCATCATGTTTGCCTTTCTGATTAAGTCTGATTAGCCTATGCATCATTTATTTTTTCACAGATTATAACCCATCTCACACTTTCACCATGGAGATGCTAATCTTTAGTGCCACCTACAAAAACAGAGGTTTTACGTCTTGGTAAAATATCACCGCAGCATATAGTGAGAATAGCTGTTCCTGTGTCCATCTGTGCGAGGAATATAAATCCTCTTTATTAAATGGCCTTGGCTTCTATTTCCTCCTCAGCACTCTCTCATTTCATACACACATAGAGACGGCTGCCATGCTTCTCAATTTCCCTCTTACATCTATACTAGTGTTTAGGAATGGCTAATGTTGGCATGGTTTTCCTCTCTGCGGTCAGTCCCTGATGCTGGTCGATCTGCCGGAGCTGGAGTAGAGGTATCTGAGAGCCATTATTCCACACGAATGAGCTTCACGCCTTCCAACCTACAATCTCCATGTTTTTTGCTTTAGAAGGGGAGACAGATGAACTGCAGTACATAGTGACAAGAAGTGAGAGAATGGGCTTCTTGTCATGTACACAAATGCTGTATGTGTGTACATTTATATGTGAGGCAGGGCTCAACAATAAGTTTTTTTTGTTGTTGTTGCTTTTTTGCTGGCCTGGTACCTGCCCAGTGCCCACTACAAAAAAACTATTTACATTTTTGCATGGGTGGTCAGGAAAATATATATGAAATAATTTGATTTCATTGACCACATGATGGAGAAGTCTTGTATTGCCTGAATTAAACAGCTGACTGTACATTATGCCTAATCACACAGTATACATATTTGCTTACTAAATAAATCATATATTTATTGATTTAAAATAATGGATTATTTTATCATTAGTTCATTATTTATTATGTTACAAGCTGGGAATAGAAACCAGCTGATTGTTCATTCTTGTATATAAATAAATACAAAATTAATGAATGAATAAACAAATACATTCTTCTTTGATTTGAGTAAAACGATTATGTAAAATAACATTATTATTAACATTACATTTATTATTATAATTTATTCTGCTAAAGCCTGTCTAAAGGGAATATAACCCAGCTGACTGTACACTGTATTTTTACACTATTGTTTAGATAAACATGTTTTTTATTTAAAATGTCTTTTTTGTTATTAGTTTATTATTTTAAACTGGTAAAAGCTGCTAAAAGGGAATGAAGTTCCATCTGACTGTCTTATTACACAGCAGCTTTCTAAATAAAATAAATAAACACATAATTAAATATTATTTTGATTTGAAATATTTATATTTAAAATAACAGATTTAAAAAATATATATATATTTTGTTATTTAATACAGCCCCCCAAAAAGTCCATTACAATGCAGAAAACAATTAGTTATATAAATAATACCACAATAAAACATAATTGTTTGAAATATGAAAATAATTTTTGTGATGATTTATACTTTTATTTCCAGGTAAGCAAGCCATGCTTCCTGTTGAAGACTCGCTTGACTTCCCCTCAGACAATTTTATTCTCTCCTTTGAGACACTGGGAGGCAGAGGGAAAAGCTAAAGAACGAAACAAAACGAGAAGGAGAGCGAGTAAAAGAGAGATAGTGAATAAAAGCAAAAAGGAGACAAGCTGTCCTTTCATCTACCTGTGATGAAAAAAACACACTAAATAGATTCTGTCCTTCAGAGGTCTCTATGGTAATAACTGAAATCTGACAGCAAAGCTATAAATGCCCCGCTTTAACCACAGTAATCACAATAAATATTCACTTTGACCGATCTTCTGTAAAAACACCCCACCGACAACTATTCTACGTCACGCTGAGATGTTTATGGTAATTGATATAATGGGATCGTAACACGGTTTCAGTCCGGAAGACAGTCCAGATATATCATATGGTAAACACAGAGCAAAACGGCATATTACAGTATGTTCTAAAACAGTGACCCACCTTCAAGGCCTTCATAACTAACAGAGACAACCACTACTGTTGTGCATGTGAACAACAATTTTGAGAGTTATATAACGTCTCTTTATTTCCTGTCGAGAAATAATGACATTATCATCACAACAGTAACATTTTTCACTTGAAGGACTGGGTAAAGGAAAATAAAGTAATATTATTTTCACTTGAAAAAGTGTGGGGTATTAGCTTTCAAATGGTCGAAATGTCAAGCTTTGCCCATTCTATAAAACGCTCAGTTACACAAACTCACGCTGAGGCGTTCTGAGAAGAACAGTGGGACATCTTTTAAAGATTCACACGAACAGAAGGAAGTCTGCCAGAGTCCCTTAATTTTCTGCTTCCCCTACCTGCAGATTTAATCCCCCCTCAACAAAGAAACACAAATTCAGCCTAACAGTGTCAAGGGGAAAGTTAGCAGTAAAGGCTAACAGTGTGATTAGCATACCAATACAGTAAGATGTAACTAATTTAAAGTCACTACATTTTTAAGTAGTGTTTCCAAAATAGTATAGCCTTTCTAATAACAATTCTAATTAATTCTAATAAATCAGTTCATGCAAAAAGCTCATGTAAATTAACTGAATCAAAACAAACGATCTTAGGTTTTTTTAAAGCTGAATATTTAGGTACATGCTACTTTGTTATATGAATGATATATATTTTTACTATAATACATTTTGTTCCGTCATGACAACTCTCCGAGGGACAATGTTAAAGTTTTTGGTCTTGGTGGGATAGATCTGCTACGTACCGAGACTTGCTACTGCCAATACCTCCACAACATACTGCTGTGAGCATGTAAGAAATACTGCTGCTGCAAATATAACATACATGAAACTACACCATATAGCACACATGAATCACCTCATAGCCGATCTATACAGGTGGAGCTGGGGAAGATGGAGGGTTTCTGAAGCACGCTGCAAACTGCTACAGAAAGCACTAGTCATATATTTGAATGTTTCGCAGCGAGCTCATTGGCTCATACGAGAGAGAACCAATCAGCTGTGCCATGTGATGATGTCATTAGGTCAAATTAAGTTAGACCAATCGGATTGTGCCATCTAGAGTTTCATGCCAGAATTCTGTGTTTATATAAACTAGAGTGTATTCTAGTTTAGTGAACATTTATGATTTCAATTTTATTCTATTATCCTGTTATCCTATAAGATCTTTCATTCTTTAAAAGAGGCTAATTGTTTTAGTAAAAAATGGCACCCGCACCGCCTAAGACCTGTACATCATCTTACATTTCATACAGTTGACTGTTGACAAACATGATGCAGGGTTACAACTCACTGTGTGATGTAGCCTATAAAATGCAGTTATGTGCCCTTAAAATTTAAGATATTGGGGCAAAAAATGACCCTGTATAAGGTGTCTCATATTCACATTAAATAATAAGCGATAACATACAAGCAGTGAGATCAATATCACACCAGTGCTGTTTTTGTCCCGAATAGTATTCCCGGATTTTTAATCTATACTTTTCTCATTTAACACATTAATGGCTTTAAGTTATCTTTTGGGGTATTTTCACAGCTAAATTAAATTTGTGATTAATCAACACATGCAATTTACTGGATACAAAATCTGAATAGACTGACAGCCCTAATATATACAGTATATATATATATATATATATATATATATAATAAGTATACTTAATATGTATATTAAAACAGCTTTGGGTCAGTAATATTTCAGTTAGATGTTTTTAAAAGGGTTGCTGTTGTTACTTTATTTTGTGTATCTTTTGTGAATAATTTTTCAGTATGACAAGCAGTTAAAAAGCACACTAAACAAAACAGTGACAAAATGTCAAGCAAACTCATTATCTGCCATGGGACTTTAAAAACGCAAAATGTAGTCGCTTAATTTGAATGATCTGAGGTGCAACAGCGTCAGCTATTTTCAAAGACTCATCGAAGTGAATTTGAACAGTACATGCAGCGCTACATGACTGAGCTGGTATGCATTTTCTAAGTCTCTTCAGGTGCTGGCGAGATTCCCTTTAAGTGCCCTACAAAGTTCTCAAATGCCATCGTGATTACCCTCTCGAAATGTGGCTCCTTCCCTGGCCTGATGACTAACTTTAATATTTGGCCTTGATATCTACCCCTACAGCAACATCAAGGGAGCAGAATAGTAATGGGCCGTAAAGTCATCCCATTTCTGCTGCTATTACCAAGAATGAGAGTCTGAGGTCCTAAATCACTCAGGGCCACAGCGGGCGTCCATTAAACAGCCTTTAATGAATTACCCATAACCTCTGGGAAGACTGCCTTCAATGACATCTCTCACACAAAGTGTACTTATCCAGTAAGGCAGCAGGAGCCTTGACCATCTGAGCTGAAGGGTCTCTACAGCATCGCTTTGCTCTGGATGTGTCGTAATCTGAGGTTAGCAGGGCTTCTGTTGCAAGTGCCATCATCTGCAGAGGTGTTGAAGAGGAGGGAAGCAATATCCTGGCTTGTGCTACAATAGCGGAATCAAAAAGTCTGAATGAGCACCGCTATGAGGTTCTAACCCCCGGAGTCCACTAGAGAACAACACTAGAGCTAAAAGCTCTGAATGAATTACTCAGCCGCAGCAGAAATGTCTCCGTTGCATGAGGAGAAATGCTTCTGCTCTCTTAAGAAACATTTACTTGCCAAAGAAAATCTCTATTTTCTTTTAAAATCTTGCTTTCAAAACAATTCCGCATATGTGGATCTTGCAAGTAGTTAAGGATTTCATTAAACTGATCAGTTTTTAGTAACTAGTTCAACAGCTTTTCAAATTATTTAATGCAGGCTCATTCACATTAAGAAAGATAACTTCAATAATAACTATATAACAAACTAGCATTCACACCAACAGAAAATAACATTCTTTTAATTATATATTGCTATATATTTATTATATATGGGATGGATTCTGATTGGCTATGAATGTCCGGCTAGAGAAAATAATTGTGAAAAGGATTCCAATGACATTGATCCTCTGTTTTCGTTTAAGTTGTTATGTGGACTTCCCCATACTACTTATAGAATTAAAACTTTAGATACAGCTATCGTTATGAGCAGTGTTGGGAAAATTACTTTTAAAAGTCATGCATTACAATATTGCATTACTCCATAAAAAAGTAACTAATTACATAACTTTTAATGAAAAGTAGTGTATTATATTACTTTTGCGTTACTTTTTGTCCCCTGAGCTGGGCTTGCTTATTAATTTTTAATAACAAAAATCCAAAGGTTATATTTTTGGCCACTGTAAGGGCCCTTTTATGGTGAACCAGTAGTGCACACAACACAACAAAATCTCCACAACACAATGGAAACAAACCACAAAATTAGCACAACACAACAGAAACCAGCTGCAACGCAACAAAATTAGCACAACACAACAGAAACAAGGCACAAAACAAAATTAGGACAACACAACAGAAACAGCTGCAAAAACAAAATTAGGCATAACACAGCAGAAACAAGCCACCACAAAACTAAATTAGCACAACACAACAGAAACAAGCATACAAACAAAATTAGCACAACACAACAGAAACAAGCCGCCACAAAACTTAATTAGCACAACAGAATGGAAACAAGCCACAAAACAAAATTAGCACAACACAACAGAAACAAGCCGCCACAAAACAAAATTAGCACAACACAACAGAAACAAGCCGCCACAAAACAAAATTAGCACAACACAACAGAAACAAGCCACCACAAAACAAAATTAGCACAACACAACAGAAACAAGCCGCCACAAAACTAAATTAGCACAACACAACAGAAACAAGCCGCCACAAAACTAAATTAGCACAACACAACAGAAACAAGCCGCCACAAAACTAAATTAGCACAACACAACAGAAACAAGCCGCCACAAAACAAAATTAGCACAACACAACAGAAACAAGCCGCCACAAAACTAAATTAGCGCAACACAATGAAACACAACCGAATTAGGATTACAACGATTATTAAAACTTTTTAGATACAGTTATCACTGCACTTACTGTCCTTGGTGTGACGGGGCTTTAGTTGTGGAACACTTAGTTACCACAAACATAGACGCTACAAACGGAACAACATTCTTTTTCAGTACACTTTGTCATCTGCAATGTTTTCCCACAAGCTACTTTTTTCAATCAAGTGACCAAAATCTATATTAGAACACTACAAGTGAACGTTAATCACCAAACACAACAACTTAGAACTGACTTCATTAAAAGCACTAAATGCAACTAAAGCAGTTATGAATTCTAATTAGCAATTATTTACACGTCCCCATAAGTCACCATGCTTTGAGCTAAAATGCTAATTAATTTCTTCAAATCGCAAGGGCTTGTGTATTTACCTAGCCACAAAACTCATAGAAGATGCAATAATATGAATTCATAGTACTTAGTCTTAATAGACAGCAAACTTAAACTTTCCAAACACAAAGTTTACAAAGTCTTAAAAAAAAAAACCACTAAATGGAGAATCTCATGCAGTGTATTTGCAAGAACAAAAACACATTTAGGGCAAAATAGCAAAAACATACTGAGGTAAATATTACTATTCAATATTTACAAAAATGCTTAAATGTTAATGAAGAAAATATGGGTAATGGAAAAATTTATTAATTTGTCTTCCTCATGGACTGAGCATTGAGGTCAACAGCCTATTAATTCTACATTCAACACCAAATGTAACACTGTAAGCTCTCAGTTTGAGTAGGAGCAGGCAACACTTTCAGAGAAAACAGCAATCATGCCCTTAGTGTGGCTGAATATTTCGTGGCTTGTTATCTCAAATAACTGTAACACATGAGTTGTGGTGCTTCTCCTTGGCAGCTCATCATGATTACCTCACCTTGGTATTTTTTTGTTATGCATTCAGTAAAATATTCCCAAAGGTTTTATAAACACATACTCTGGAACTATTCTCAACTTACACAAATCTGCCGTGCCTTATGTGTGTATGAGTGCTGTTTATGAGGGTTATAAGTGTCATCTAGCTGCTGGTGGTAAGTTGTTTATGGTTAAGTGTCTTGGCAGGTCTTTTTCCCAGGAGGCGTTACTGGATGGAGTAACTCCAGTCTAAACATGCAGAATTCTCTTACGTTGAACATGTACATCAGCCTCAGGCTATTATGAGAAGATAAACTCACACCTCTGCACTTGTTATCTGGAAACATTCACTAATGTTTAAGTAAACACTTCTGTGGTTATGATTAATCCACAAAATACTGGTAATAATAAAACAAAAATCTATATTTTTTTAGGTGAAAATACTTTTACAAAGTAGCAAATCAATATATTTACTATTAAAAATCAAAAACAGGGCCAAACTGGTCTCCATTGTACTACATTTTTCTAAAACCCCAAAGGCAGAATTATTCGAACTCATACAGGAAATGACCAAAGTGATTACTGGCAGTTTATCTCTCAGAAAATGTTTCTCTCGTTATCACACTCAAGACTCAAGGGAGTCTGGGCAAGAGCTGAGCGTAATGAGACAAAACGAGACTAATAAACACAGCACCATGAGATGCGACAAATATGCATGTTATATCATTTTTGTGTTCATTACTTCTGTGTTCTTTTTCAAAGTGCATATGGGGCTAAGTGCTGTCTGAGCTATCACGCAGCTTCTAGAAATTTCACTTTGAAAATGTCACCAATTTGTAGAACAGGCAGTGCTTTTTTATTTAAAAATAAAACAACCATTTCGTTGATAGATAGATTTATGTAAAGATAATTTAATTGTTCATGTTACCACACACTTGATATTAATAATATTTGTATAATCGACAGTGTTAAAAAGTAAATATAAAGATAAAAGATAAAAATGCATTTGCTGAAGCTACCATGCCATTTTAGTTTGCTTCCACTAAAACGTATTTGAGCTGTTTTATTATATCTTGTTTCACAGGACTCATACTGAGTGCAACGCTGTACCAGGTGAGCCACTGAGCAAGTTTACTATGTCAGAAAAGCCATACATATAGAGCTTATGCGATGCAAACGTCAAAATGAATTAGTTTACAAATCATGTACTACAGTAAAAGTGTTTCGAGGTCATGAAGTATTGTTCAATGAAGTTTTGATTAACCGATACTCTGCCCCTGTAATCATAATTTATGTGAAAAGTAAAAGTGAACTTTTCACAGTATATCTATGTTGGTTATAGCACCTAAAAGCATTTTGATACTAACCTTATCATGACTAGTTAAAGGCTTTTTACACATTAGGGGTGGCATGGTACACAGATGTCATGGTTCGGTGCCTCGGTCCGGTCACGGTTCGATACGATTTCGGTACAACAGAAAATAAAAAAAGAAATCTACTAAGCTCGGTTTCTTTTCATTTATTTTGAACAGACAGTAGTGCAAATTACAATTTTTCCACCTAGGTGTGAAAATAGTAAATATTATTACATTACGTTATATTATATATAAAATCTGTTTTGTCTTCATTGTGAGTGTACACAAATAAAAGCAGACCTTTATCCAGTGATTGTGATAAGACAATAAGTGTTTAAAGTTGATTCTGCTGGTATAAGGAACAGTTGAAGTGATCGCGGCGGAGAGCACACACACACACGCACACACACACACACACACACACAAATAGAGTGAGCCAAACATCAGCGCCCGCGCCTCTGTGTCACCGTTGGAATGCGACTGAAGTACAAAGCCTATAATTTACACACTAAATAATAGTTTGGCATTCAGATACGTCACATCGCAAATACAGAAATATTATAGAATATTTTGATTTGTGGTGAATGAGAGAGGTAGGATACACAAGCACAAAGCTCCATTTCGCAAACAGTTGAGTGTGCAAAGTATACTACTTTTTCAGTCTATGTGAGAGACGTGTTCAGAATCAGCACAGTCACTGTCTAGTGGGCTTTGTTTTCAAGTGTGCAACTCGTGGCATTCGCTGTTCTTCTGCTGGCGGTTATCAAACAGTGTTGCATTGCTACAGGGCGCCCCCTTCTGGATTGGGGGTGAATTGCCTGTATTCGCTGTAAGGCTTTGTGCACCGAACCGAGATGCCCGTACCGTAACGGTTCGGTACGAATACATGTACCGTGCTACCCCTAATAAATATGTTTCATTCACAGTATGCCAACTTCTTGAAAACCCCTACACCACTGAGCTTACAAAAGCTGTTTGTTTTAAAGTCAAGGTCAAAGGTCATAGTCCAGAGCCATCACAATCGGGTGGAATATGCTCCTTTTGCCAAAACTGCAGGCTGCTGACACAATAAAGCTAAACTTTTCAGTCATGTATCTGTCACTTCAGTCCCACTGCAACAACACCCCCTGTGCCCTCTGCAGGATTTAACAGAAGGAGGGGCGTTTGTTTTTCACGACAAGCCCCGGCCTCCGCAGAAAACTTGCTAGAGATTATTCTCGTTGACAGCTCGCATTAGCAGATCAAAGGCAAACAGTTGGGCTGCATTACTATTCCTTCTAATGTCTTCAGTCAGAGCAGTCGTTTGGCACACCTTTAACATTTAATGCACGTAGGAGGCGGCCCACTTTCACCCACTCAGAGCTACAACCCTTCATAACCACTAAAGACAAGCTTTTAGATGACCAAAGTTTGATTCAGTTTCAAAGAAAAGGTAAAGTTGATCCTTAAAGGTGAAGTGTGTAGTTACTTCAAACCATATGTTTGTCTGAACAATAGAAGATTTTGTTGATCTTGGTTATGTAGCTGTTACAAAATCACATTTAATATAGGAAAAACATACAAATCCAAGTTCCTTTATATAATTTAAATAGAAGCAAGAAATGTATTGCATTGAAGTGAATATGGATTGCACAGTGCATTATATCTGGTACACATTACAAAACCAATGTACTGAAAACTGTTTGTTTCTCTTTTTTTGTTTAATCTGAGAGCCTTCCTCTCAATAGGCCATTCCTCAAGGAAATAACCTTTTTATTTTATGAAACAAAATGAACAATTGGAAAAGCAAATGCTATTTAGAAGCTAAAACCTAATGATGTAAATGTGAGCCGTTTCTAAATCTAGGCCTGACAAACGGCATCAACTGTAACATCAGTGGGAGTTTGCTGGGATTTGAGCTGTCAGGGGTAATGAATGTCTCCTATCTAGGACAGGCCATGTAAATAGAGCACAGAGGATGGTGCAGACTGGGAGACGGTCCTCTGGGATGTCCGTGTGAGTTTGGTGTTTGAGTGGGTGGACAGACCTGTGGCCTACAGGCGCGCGACTCACCCAAGTTCCATTTAAGCCCAGAAGTGGTGGTTAGACAAGAGCTGCCCACAGGAACCAGACTACACCATTTCCCTTCCAAGCCAGTGTTCACATTCAGACGGTGCTGTCTGCCCTGTAAGTGTAAGAAAAAGAGCAGGAGATGGTCATAGAATGGAAAAAGACTCTATTTGAAAATCTAGTAGATGTGGGAAAATAATAAACACAAATTAAGATTTTTTGATGAAATCCGAGAGCTTTATGACCCTGCATAGACAGCAATGTAACAACCACGTTTAAGGCCCAGAAAGGTAGTAAGTGTTACTCTCATGAACATGCGCTGAAGGCTTACAGTGAAGAGAATACATTGTTGAATAAAGTCGTTATTTTGTTTTCGTTGCAAACAAAAAGCATTCTCGTAGCTTCATACAAATTCAGATTGAACCACTGATGGCAGATGGACTACTCTGGCGATGCTTTTCATTCTTTTATGGACCTCAACAGTGGTATTTACTTGGCAGTCACTGGGACGGTTTTTATCTAAAATATCTTAAATTGTGTTCCAAAGACGAAATAAGCTTTTATTGAGTTGGAACGAGGTGTGGGTAAGTGAATAATGAGAACATTTTCATTTTGGGGTGGAGTAACCCTTTAAGTCTTCCTGCTCACTTAAAAGCAAAATAGCTATCTTACGTCTGGGGCAGCTGGTAGATTTAGAATTGTTTATAAATGTAATATTTATGTAATATTATGCAGAGATAGACTCTAAATTCATATATATGCTCCTCCACTGCAGACCTGCAAGAATGGAGAAATAAACTGTCAGAAAAGCTGAATTTTGAAACTTTCTCACCAGCAGAGGCTTTGGCAACCCATTATTTGTAATGCTGTTCTCATCACCAACAACAGTCCGGTTTAATATTGTGATAATTTGAATTATCACATTTGTATTCACTTACATTTCACTGCTGGTTATATTCTGTATAATAGTGTATGTGATGAATACAAATCTTGAATCTAAAGTGGTGTATTGTTTTCGACTTAAAAGTAAAATGAATGACGAAGCTTCCAAAATTACAGATATTCTTGCAAACTGGCTGGATGTTCCAAGAACTATTGCTAAGTAATAATTAGCATCTATTACATTTGGCAAGTTAGATGCTATTTATAAATGTTTTATTTTAATCTAAACATGCTTGTGCAAACTTCAAAGTTTGATTATTCAAAACTCATTTTTATCCGTCTCTGAAAAGCCAGGAATAGCAGTAAATGAGTGCTGCACAGACAGATATCTGAATTCATGTTTTATAAGTCTGCTTTATGAGGGACAGAAGCAGTCAAGGACATCTTTATATAGACTGAGATGTGTTTAAATTTCTGGCCCATTACAAGAACCGATAGATTAAGATTTTCACAATCATCTCAATGTCCTATATTCTCTATGAGCCTCAGCGGTTTATTACATATTCTCATGCAGAATGCAAAGTAATGCAGTCAGAGCAATTCTATAAGGTTTCTTATTAGTTGGACAAGATTTAAAAAGTCTTACTATTTTCAATACATGTCTGCAAAATTCAAAACAAGGGCTTGTCATGTACTGTATAGTGTTATTGTGCAAATTTGAGCTGGTCTGATCTCTAAAGCATCATAAAATACACACACGCATCTCTCACATGCCTTTGTTTGTTGTATATAATAGTGCTGAATAAAAATGTTGACAATGATTCCAGTATTTTTTGCATCAAGAGCTGTGACCTTTCAAAAGTGCATAAACAGGAAACAACGCAGAAGAGGCAGTAAAGTGTCTCTGCAGTTGTTAATTGCTTAATAACACATTGATCATTAAGTGCCACAATCAAGATGTCAAAAGTACACGAGTGCAAACACTGATTAGCACATGCTAATGAGATAGGGAGAGAAGTATTTACCTCTCGAAGGAGGACAGCCAGGGAACGGTCTTGTATCACCACCACAGGCAGGTCGGTCATCTTCTGGGCATGAAACAAGGTCTCCACCGTGGCCATGATCTGGTCAAAGCGGCCTCCAAGACCACCCAGGGTTACGATGGTGTCTATCTACAAAATAAACGGTAGATGAGTAAACAAATAGATAAAATAACCACAGAATGAAGAAAAATTAAACGATGAATGAGAGATTGTGAGTTATGTTGCACAAAAAAAGAATGTAGTGTATATACAACTATCCAAACGAATGAATGAACAGATGAATGAGCATAAAATCAGTGAATATGTGTGAGCAAAGCGGCAGAGAAACTGCAGGATATATGTTCTTTAAGTGCTGTAGCACAAACAAATGAAACAACAAACGAGCAAACAAACAAATTAACAAACAATTTTTTGTAACTCCAGGTTAAATGTACTATATTTTTTCATAAAGTGCTGTTGCACCAACAAATTAATCAACAAACAAACTAATTCATTTGTGTGTGTGTGTAAGTAAAGCAGCATACATTGATTCTTCATGCGGTTATGTTTTAAAAGTGCTAATGTCCCAATGAACAAACAAACAAAAAATGAATCAATCAATCAACCAATCACACAAACAAATTCATTAGTATGTGTGTAAGCTGTGGACAACAGCTGAATAAATGTTTTAAAAGTGCTATTGCACCAACAAATAAATGAATGAACAAGTGAACAAACAAGCAAACAAACAAACTAATTATTTTTAAAACTGCAAATGAATGAATAAACAGATGAATGAGTGAACAAATTAGTAATTGTGTTAGCAAAGCAGCAGAGAAACTGCAGGATAGATGTTCTTAAAGTGCCGTTGCTCAATCAAAAATGCTATATATATATATATATATACAAATAAAAAAAACTAACTAAACAAAACATTTCTTTATGATACTCCAGGATAAATGTTATATATATATTTATAAAAATAAAATAAATTAATGAACAAACAAACAAACAAATCCGAAATTGTGGGATAAAAGTCTACTATTTTTATGCAACCCAAGGGTAAATGTTCTTAAAGTCTTGAATGGACAAATAAATTAATGAATGAACAGATACACGAGTAGATAAGTAAAATAATGAGAGATTGTGGGAGCAAAATAAGTAGACAGATTGTTTTATGCAACTACAGGATAAATGTTTTAAAATGAACCAACATACAAACAAACAAACAAACGAACGAACAAGCAAACAGTCAAACGAATAAGTGATTGTGGGTGCAAAGTAGTGGATGAAGTTTATTTATGCAACTCCAGAATAAATATTTTAAAAGTGCTGTTGCTTCAACAAACGAATACACAAATAAACAAATGAATGATTGAATGAACGGACAAACAAATAAGCGATTGTGGGATGTAGATTGTGCGAGTTGATGATAAATGTTCTGAGAGTGCTTTTGCAAAGTTGCACCGTAGCTTTTTCCTTCCCACTGCAGCCAAAAAATTATGTCCTTCTTCACTAAACAACAGAGTCATACATTATGGAAAGTATTCCGAGGGAACAGTGCGGACCGGAAAACGTTGACTTGGCAGAATGTCTTTGATATTTGCTCCCGGGACCATTTGTCTGAATACTGCAATGTACCCATCACCCTGTGAGATCCAACAACTCTACAAGACAAAAAACTCTTTAAAATGCACAGAGGGTAATCAACACTTCACTGCCAGCCCCCACTGGCTCATTTAAATAGCGGGACTTATGAGACATCTGACACATAAATTGTTCATGTTACAGTGCCTCTGTAATTATGTGGACTGATTGCAAAACTTTTTTAAAAAGCGAAGCAGAAATGATATGTTCGCAACTTGTTCTTGGAGTATGAGGGTCAAAGTATGTCTTCACATTACCTGCCAAGTCTAATACGCCAGTTCAAACTTTTTCAGCAAAAACACAAAAAACTACTTGGCCATTTCTGTAATTATTGGCATAACGTCTAGTCCACTTTGCAACTTATTCTGTCCAATGATCGCTCAATTAGACATGAAAAGCCATGGCTGGACTTGCTGTTTTTGGTTTGCAACGTGCATCAAATAGTCCATAAATGTTGACTGGCATTCAGCTGGTGTCTCTTCTCAGGCTAAAACCAATAAACTGGAGTCAACGGTTTAAAACAAGCAGATAAATAAATATTTGAATTGTTGTATTCATATTTTAGACATCCAAAGACTGACAGCGAGTCAAATTATCTCACTTGTTACCTCAGTGACCTTTAGCACAAAGCTTATTCACTTTTAGAAGTGTTACTTGTCTTTTGTGAGTGTTTGAAGACACAAAAGGTAGCACTGAGATACAGAGGTGAATATAAACGCAATAGGAAGAAGAAAGAAGGCCATAGTATGCATATAGATTGAGCTTGAGGCCCGTATATTAGTAAAACTCTGGAGTGTCTGTGATGGTGATGGGCATCTCTGTGAGGACCAACAGACAGTCTGACAAGCCTGGAGCTCAGGCTTGGGTTTAGAGGAGGAGCAGACAGACACACACACACAATATCCATACAAAACCTCTCTGACAGCTCCTGGAGGAAGTGAATTCACACTGAAGCTGAGGTGTGAGCTCACCTTTTATGTTTGACAGGTATAAAAAAAGCGAGTGAGAATGAAACCGCTATCCTTTCGACTCAGTTTTCACAATGAACTTGAGTTCTACTTTTATTACTATTGTAATGTACTCATCTCAATGCTTAGATTATGTGTTATAGTACACATATTCCTGCATTCCAGTGTGCCAGGGTAACACACTTTGATTTGGAGTCATAAAGTCCCTGTTTAAACCTAGTACCATGCAAATATGTTTTCTGGAACCACTTGAAACTGGATTAAGAAAAAGTAGTAAGTCTGTACAATAATTGCAATAAGAAGTGCACTTATTTGTATTGAATGTGCACTTGTAGTGTACTTCAAACCTTATAAGTATATTTTAAAAAATCTGTACTTGCAGATAATATAAAATGTATTAATACAATTTCATTAACTGAAAGATCAGTTTCATGGCTGTGTTTCTTAACACACTTTTTTTAAAGTGCACTTTCTCAAATTAAAACTTTTAAAGTACATGTTATATACATTTTTAATAACTTAATTTGATTAGATGTACATTAATGTGTTGACTAACATAAAGCAGATGTAAAGTACTTTCTTTATTGTTTGATATTACATTATTATGTTAAATGTACAACATGTAATTTATAAGAAATTATATATAAAGTTGTAATTAAATCACACTTAAATGGGTCAAAAAACTGTTAAGTTCAGCTAACTGCATTTAATAATAAATATATTTTCATTTTCAATCAACTGCAATTAACATGCAATTAAGTCTGAAATTATTACATTAAGTTCTCACTTAAGCACATTATTTTAAATTATATATATATATTTTCCATAATAAGTACTTGTTTTTTAAAGTATGCTAAAGGCCAAGGGTACTTTGTTTTCACTAGGGTTATTAAACTGGTTATATTTTTTCAATTTCTGGCATTATTATTATTATTTTGTATATCTTTTGCTTTAGCACAACAGCTGACTGGCAGGTGAGTCACAGTTTTCAGGACTGTTATGCTACAAATGCAAAATTGTCACGTATGTACGTGCCTGTCACCGAATGTGGTTTTAATAATCCAGTCACAAAATGCTGACCACCTGTGGTCTGATCACCTGACATGGATATTAATACCTGGTGCAAATGAGGTCAAAGGTTAGGGATCGGGCTTGAAGAGTGAGAGAGAACATACAGACAGACAGATTTATAGAGATGCAGCAGAAGAGAGATGGAGTCCAACCTGCAATTTCTGTGCTTTGATCTCCTCCACCATAATGGCCAAGCACTTAGTGAAGTCTGTCAGATCCTGGTCTGGTGTTTCCATTAGCTTGCAGTTCTGGAGCAAAATAAGTAAAAGGGTTCAAGTTTTATGGATGTACACTACCATTCAAAAGTTTGGGGTCAGTACGATTTTCTTTTAGAAATAAAATAATACTTTTATTCAGCAAGGACCAATGAAACTGACCAAAGGTGGCCGTAAAGACATTTATAATCATGTTACAAAAGATTTATGTCAAATTTTTCCTTTTTATTCATCAAAGAATCCTGGCTTCCATGAAAATATTAAGAAATGTTTATACAGGGTGAACTGAGGACATTTTTCCCAGTTATCTCAATAGCAAAAAGCATCAGTTACCTGAATTGACTCCTATTAATAAACATTAAGAACTGTTTATCATTGATAATAACCAGATATAAAAGCTTTGCCATCACAGGAATAAATTACAAATATAAATGTATTTTACAAATAGGAACATAATTTAAAATATATTAAAACAGTTTTTTTTAATTGCAAATATATTTCAGAATATTAATGTTTTAAATGTATCTTTAAGGACATAAATACAGATTTAGTGAGCATTGAAGCATTAAAAAGAAACATAAAACAATCTAATTGCCCCCTAACCATTAGAAAAGTAGCAATAATTGGTCATAAACTGTATAGCAGGATGTTTGTGATAAAAAAATAACAATATTTTTGGGCTGTAAGTGGCACAACTGTTTAGCAAAACTGCTCCTATTAAATCTTTTTTTGATGTCCACAACAAAAATATTTAAATATTTCATAATGTGATGCGACTGACAAAATTAGATCAAGTACTAAAGAGGAAAACAAAGGCCTTTTTAACTGTTAAAAAAGTTTAGAAACTTTAAAGATGATGCTCTAGTAGAGACTGCCTTCTCCAAACAAGCACCTCCTGTCGCATTTTGTCAGATCGCGCTTCGTGTTTTGTAAATGGGATCTCTTGTTGAGAGTCGGGAAGGGCAGAGGTGAACGTCGCTCGTTTCCAGTCTCAATTCCCTCCAACGGCTGCATATACATGGCCGTCACAGGTGACTTCTCAATCGCATCAGGAACCACGAAAATGGTCAACGTCAGCCGAGAAGCTTGTTTCTGTTGCGGCTTGATCTTTCCTTGATCCTCCACAGAGCATCACTCTGGTTTTATTCCTTTTCAAACCCATTTAAATTCAGGCGTCAAGCTCTGTCAAACTTCGGTTCCCTAAAAGCCGCATACACCGGCTTAGGAATGACATAAAAATGCATGTATGTAGGATTATAACAATGCAAATAACCTCTGGCACTCATTACTTAGCAGATGGTTTTCATTCAAACTGACGCACAGTACACTAATTTCAGAGACGGTCCCGCAGGAGAAGAGTGCAGTTAAGTGCTTTGCTCAAGGGCACAGTGGAGCCCTCACTGTAACACTTCACTTCACAGGTTCACCAGCTTTGTTAAGAGCTTTAGCCACTAGACTGATACCACACCACACTGCACCTTTCCAGAATGACAGGAAGTCAGTGGCGTGAATCTGTGAAATCTACATTGACTTGAGGAAGCGAGTGGCTGGGGGGTATGGCTGGAAAGGACAAAATATGAATCTCAATCAGAAAGTGTGTGAGCCCAAGTTTGTTTGCAAAGAACTTTCATTAATATTTAACTTATATTTAGATCAGGACCCAAGACCAAAATTGTTTGTCGTAACAATGGCCAAAAAGTGCTTAAAAATCAAACATTGAAATTCATTAATATTACAATTAACTTCATAAGCCAGATGTATCCCATTAACTTGGATAGGCCTAAAATCTATTTTAAAAAATTGTAAAGAAAAAAAACATTCAAAGTTTGGGAGTGACAAGATTTTTAATGTTTTTTAAAGAAGTCTCTTCTGCTTAATAAGGCTGCATTTACTTGATCATTTATTAATAATTATAATTATGAATTTTCAGCATCATTACTGCAGTCTTGAGTTTCACATGATCCTTCAGAAATCATTCTAATATGCTGATTTGTCGTCAACGTTGAAAACAGTTGTGCTGCTTAATATGTTTTGGGGAAACTGTGTTACTTTTTATCATAATTCTTTGATGAATAGAACATTTAAAAGAATTCAAAGCATTTGTTCATAATATAAATATTTTCTAACAATATAAGTCTTTACTATTATTTTTAAAACAATTTAACACATACTTGCTGAAAATAATTATTTCGAAAAAAATTACTGACCCCAAACCTTTGAAGGTTATTATATTTCTATTTTAAATAAATGCTGCTGTTTTTATCTTTTGTATTCATCAAAGAATCCTTAAAAAACTATCACAGGTTCCAAAAAAAACTGTTTCCATTTCACGGGCCCCCAAGCCACTTCCCTGGAACAACCTTTAATGCCAAAAGTATAAATATGAAATGTTTCATGGAATCATGAGCATTTCATTAACCATAGTGCATTAGAATATACCTGCAAAGCATTTTTTTATTGTCCCATGACCTTTAACTATAATAATTTTGGTAGAGGAATACACCTCAAAACAATTCAATACTCTAGCAATAGCAATACAAATAAGTTGGTTAAAAAGAGGGAACATTGAAGAATATGCAAACTTATGGACATAAAAAGTCTAGAGAAAGAAAGAAAGAAAGTAAGAGAGACATCACAAGAGAGTCCCAGAGAGAGTAAGCTTACCTTCTGTGTGTAAAATGCCTTGACCTCTGGCAGGATTGAATCAAAGTCTCCATTTATGTAGTCTGGGAGAAAACTTAATGGGAAGAGAGAGAGAAACTGATGTGAGAGAGAGTGGGAGGAGAGGGTGATGGATAAAAAGAGCACAATTTGTGCAGCCATCAGATCCTTTATTCATGTGAAATGAAGGTGCGTCTCTGACACGAGCCATGGAAAGCTTCAGTGACAAGACCCCACCAGATCCATTCAACGCCTGCCAGTCACAGCACTATCTGTCCCCGGTCATGACAAAAGCGACACAGACAGCCTCTTGACACAGTGAGGGGTTGAGAGAATTGATGCAGGGTGCGCCGTTGCCGTATACCTCACACCAAACTCCAGCAACATAGATTTACGATATATATGGAGGCAATAACAAGATTTTCTTCGCTTAGATGGGCAGAGTATTCATTTTGAGAAAGGCAGATCATGTCGCGGCTTCTTTCGTTTTATTCCCTGAGAGCAGAAAGGCAGCGTGGGTATCGGTAGGCATTAAAGTATAAAGACTTGATGTTACGATTTCACGCTCTGCTGGGCGGTGCATGTAGCCGCTGAATGAGCAGAGATGCGCCGTCGAGCTGGTTCAAGAGTAACACTGCAGCGGATTACAGGACGCTATCTTCATCTCACAGCTGAATCTGAGGCCCGATGAGGAGAACACCGGCAAGCAAATATAGCGGTGTTATAAACAACTGGTGTGGGGAATAAAAGCCAATTCAATGGCACTAAACTTACACTAAGTTTGCTAAGATAATCATCAATATTTGTAGCATTTGCATTTTAAAATTAATTGTTCTATTAGTACTTTTAAGCAACTATTGCGTTGGAAAAAGGAAATACAATTCTGCTGCCAAATTATGAAATCAGACAAACTTCTAAACAATTCAACATAAATGGAATCCAGTTCTTGGACTAAATTATATGTTAAACAGCAATACAAATATTTTTTGCACTGTTTGAACTCTGTTTGATTCACTTTAAAATAAATTACTCACAAGAGTCATTCATCTGGGAATTGGACTACATTGCGCAGTATCTGTTTGAGCAACACGCTCTCACTCCCAACTCATCACATATTGACACTTGGTCAGGACACCTTGACGTCGCTTTTTGATGCTCAAGTTACCCGTGTCACGTTTTTCGATGGACCTCCATTGTTTTCAGTTGTTCGTCTTAATTTAATGGTTTCACAACTTCGAATGCATTTGTAAAAAAAAAAAATATTGCACATTGGAGCACCTTACCCCTCCCTACCCTAAACCTGCCCATTTCTGAACTATATAAAACACGTAACAGGCAAATGCAAGTACAGTCACAGGTATTTATTGCAAAAACGGACCATTAAAAAGCGGTATAAAAGCATTACAAACAAGTTGTGTTGCATTCCAAGTCTTCTGAAGCATACGAAGTCTTCTGAAGCGAAGAAGAGAGTAAAACATAAGGTTTTAATCATTGAAAATTCACCCACTCCATTAACGCGCTCACATCTCATTCAAAAAGATACTCCCGTATCGTAGCATTGGGCAGTTGGTCACGAGACCAATAGACACACAAGAGCCAATAGCATTTCACAACCATGGCTGACGTAAGGCTTCTTCTGGTGATTTCTTTTTCATTTGCTCACAAACTGCAGCACACAGGGGCTGTTTCTCAAGGGAAGGCTGAATCACCTGGAGGTTGCATTTGGAGGCTGCATACATCCTCAAGACTGGTTTATTTCAGTTAACCTAGTACATTAACGAGTCATAAGCATATTACAATAATTTACGCTTAAATAAGAATAATTATCAAATTTATAACTATTAATATTCTAAAATAAGATCTTTATGACGTATGCAGCTAACAAATTTGACCTCTGAAGGATGCAGACTTTCGTTTGAGAAACAGGATGAGCTTTATGGAAGACGGAGACGGCGATCACGTCTATTCCTCTCACAAATCAATAATTTTGCCTCGGAAGACTTGAAATATTAATACTTTTATCTGACTCACAAGAGTCATTCGTTCGGGAATCAGAC
Source organism: Gymnocypris eckloni scoliostomus (assembly GCA_027564155.1). Classification (NCBI taxonomy): domain Eukaryota; kingdom Metazoa; phylum Chordata; class Actinopteri; order Cypriniformes; family Cyprinidae; genus Gymnocypris; species Gymnocypris eckloni. The sequence continues at coordinate 13,464,783 of CM050436.1, read as the reverse complement.
TACACACAGATCGTGACATATGTGTTTGATTCTCTGAGGAGAACCGATTTGTAGAGTCATTTGTTCGGGAATTAGAGTACATTGGTAGAACTGTATGTTTTTATTCATTTAAGAAAACAGGCTCAAAAGAGCCATTGGTTCAGAAATCAGACTACTACTGAATGCATCTGATTCATTAAAAGAAGAGTCGCTTTGAAGAGCCATTCGGAAATCGGACTACACTGGTTGCACTGACTGCATCTGTTTGATTCACTAAAAAGAAATGACTGACAAGAGTCATTCATCTGGGAATTGGACAACACTGGTTGATTTACCAAAAAAAACACACTCAAAAGAGTAATTTGTTCAGGAATTAATTTAGCCTTGTTGCGTTTAATTTTTTTGGATTCACCAAAAAGATCTGACTCATTCATTTGGGAATAAGACTACACTGGTCACACTCTGGTCACACTGTTTGTTTTTTATCTATTTAAAATATGAGGAAAATAGCCATTCGTTCAGAAATCAGACTATACTAGTCATGCTCTATGCATCTGATTCACTAAAAAGAAGAGTCGCTTTGTAGAGTCATTTGTTCGGGAATCAGACTACATTGGTCACAATGCATGTTTTCTATCCATTTAAAAAATGCACTGTTGTGCCGTAACTAAATAGCAAGTAGCTCATGAAAGTCTATCAGAGTATTTTGGTACTATATTCTGTTCGCAGCGGTGGAAAAAACGAACATGCGAAATCCAATAACAGAACCGTGCAATGTAGATCCACAAGTGATTAAGCATATTATATCATGTAAAGATTAAACATGGTTATATAATTTGTGCCCCCTATGGATCATCTAAAACACTTCTGGCTTTGATCCAAGGTTCAATGTGTGAGAAAAAGCAATTCAAAGCAACAAACGGTTTTAAAGTTTCCCGTTGTGTCCTCTCCAACAGAGACTCCCAGTTAAACAGGAAACCATAAATAACCCTCAGCAGTGACAGTTCTGTGGCCACATTAAGGTGAAGTTAAACGAAAGCTTTCCTTTTGACATTTTATCAGCAAAACATCTCCTTCCTACCGCAGGGCTCAAATTGGAGGCAAAATACACCTCTTTTACATTCAAATTAAAGTGTCACTTAAAGTTAATCGTAATGCAGGGACTATACGCCATTGGAAAAGAACTCGATTTGGACGGGCACGGAGAAAATCAGAATTAAGGATTGAAGTAATTCCAGAAGGGCAAGACCAAAGCCAATGGGAGAGCCGGAGACCAGACACCCTGTCGCATCAGATGCTTCTTTCATTTTGTCACAGCCCAAAGGGGCAAGACAGACAGACGAGATCACAGTTATCGCTCCGGCTTTCTTGCTTTTTCCTTGTTACGCACTCTAAAATAACATCACGAAGAATGTGGGGAGGTAATAATAGGGCTCCCAGGTGACATTCAAGAACAAAACTACAAGCAAATCCTTAAACGTCTTGTATTTTGATGCAGCCTCTCTTTGCTAATAAACGATGTGACTGTTCATCAACAGGGGAGCTTCATTTCGCACGGCACAAATTTCGCTCTATTTTTTTTACGTCAATAAGCCCACTCAGGACTTAAATAACAGATCGCTTGCTTTATGCCTGGCAGTTTCACACACCCCTCAGAATATCAAGAGACCTCTTCAGCTGTTGCTTCATTACAGACAGTCTGGTGAAATCATAAAGCCGCCCCTCCTGAGTGGATCGTCTGAACAGACGATCAGCTTTTGATTATGCCTCAGAGTTCATTTTCGACTCCTTCATAATCAGCAAAGGTCAGACAAGTACTTCAGAATAACCACCCGCACAACACGTACCGAGCTGGAGTATTGTACATTACTGTGCAACCATAGATGATGCACTCTGTGTCTGAATATGCATACTTCACATCCCTGCTACATAAGCATAGTTGCTGTAATGATGTCACAAGTCCCTGATTATACAACCTGCATTTCATGTGGCTTTTAGAAACTTTTTAAGCATTATTATTAAGTCTTAAAGGAACATAAAATTATGACAATTTAACTGTAAAAGTTCTGTAGTAGTAAATTACAGCTGCAAAAAGCCTAAATTACTAACTTTACAAGTGGACTATAAGAGGATAATAAAATGTTATAAAAGTGCACAGTATGGCTGCTTTTAGATGTGGTGTGAAGTAATAAATTACTGTCTAAAAAGACTTTACAGCTTTAACTATAAAGTTAAAGTTATAACACTTTAACGGTGTATAAATTCACATTTTATGATGCAAATGCATAATTTGAAACCTGCTACTGTGCTTTCATTAGGGTTCATTGTCAATGTAATAATATGCAGGTCTCTTAATAATATAGAAGTCCCTTATGTTCACCCAGACTGCATACATTTGTTTAAAATTAATTTAACCATTTTCTATTTGAAAACATTAAAATGTGATTTATTCCTGTGTATTTTCATCAGGCATTGCTCCAGTGTCACATAATCTTTCAGAAATCATTATAATATGCTCATTTCTTTTCAATGCTGAAAACAGTTGTGGTGCTTAATGTTATCTGGTCAGTGCGTTACATTTTTCAGATACTCGATGAATTAAAAGTTGAAAAGAACAGAAAAATGGTACAAAAATAATCTTTATAAGAATGTAACTGTCTTTACTGTCGCCTTTGATCCATTTAATGCATTATTGCTGAACAAAAGTATTAATTTATTTTAGACTGACTGACCCCAAACTTTTGAACAGTAATATAATATAATATATGAAAGTTATGAAAGCCAAAGCAAGAAGATCTCACTTGTCTCTCTCTAACTTCAGCAGTTTTAAGATACATGTATTTATATACTGATCTAACAGGGTAAGAATCTGAACATTACACAGAGAGCAATCAATGTTGATAATCCAGGCAGTCTGAGACTAGAAACCTGTTCTATAATAATGGACGATACCATCTGCAAATGGCAGCATAAAGCATAGTATGTTTCATGAGCTCCAAGCAATAGCGTGTTCACTGCTTCAGTTCAAATAAAGCGGAGCTTTCTAAACTAATCAACGTGCTGGGAAAGGTCAATGCGGTAATTACATTTAAGGCACTGTGAGATAATAACAGGATATGTCCTGATCTGGGCACCAGCTCCTCTGAAGATTTCTCTTCCTGTCAGCTCCTGTTTGCACAGGAAGATTAAAAATGAATAATCACTGTGGATGCATGTAATTAGGCAAGGCCAGAGGTCTGCCAGACATATGAAATGTGTTCCGGTCCTGCATCAAAAAGACTTCTGGGATTGTGCAGTCACTGGTCTAAACCAATCAGCTTTTGCTCACAAATGAGTATAAAACAACAACCATATGCCACAATGTGCAGCTTGATTTGCAAGTATCATTAGATACACATTGTAGGTTCTGGTCAACTCAACAATTTGAATCATTCAGACATTTTGACAATCAATCAACAAATTTGAATTATTAAGACCAGTTTTTGAACTTGATTAATCAATTCATTAAAAAGATCTGAATTATTTATATAGTTATGGAATAACATGAGGAAAAGTAGATAACAAAAATGTTATTTTGGCCTAAACAATCCCCTTTAATTCCTTCAAAATGTGAATTCCTTCATTTCATCGAAGGAGATCCGAAGAAAGCACTGCATCTGTTGATGATATTCATTTCCAAATATGGAATATTTTGCTTGTTGCTCAGACCTAATTAATTTCCAGCAAGTAGATATTCCCTAATGACACTGCATATGGCTAACGGTCTGGAGAAGGCTTCCATACTCTCTTCTGGCAGCTCGGAATAAAATCTACAGATGACAACAAAAGCATACGGAGTAAAGCAATGACAGGTACAAGAGAACTGATGGATGTGACATGGAACAGGGCCTGCTGTATGTGTGCATTCAAGAGATATTGTTGATTTTTTGGAACGTCCTTTGAGGTGTCTTTGGCAGTGCTGCTGCAAGCTGATAAGCTCAAAACAACACGCTTCTGACGATGAAGCCGAAACATACTTTACTGGCAGTGCGCTGAATGGATCATTAGCTCCATACGAAGGCATTCTCACTCTCTTAAATATGCCTGCCGTCACAATAAACCAGCTGTTTTGAAGCAGTAGCTCAGTCTATTGTACTTAATATATATCTATTTTTTCTTCTCATTTGCTGTGTTTTCAATCATATTTAAATCCATGAAATTTAATTTTACTGGCTCAAGCTTTCTAACAACAATATGATGCTTATTAATTTCCGATTTAAAGAGTTTTCAGTAATTAAAGGATATTAATAATCATTGTGATGTCATAAAAAACTGAAGATAATTTAAAGAATGCTGATAAAACTATGGAAGTCAATGGCTACCAGCAACTGTTTGGTTATTCTTCAAAATATTGTATTTTATGTTCTAGTAAAGAAAGAAACTCGACAGCTTCAGAACAACTTGAGGGTGAGAAAATGATGACAGAATTATCATTTGGGAATTTACAATAGAAGTGAATGGGGCCAATCTGTAAACAATAAAATACTTAATGTTTCAAAGTATAAATAAACTATGCATATTAACATGATTTTGTTGTGAAAAAAAACACTAAGCTTTTTCTCTGTGCAATACATTTTTGTTCTCCGTACAAACACATTTGTTGCCAGGAAAACATAATGCCAAAACTTTAAAAACAACAATTATAAGTCTCATATATTTGTTTTCAAATCCCCCAAACTGGTCCCATTCACTACAGTAAATGCACATTGTAATCCCAATTGCTTTTTGCAAATTAAACAAGGGATGAGTGAAAATCATAATCATCATCAGAATCATAATAACTATTATTATTGTGCATCTGCATTATACCACATGCTGTCAATTGAGCTTAAGTTGTATTAAACCTGGAATATTCCTTTAACAAAAGACAAACATTGCCTCAAACTTCATGAGCTTTCCAAATATAAAGACACTAAAGGTATCAAAATACTATATTAGTATATTAGTCAATACAACTAATATGCTACACGCTTAGTCTAATTTCAGAGTGTTCACCACACAGAGCTATCATATAGCTTCAGAAGTCCCTGAATATAGTATACAAGTCATATGAACTGTGTTTTATAGTGTCTAGTTTTTTTCACTCTTTTTGGAGCTTAAAAACTAAAGTAATTTAAGGTGCCAAAATAACAATAGGAGTTTGGGATGCCATGAGGGTGAGTAAATAACGACAGAATTTTCATTTAAAAATAAACAAATGCACCAGTATGTGTTAAGTCCCATCACTCAGCTGTGATTTCGGTGCTTGGAGAGTCTGAGACTCAGCGTTATTTTTAGGTTGTAGAACAAAAAGGCACCCAAACAAAAGAAAACAATTGTAAACCGCTCTGGAGGGGAGAGAAGTACCCAATTTAGAGGCCTGGAGATGAATCTGGCCTGTCAGGCACTGACAAAAGGTGATGGATTAGGAGTTAAGTCCTCTGAAAGCACTCTGGCAAGCGGGATACTCCTGAGGCCTTCTACAAGTCCAGCCGTTCTGAGAATGAACATGTGCAATGACACCAGAACCTTGACATCTCCAGATCCATCTCTGCCCTCCGAGTCAATCATGATGGGAGCCAAAATAGGGTTCTCACCTCTCGCGACGACCCTCCGTGAGCCGGTACAGATGATTGGCACCTCCGTCTGCACATGCACGGATCTTGGCTGAAATGGCAGAAAAGAAACAGGAGGTGCTTAGATGAATCCTTGATCGGCTTCATTACAGCTCAGATCTCCACGTAAAGATGAGTGAAGAGATAAATATCATTGAAATCACATTATACGGCTATACGTTTGAAGCCATTTCAGAACCCCATCTCGATAACTGCTGACATGCTGAAATGAAAACAAATAGATTATTCTAGATCATGGCCTGGATGACAGTAATGGCTCCCTTGTGCCTTTCTCGAAAGCACTAATCATTTCAGGATGAAGGTCAGTCTGTCCTGTCAGGATCATCATCGATTCTGATGAGCATGGTGAGCCTTGTCATTTTCAAGGTAAGGCCAATAGGAAGCTAAATCCAGTTAAACAGGCCACTAGTTTTGACAAGAGATATGACAGTCAAATCTACATAATGAATCTTGATCAACACTGTGTGTAATACTACATGTGCTATATCATATAAATTATGTCTTTGGGAAGTCCCCTTATAAGAAAAAATATATGGAATTCTAAAACGTTCATATGTACACACACACACACATAAATCATATTATAAATACTTATAATGTAGTACATATATTTATATATTTGTAAAGTGTTACCATTGATATTTTTTCATCATTTTGTTTAACTTGACAGTATTTTCTCCTGCGTTTATCAGTATCCTTATGTTCGTTGGGTAAAAATATAAAAACTCAAAGTAAAAAACAATTTGACTGATGTCCCCCAAGGCTTCTATAGATATCGCGATATATCGATATTGTGAATTCTTATGGCTACAATAACAGTGATATGAAAAATCAAATATTGTGATACCCTTATGCTATATAAACAGCCTTCAAGTAAAGTGTTACCTGAGATTCGGTTACAGTTTTTTAATTCAGTGCAGGCTGACAAATCTGGGAAAGATGTAGCGGCATATGCTCAGTTAGAAATGTACAAAAAATTACATCTAAAAGTAACATTAAAATGATAATCCCGCCAACTTTGAAGTCTGACATGAGCAGAAGTTCAGAGAAAGTGCTCTTGACTTTTTGTAGCTGATGAACTAAAGCACACAGATGTGGGATTCACTCTCTAGACGACAGCAAGAAGTAACAAACAGGAATTTAAAACAGAACATTTTCACTGAATAAATTAGTTATTTTAAACCAGGTGCGGTGAGAGTAACGGCTTTTTTTCCTTTGAAGGCTTCCTTCCTCCGTTTATCAAGTAGCTTGCTTATAAGCCTGCAATCCTATTATTTAAAACCACAAAAACCCAACGGTACCACATTTATAAACAAACAGAGGTGACTTTTATGTTTTTTCCAATACATTCCGTGAAAAAGGGAGGGAATATTTTCACAGCCGCATGAAATAAAGATGCTTTTCTGTTACGCTTATAGGAGCGAGGAATCGTCACAAAGACCATGTCAAGATCTTGTCAGCAGTTGGTTTATGGCCTAAGAATCAAGGGAAGAAAATTGCATCATATGCCTCATGAATAATGGAATGTGTTTGCAATACACTGCTGCGATCCTAATGGACACGATGGCGTTATGCTTACTGTTAAAAACACATTTTCAGGTGAAAGTACAAGGATCAAGGGAAACATTTTAAACAGTTAAACACCTGTACAGATTATATATCACTACTTTTTCTCTGCTTGGTGACACATGAGGGGGTGGAAGCACCTTCAATGACTGAATGAGATTCTGCACTCTTGAAAACATGTGATAATGCACTTTGTGACTGCTTGCAAGGGTCATCTTTCTCTGAATGACATGCAATAAAGATTATTTTGTTGCCTTTGCTGTCTGTTCTCCCACTTGTCTAGACTTCTAAACAATGTCTTAAACTCTACACTTACTTAAAGTCGATCTATATGGTGTTATTTATATGCAGTCTCAAAACTATTCTGTGGTCAATGACTGATTTATGTGAATTGAAGATCAATCAATCACATGAGTAAAGCCAAATTAATGCATCAAATTGACAGTTGAGAACTCTTGAAAATGTTCAAACACATTCCATCCATCAATCCAGAGAAAAGCCCCTGAATTAATTTAAGTAAAATTCCCTACATACATACATTTAAAGGGTCAGTTCACCCAAAAATGTACTAACCCTGGAAGCATCCTAGGTGTATGTGACTTTCTTCTTTCAGATAAATCCAATCGGAGTTATATAAAAATTGACCTGGCCTCTCCAAGCCTTTCAACGGGGATAGTAGTGAACGTTTTATTTCAAACGTAATAAACATGGAAGTCGTGCAGGCGGATGACGTGGATGTAGGTGTCATGCGCGTGCCTATGAAAAATGCAGGAGCAAAGGAAACTAAGTTTTCTTACTTTAGCAAAGGAAAACCAGTCTCCTCTTGACTCAAATCCTCCAACATTTTCTTTACAAATCCTCATATTGTAATGTTCTTACTACCATTCTGGGCCTTAAAGGGGTCATCGGATAGCCATTTTCCACAAGTTGATATAATTCTTTAGGGTCTTAATGAAAAGTCTATAACATACTTTGGTCAAAATTGCTCACTTCTTCTCTAGATGAAGCAGGATCACGAATGATTCGCGTGAACATAGACGCATGTAGGCAGATCGGGATCGGTGCATTCCCTTCAAAATGAAAGTAACGTTAATCCTCTGTGTCTTCAGAGGATGTCAGGGGATGTCTAACTCCTCAGATGTCAGGAGTAAATGACGACTGCTATATTCATTATTACATCCAACAACAAAACCTCAATCTCTTAATCGGAGACATCTTGTCTTCCCCTGCACCGGAGTCGACACAATGATGGACTGATGACAGCTCACTCAGGACGGGTCTAAGGTAAAACGGTCTTGTCAAGCTACTATCGTGGGAGTGGCCTGTACAGAAATACGTCATTCTGACAGGAACCTCAGAACAGCCTGATTTGAGAAAGTGGATTTTAAAATAGGGATTAAAAAAAACACTGGGTGGGTTTTTATCATTATAGGATGGATGTGTAGACACACTTCCAACACACATTTATGTTCAAACAATTTGTAAAGTGAATTTTGCATCTGATGACCCTTTTAAACAATGAAGTTCACCTTGCTTTATATGCAGGGTCAAAAAGCTTTTAATCAAAAATATCTTAGTTTGTGTTCAGAAGATTAACGAAAGTCTTACGGGTTTGAAACAACATGAGGGTGAGTAAATAATGACAGAATTTTTATTTTTGGGTGAACTATCCCTTTAAGACATTATGATATGGTTCATTGATTAAAATAATCATTCCAAATTACTGTTAAATCAGTGCCTCGGCCACAAGCTTAGTGTTTTGAAGATTATATAAGAGTGGTTTGTTGCATAATTATCTCTTTTTAAAATTACGAATCAAAACCAATAAAACACATTTTATAAGGTTCTTTACACTGGTGGAGTTGATATCTGTCAGTAATGACCCAGGTAGGACATACAAAGACACAAGTAAACCGTACAATCATTTGCTCTTCAGTTCTGAAATAATGTCTCATGATGATGCATCCAGGCCAGTCATTCATTAGTTCCCAGACAGCTCAATTGGTCTGGCAAAGACATCATCATTTGTTCATAGGGTGATTACGCTGGCGTTTTCAATGTAGTCTCGGGAGATGAATCAAAAAAGCTTTTCAGTGAAGATCCCATCAAAGTAAACAGCGTGCTACATCTCTAACCGGAAAACAAGGTGTAATTCAGTGCATCCGAGAACTCCAGCTAGGAGCAAGACTTAAAAGCACCGGGCTGAATGCAAATGACTCATTATTTCGACACCAGGCAAATATATTAATATGAAGACTTCAATAAAACGAAGACTTAACCACATGCAGAGCAAAATAGGCAATAGTATAACATCCATAGCCATGAATCTTGAGAATTGACAGCACTTAAACTGCTTTCAGTTATAAAAGTGCTATGAATATCTAAACTGTGGGTTCAATTACAGCTGCGAGATCATGCAATCTGCTCTTCAAGACTTTCATTTTTAAGGAGCATCACCTTTGGCTTTTGTTCATACTGTTAATGAACAACAAACCAGTGAGTCTTACAATCAAAATAAACTGAATCTATAAAATGCTTTAAAAGTTTTAACTACTCAAAAGCTTTACAAAAGAGTTTGTGGTGTGTCCTCCAATAGTAAACAAGCAAACATTCTCACTTGTGGTGAGGCAGCGTTACGGCGGCCGGAGATGCTGGAGGGGGTAAATCATTTGTGAATGCTCTTTCACCGAAGCCCTGGTGCAGAACAGATAACCTTGTAAATAAACACTTCATAATCCACCAACGGTGCTTCCTCTTCCTCATGAACTTTTTCTACTCGGCTTGTGTTTTATGGGGGACAAATATTGATGAGGCAGACTTTGCTGTCGCTGATTTAATGTCTTTTGGCAGTGGAAGTGAAGCCTATGGCCTCTGTAAATCAAAGAGGGACGAGTGGTCAACGAGCAAAATGGAAGGTTAGTTCACCTTTTAAGATGGTTTCTTTATCCTTAAAAGAGTTGAGAGTGAGAATGGGTGCAACAATTTTAATTCAGAAGGAAGCAGGAAATCTGGGTGGGATGCATCTTTTTTAATTGCCAGTAAGATATATTATTTTCTTCTTGATGTCCCTTGGAGGTGGTGCTATTTACAACCTGATCTCATCGCAATTGGTTACATATTTTACGAGGTTGCTAAGTCGTACAAATTTGCTCAACCTCATACGAATTTGTTCGATTTTTGCTAAATCGTATGTATTTTACATGTTCCCAATTCATTTGAATTCGTTCGAATGAGGTCACACAAATTTGTAAGAAGTAGCTATTTCGTAAAATACGTACAAATTGGTTTTGAGTTACCGTTGTTATGTCATCCTAGAGAGCATTTTGAAAAAGAAGAAAAAAAAGAACAGCATTTAAAAAAAATATATAGGATTCTTGTGTAACATTATACATGTATTCACTGTCAGGTTACTGTCCATTTTCTTATAGATGCAAATGTATAAGAGTAGCACACAGACAGTCTCAATGATATCAGATATGGACTGAAAGCCACAAAACTTTAAAACACAATGAAGCCCATGAAGCGACCCAAACCCACAATCCATCCGTTGGCCAAAACTTCAAGGAATGTGAAACGCTCAAAAATAAAAAAGAGCCCTGCCAAAACCCTGCTATTGCTGTATTGTAAAACAAGCTGTCAAACAAAAATGGCCCTTTCAAACTTTTCAATACAGAGTGAGGGATAATTACTTCACACACCACAGTATTTGGAAGAAAGGTTTCTGGACAGAAGAAAGAAATTGTATACTACAGTGTATCTGATTTATCTGGCCATGTCAATTCTTCAATGCATCAAGCTTTTATCCAAGCAGGACGTTTGAAGCATTTCCTGCAATAAATACCAATGTTAGAGAAAGGAGGAGAAGAACAGCGTACAGGAGGTGATTATGGCTTCCACAAATACGATTTTGTTTTCAAATTCAATCTTTAAGACTGACTGTCCACTCTGTCAGTTTTGACAGTGCAGTCATTGTCAGATATGATGAATATATCACTGATGATGTCAGCAGAATGCCAAGAGACTTTCTCACACAACAACTAAGAGTGTAAGTGTGGACGTTTTGCCTCCGCTCCTCTTTTTACCACAGTGCTGAACTAATACGGTGCATGAGACAACGCAAGTAAGATTTCACACACTAAGTCATATCCAAAACTGCTGACTTGTATACTCATTCATATTCACTACAAAGTGAATGCCACATAGTTCGCTATATAATGAGAAAATTATTGAAAATGAGTGCATCTAGAAAGCAGCTTAATAAAAATATAAATGTAAAAAAAATCAGACAGACGCAGTGCAAAAAATTTGATTTAAATAAGATTTACGTGGTTTTGACTGGTTTGTAAACTTTCTAACACTGTTCATGCATAAAAAAAAAAAAATCGGAGCTGGACACGTAAAATAAACTTTTACAATTTTATACTATAACTTTTTAAAATGTTATACTTTAGGGAAATGTGTGGTTTTACATTAGTGTTCAAAAATAGTTTGGTCAGTAAGATTTTATTTTTTAAAAGGAAATTAATACTTTTATTCAGCAAGAATGCATTAAATTAATCAAAAGTGACAGCAAAGGCATTTATAATGTTTGATTGCTTCTATTGTCCTCAATTGAAAGTCACTTTGGATAAAAGCGTCTGCTAAATGACTAAATATTATTTATACTGTATTTTGTTTCTAAAACAAATGTAGATTTTTTTAAGCTCGCCAACCCCAACCTTTTGAACAACGGTGTCAAAAATTTAATTTGACGCAGAAGTATGAAAAATGATGGACACACAGGTACCAAACCACAACATAATGAACAAACTGCATTGCCGTTTCTTTCAGTTTCAAATCAAGCATTGCAGCTATTCTATTGTTTAAGGCCTATAGATTGCATTTTCTAACCCCCTAGTAAGTCACTTCCTCAGTTGTTGAGATGCACAAAGTGACTGCGGTTATAAATTCAGTACTAATCACACAACTGGAATAAGAAAGAAGTGAACTTTTGGAAGAACTTTTGAAAAGCATCCAAAAATGTGTTGGTATCTGCAAAGAGCCGTCTTTGATCATCCAGTCCTATAGAGCACTCGTGGCGCCACGGGCCCATAGGACTGCACTTCTGAGGCTCACTGGAGGAGGGGTGGAGCGCCCTGCCCCGGTCCCTCAAGGAAAACCATCTGGATATGTTCACCCTGCTCCCAGCAACACACTCGCCGCCCACCTGCTCTGCCTCCAGAGCAAAGCCGCATGAAAAATGCACAGTATCTCTGATGCAAGGGCAGAGGAATTACATGATCAAGAGTTTTTAAATGAGATCAACTTCGGAAAGCAACAAAAGCTAATGCAATCTAGTTGACAAACTTTTGCCTGCTAAAAATTAAATTTGAAGGGAAGAGTCTACATTAAACATAAAAAAATGCATTAAAAAGGCATTTTCTTGACTTGCATTGCACTTCTGAAAGAGCTTTGATAGCCCTAAAATTACTGTAAAGAAAGAAACTAGGGCAATCAAATTAATGCACAAATGTATTCCAATTAATTTTGAAAACATAATGCAATAGGAAAATGAATGCAATTAATCATGCCCCCAAACCTTAGATAGAAGAAAAAAATGTAATGTTTTCAAATTATTCACTCGTCTGCCTCGCTAATAAAATGCCTTATGTAATGAATTATCTTGAGTTGTTTCACAGCAAAAAAAATAAAGATGCATTTACAATGCATTTGCATAATTAATTAAAAAACCTTCTTATGCATTGTGTTATTTTAGTACTTTTACATATACTGTACTTTTAAAGTAATTCTGCTCTATATATCTATTTTAGGGATACCATAATTTTGGCTTCGGTACGACACCAGAATGTAATACCTCGGTATCGATACTAAATCGATAACATAGGTGACAAATAACCAACCTAAAAAAAATAAGTGAACTGAATAAAATATACATAATAATTAAACAAAGTAAATGATCATCATACACAGTATGTATTAATCTTGGTTAATGTTAGGCATGTGTTTAATGCATAAAGTAATGTTAACATACTAAACATGTATTAGTAGCCTACATTTATTATTTATAAATAATTAGTGCTGTAACACTGTTAATGAATGATAACAAATGTTTCTTTAAAGTGTTATTCTAACAGTCAAAGTAATATTCAAATCATTTTGAATAAAAATGATTTATCTCTCCCTCAGATTGTTTTCAGACCCGGAGAGGCAAAGAAAAAGCTTTAAATATAAATCTCTATCGTCTGCATCATGTTAGCGGTCGGCAGCGCAGCAGAAACATTCCCTTCATATTATTGATACTAAAATTAATATAGCAAACCTGTTGTTTCATTCAATATAAATTAATATTTGATTGTTTGAAATGCAAGTTCAAAATATTATGTGACCAAAATAACTGGTTCTAGCGTCACATGTTTGTGCATTCGTGTTTACTGCATCACAACTTATGTATGTGCGTTGGATCAGTTGTGATTAAAATTCAAATTAATTTATGAATGATGCACTTACTAACCTGTCAATATTTTAACTCTCGGAAAAGATCAGGATTAGCAAGCGACAAATGCTTAGCAAGTTTCGGTGTCTTGCCTCCTGTGGTCAGTTTGTTCACCTTTATCATCTGTTTTGTATGAAAAGTATTGCCATATTTCACTTCTACTGTTCTCTTTATTTATTAATTTTGGATGCGTTGATTGAGTTTCATCTGTTTGATCCATCACGTAGTTCTGTTGTCAGGTTTACCAGTTATGCAGCAATGTCAGAACAGCAGCGTATGAAATATCGAAATGAGCAAAATTATGATATCGTCCATTTGACATATAACAGATACCGGTATTTTTCCTAGACCGGTAAACCGTGCATCCCTAATCTATTTTATTTTCATTTATATTTTATTTTATAAAAAATATATATATTTTATATATTTGTTTGACTAAATTACTTGTTTTTGTCATTTTTATATATATATATATATATATATATTTTTTTATTTAGTTTGAATTTTTATTTTTTTTTGTTAATTTCAACATTTAATTTGCCAACATTTCTCATTCAGTTTTTTTTTTGTAATTTTGATATTTCAGTTTCATGTCAAATAGCAAAACTTATTTTTAATAGTTTTCATTTTAGTTAACGATAACAAAACTGGTGCATACGGCAATCATGATCCTGACTGCGTAGTGTGTAGTACATTGATTGCATTATTTGAGACACAACCTTTAACTAATCATGATCTACAACTCTACAAGTGCTGTTATTCAGGATGCAAATGAAAACTGGTTGGGATCAACAAATAAAGGTACCTGAATGCACACAGCACTATAAAGACAAACATAAAACAGAAAAGTTATGTAATATTAGCTCATCCAGTGGGGAATCAAATGGATGACTAATGCATTATGGGTTATAGGGGCTTTATAGCATACAGTGGCCCTATATATATCACCAATTAGGTCTGTCCAATGTTTTCCAGAGAGTTGTGTGTCAGGTATGTTACCATTCCCTACAGCACAAGCAAGTCAGACAAGTACAGACAAGCATCAAATCATAGGCCGATGTGTGATATTCATCACAAAATCCATACCTTTACTCCACAACACATGCAAGTACCGCTCGTCTATCTGCTGATTTAGGATAACCAAGCAAATCCTCTGTTTTCCTGGTGAAAGAACAGAAGAAACACAAAAAGTGAACATTAATGTGCAGCTCTATTCCAACAGCATCCTGTGGTTATGATGTAGTCTCAGTCCTCCCATCTACAGTGTGAAACTGAGAAAAACACATTGTAATATTTGGTTTAATCTGGTGAGATACAGCTCTAAACAGAGGCGGCTAATAAAAACAGCAAGAGTAATAATTGTGATAATAGAGCCTAATGCCTTTGGAAATTGTCTAAACACAACTGATGGTTTTTCCACAACTGCTAGATGTACTTTATTTGCAACAATGTAAAGCAAACTGTGTAATATTAACAAGGCAATTTCAGCTTTACAGATATTATTTAATATATTAAATGTAGAAGATCACTTTTAATCTTGGTAATACTACAGAAAATCTACTTCTATTACTTCAATTAGTAAAGAACATTCCAAAAAAACACATGTCTACCATAATGTATAAGCTCCTAATATATAAACAGAAATATAACATTTCAATTTTATTTATATATTTATTTATTTACTTGGACAAATGAATGAATGAATGAATGAAAGAAATGAATGAATAAATGTATATAAAAAAATCGAATATATTTTTATTTGGATGATGAATGAATGAATGACAGTAAATGAGAAATGGGATGCTTAAATGTTATACAAAATCTCTCTTATTTGGATGAATGAATGAATGAATGAGTGAACAAATGAATTAATGAATGAATGAGTGAACGAATGAATTAATTAATAGGAGTGCGAATGTTAATGAAAAATACTTAATTGTGCGTTAATAAAAAAAACTTTCACTTAATTTTTTTGGTGCAAAGGATAATTTCCTATTTCTTTTTCGTTAGAGACAAACCCTAATGTTATTATATTTTTATATAAATAAAGCGATTTTGGAGCCAGTACAATACATAAAGGGAAAAAGGTGGTATCTCCCACTTGAGCACCAAAGCTCAATGTGCGCATGTGTGTCTAACCAAAAGGCCACAGTTTCCAAGTTGGAACATATAAGTTACTTTCTGTCACATACTGATCCAACTATACAGCCTGAAACACTCTATGGGAGAAAACGAAATGCGATTACTCTATAATTTAGTGTTTTTAATATTTGAAGATAATGTTCTGTAAGGCATCTCAGAGCTCAAAACAGTCCCAAATGCATGGGTTCACACATTTAATTGCGGTACATTCCAGAGCCAAGCTGCTCACACATTTTTAATTATAGTTATTTTAACATGAAGCTAATCAGATGATTCTCTGTTCAGCACAATGCTACAATTGAACAACATACCACAATCTCTACATGGCTAATAAATGCTGGCAGCATTAAGGACGTACAGCAGCGTTAATGCATTGTTTTGTTAGAGTGCACATTGTTAAAAAAAGAATAACCAACATCACAGGTTGAGCAAATGTAATGAGTACAAAGTGTGCGTGTCAAAACTCTCTCCAAATAAATCACAGGTATCCTGACGCAGCGGTGAACAGAACACATCTCGCAGAACAGACTGAGAAAATATCAAGGCCCTGAAGTGTGAACAGAGTGTATGAATGAATGAGAGCTATCGCAACATCATTGTCATCAAAGTTAGACGACTCCAAGAAGAAACAACGTCTGTATTTGGCGACAGTTCTACCACATTGGTTTTTCACATTTCAGATCTCCTCTTCTGGTAAATTACTTTTTTGACAGCACACATTTTTAGTGGAGCACCAAGGACATTTTCCACATTTGAATATTTTCTTTGGGACTTATCAATTGAAACACACAGAAATTATCATATACCAAATTAGCTGAGAGCTTGCTGTTCATTAGGATACAACAAATTTGCAATTCAACACATAAACAAGCTGGGTTTGATTAGTTCACAAATTGGAATGAATAGGACATGAAATGCAATTTCTCATTCAAAACAGCCTTCTATCACATATACATTTATTGAATATGTATGAGTTGAAGGATTGGAAACACATGCGGAGACACGAGAACGGCGTATTTTAGGAATAGGTCAAAAATCTGGGCCATGTCTTCAGTCTTTATTTTACTGAAGGGCTATATAGAACATTTCAGAGAAGCGTAAGGTCACATGAGTCCACCTACTCCAAAGCATTTTTGTTCTCATGAGTCTTTTGTCTTGCAATCTCTTGAATATGTGGGAAAACAGTATAAAACTTAAGTACAGCAAGTACATTAACACTAGTTCTACAGTAAAGCTCTACAGTAGAAGCAAGACAAACACTAACTTTTAACCTTAAAAAAGGTTATGATTTTGCAATTATGGTGAAATAATCATTACACATAATTATTACATTACACTACATTACATTACTACATATAACAATGCATGGCCCCTTAGGACTTCCATACTCCACAACTGGAGTGGTGTTGTTTCATCTAATAGTTAAAAAAATATAAATATTAAATTAAAAAGTTAAACTTAAAAATTAATTTGGCTAAACTAACTGAAACAAAATAAGTTGAAGTTCAAATACTAAAATGTACTAAAATAACCACATCTAAAATGTAAATACATATAAATTAAAAATAAATATAATTATAAAAAACATAAAATGAGAATTGAGCATAAATTATTATTAATTAAAAACAAATGACAATTACTAAAACTCAAACGGAACATATAAATGCTCTTTACATTTCCAAAAGTGATTCTAATACAGTGAAGATGGCTTTAAAAGACGTTTGTTTTAAGAATGTTTAAGAGCAGCACTTTCTAAACTGGACAGCACGGTTTGCGGTTTGTGAATAATAAGTTTTGTGTTGAATTAAAGAGCAAAAATAGTATAGTTTAGTGGTTAGCTTGTGAACCTTTTCTACGACCTAACCGGTGAAAATTTGCAGGGAAGCTAACAGCAGGACAAAAGTTGATATGTTAGTCGTTGAGAATGCATTCATTACAGTAATGACCACAGGCAATCTCAGACACATTGAAAGCATGGCTGCAATTCTTGGCCAATCATTAGAGCCTGATTACTTACTTTCTGGTCATGTATTTATGGGGCACCTACCCAGACAAGGATATAATTTTGAGTAAAAAATCCTCCAGAACACATCTATTATTTTGCTGTAGACTGCTCTCCGGTTCTTAAAACATGGGTCTTTTTTTGTCCAGTTATTGCATGGGGGGGCTGTTATGCAGAAAGTAAACTTTTTTAGGCTCATTAGCTGATTGCCAAATTGCTTCTACCATCCTGTTAAAAAACTAAATACTAAACAACAAGAGCCAGCATTGCCTGACCTTTGAAATAAAGTAGGATGTTAATCTGACTGGTCCTGTATTTATTATTTTCTTGTGCTTAAGTAAACAGCAACGTTTTAAGTTAATATATTAATAGAACCAATACTATATGTTAGTGATGCACCGATCATGATTTTTCGTGGCCGATTCCGATACCGATTTTTTTTGAGCAAACTGGCCGATTCCGATTCCGATACCGATTTTTTTTCCTTTAAGCAACCAACAAGAAATAATGAAAGATTCTAACACAAATAGTGTTTA
This sequence comes from Gymnocypris eckloni scoliostomus, assembly GCA_027564155.1. NCBI lineage: Eukaryota > Metazoa > Chordata > Actinopteri > Cypriniformes > Cyprinidae > Gymnocypris > Gymnocypris eckloni. Next base: position 13,446,411 of record CM050436.1, on the reverse strand, counting down.
TATAGTGAATATAGATTTGATTTAACATGTATAATATTTGTTTAAAAATATATATATTTAAGAAAAAGTTGCCCCCAAATTCATGTCTGTGGTGTTTCAACAATGGATGTCATTTTAAGAAAAGGGAGAATTCTATTTGGACTACTTCCTATGTGTAACGGTCACTGCAGGTGCTGGTTGATCTGAGGGGTGCATGGAGAGTACATTCTTTCTTATAAATTTTGAAGCTAGCTAAATCTCTGACAATTTCATGTGTTGTCATTAGTGTATGTGGTGTTATGTTGATAACTTGCAGATCTGGCATATTTTATTAAAAAATATAAATACATACTTGTTGATATTTCCAAAATGTCCCCTGATCTTGAAATCATCATGATGGTAGCCTCCATTTTAGAAAAGTCTAAGCTGATTTGTATGTGGTGTTACTGTCTCTGGTGTTAATGCATTTTCTGGTAACACAGAGCCTTTAGTAACTTGCATTATAAGGTCTGTGGTGTTATAATTACGCTGTGGTGTTACTTCAATATGACATAGACATAGATGGCTGTGTCACAAGTTTTGATTAAAATTATTTACAATTCAAAATGTTCTTAAGCTTTTATTTTAATGGATATAGCATATTAAACAAATTTGAAATGCCTATCAATATATTTTATTAGAAAAAACAAACAAGCATCTTTACAAATTCTGCCTCTCATGTTCAACTGGTCAACCCCAGTTGAAGATGGTTTTTAAATTGGGTTGAAACTACATAAAACTGGCCTTAAATGAAAACATTAACAGTAACCATGTGAAATTAAAGGCAACATTTGCATAGTTACAATCTAAACAACACAACCAACACACATTCAACAGTCCAAACAAAGATGTTACTTAATCAACATTTGTTGTCATTTTTAAAATTGGTGTAAAGAAAAAGGTATTTACCAGTGAAACTAAATAAAACCAAAGTAGGCTATATAAATAAATTATTCCAAAATGTTAAATCAAATAATGTTTAGTGCACGAGCAAAAGCAAAGATGCTACAGCTCGTGCTTGTTAAACCGAATTAAGTCAATGTAATTTTAAGGTAAAATAAAAATAATAATCTTGTACAGAACTGACGTTTATACGCTTGAACGCTTTTATTCTTTACAAAAGTAGCATTTCAGCTTTGTCACAAGTTGGTCTGTTTCTTTTCTCATCCAACACGTGAGAAGCTGCGCTGAACAACTGTTCACGGTCTATTCTTGTGCAGGGCGTGGACAGATACGCCGCAAATTCTAGTGATGGGAAGTTCGGATCATTTTACCGACTGGACCTTTGAGTCTCGTTTAAGATGAACGAACGACTCGAAAACCAAGACTCAAACAGGTGAACTAATTCCAGTACAGAACCTTTAGGATGGTGCGATGCGACTGAACGAATCACTCCCGAAACGACTCGTTCTTCTCGAGTCTCATTAAAGATCCGTTCAAAATGAATGAATCGCTCAAGACCGACCCATCACTAGCAACTTCAGCTAGAGCAGCAAATGAAAGCGGCTCTTATTTGTGTGCCAGTAATGTTACACCAACGAAAGTTCGCATTGTATCTGTTTTTCTGTGTTTGTTGTGCTCCTGCCGAATGTCTTCCACACAAATGACATGTTCGCACTTTCGGAAAAATCGGCCGAAAAAAGACAAAAACCGGCCGGTTGCCGATCGCGCAAGATTATAAGCAAAAACCGGCCGGTTCGATCTTTGGCGGTCAACCGGTGCATCCCTACTATATGTAGAGATCTAATAAAAATGCACCCAGAAAATCATGTTGTGTGATAAAATATGTAAAACATACATTTGGAATCATCAAAATGCCTGTGTTGGTGTAATCTCATCTGTGCAAACCGAGTAAATTATTAAAAATAACACTGTGGAGGTGCATAAATACAGAAATGATGGACACAGGAAAACATTTCATGTATTTAAAAATCGTATTCTTAGCTGTAGTGATTTAAAAAAACTGAAAAAAAAATTTAGTTGGAATATATAAAATATATAGAACCTTATAATAACTGTGAACATGCAAAGTGGCCAATTTAAAGCATTTGAAGTGTAACTGTGTTGCACTGTGATACATTTATTAACTATGTTTATGTTCTTCGGGACAAAGTGTAAATGCATGCATGGGCAAGAATAAATGCATTCAGACATGTAAATGAGTTTTAAATGAATAAATACCTGAAGGCAAAAGGCAATCTAACGGAGCGAATTCATCCATGGTCTTGTTTATAATAAGCTGGATTCATCAACTGTGGAGGAAAATAAAGAAAAACATACAATATTAAAAGACAGCATAAAAAGGCTTTGTTTCTGTAGAGTGAATATCTGACAAATTAGATGTTCTAATCAAAACAATAGCTTTCTGTTATGACAGATAAAGAGATGCACTGAAAACTGAAACACTATAAACCATTTAAAGTGTTTAAAATACTTGACAAAAATCATAGAAATGGAAGAAATGCTCAGCTATTAAGATGAGATCACTCACCACCTTGTGAACACACTCTTCCTATATGACTTATCTATGCTCTGCCCCTGTAATATGTAACTCATTTAATTTAGGGTCTCCAGTCCTACTCTCGCTCCGCTTATTCATCCCAAAAACCTGTGATTTTGCTTATATTCAACAGTTCAATAAACAAAAGTTAATACATTTGCAGCATATTATTAGCAGTTACTTTTGTATTTTTTGCTTGGTCACTGGAAATAGTACAAACAGTCAAAACAGGATCAAAAAACGTCTCCTAGCAATTCACAGAAGTGGTGTTTTGATATCGAACAATTCAGTTTTTTGAATGAATTTCTTGAGTGAATGATTCAATGATAATAATAATATCTGCTAGCCTCTGAAAGTAAACATTATTTCAGTCTACTTCAAAATTAAGTTTAGTTCAGTCTTACTTGCTGAATTTCTAAATGAACTACACCATTTTTTTCAGTGTACTTGCAGATAATGCAATATAATATTAATGCAATAAAAGAGCAGTTAAATGCACTTAAAGAGAGTACACTTTCAGAACTGTTTTAAAACACTTAAGCACACTTTAAAAATGTGCACTTTGTAATAATGTCAAATTAAATGTTTCACTTTAAAGTACTTTGCATAATGTTTAATACGGTAATCTTTTGTCATGCTTTAAATAAATAATTGTTTTGATGAGTTAGCTATCATACTAAAGCACGATTGCAATTTTAACTAGCTATAATGTGTTATTTGATATTAAAGTTTGCATATTTAAATGTACTAAATTACAACTTCATTATTACAAATATTTAAATATATGACTTACAAATCTCAATAGAAATTACATTAAAGTAGATTTTAGTTAAATTTGTCAGGACTCTTTAACCATATTTCAAATACAACAGAAGTTCTGAAATTACATGTAATGGTATTTAAGTCCTAGTTAATTCGGTCAAACAAGCACTCGAAATTAGGGATGTGCAACAGCGATCGATTACACGGCCGTGACAGCGATGATCAATAATGAAAACAATGATCGTGGGGATTCTGATTAGTTATAGCAGCACTTTGGGCGGCACCCTCAGCTCTGATTGTTTCGCATGCAAGCGGTTCAAAGTATAGATGTGAGGAGAGAGAGATGCATGGCTTTGAAGTCACGTATATGTCTGGGTTAGCTAAATACATATCTGATTCATCTAATATAGGATGCGTTGGGATATTAAAATGTATTTACATGCTGAATGCACTGCATATTACCAGTAGTTTCATGCTCTGACATAAGCATTATAATGCGAACTTAATGTGAAATCTATAGTAAATCCTCTTCTTGTCCGTGTCTCATGCGTTGTTGAAAGCGCATCATGGTGGGAGCTCCCTCTCTCTCTCTCTCTCACATAACTTAAAGTTCACTGGCATATGCATCCTTTTGTGCAGATATAAGTTGTAATGTTACGTCTATGTGTATCTAAGTTATCTGATTAATATCATAGGAAGTGTCATAGAACGGTTTCAGTTTATTGGCATAGAGTCAGCTTCACCTTAGGCAGCTAGTCTTTTTTAACATTGCTGCATCATAATCTAACATCTAATCATGTGTTCATTTTTTCATAGACATGTTTTCATGTCATATTTTTAACATTCATTTTCATAACAGTCTTCAGACATTTTCATTATCTCCATTACAGTCATGCCCCGCACACCCGAGTACTCGATTAATCGTTTTTGAAACTTATCGATGATCAAAATAAGAAATTGCCAAAAATGCACATTCCTACTCGAAATTCAACTAATTTTGAATTGAATACAAATTTAGACTATGAAACATTTTAATTTAATTGCAATTAACAAGAGTGTCCAAAACATTACATTCAATTATTTCAGTAATAAGTACTGCTTTTAAAAATATACTAAAGTGTACTTCTTTTTCCACAAGAGAACAGCTGAAGTTTTGACAAACAAGTCATTTAAACCATAAACTAAAAAGCTTCAAGCTTCAAGACCAGAAAAAAAGAATTTCATTGATTGTTGATTTAGTTTTGAAACAAATATCTTATCCTGGCTGTTTATGACAGCAATGGTTGAGAGGACACCACTTTCGGCATTATATGCAATATAAATATATAATTATTTAGTCAACAGACAGAGCAAAATGTCATTATTTGGATCAATCCTGTTGAGAGCAACAGATCAATGCAGGTAGAGAGGTGCATCCCTAACACTCTGCCAAAGTGGATCAACATAGCAACTAAAAGGGTTTAATCCAACCTGACACCCACAAAACTATTGATGAAAGTATAGTGCTGTCAAAAACAGATTGCATCAGAAACTCACAAACTCAAGCAGGTGGGCTTAGGTTCGCTCAAAAATAAAAATGTAACTAACCCTCAGGCCATCCAAGATAAAGATGAGTTTGTTTCTTCCTCAGAAACAGATTTGTTGACATTTAGCATTACATTATTTGTTGCTTGTTGTGATGTTTTTATCAGCTGTTTGGACTCTCAATCTGACGGCACCCATTCATTGCAGAGGATATAATACTAAATTTCTCCAAATCTGTTCTGATGAACAAACAAATTAATTTACATATGCCTGCAAGTGAGAACGTTTAAAAATAAAAGGAGCAGTGCACCGTTATTATTCATTGTCATTATTTATTATTTACCCTCATGCTGTTTATAAAATGTATGACTTTATTTCTTCAGAGGAATACAAAGAGATGGAAGACTAGAGATTTTGAATTGAAAATTGTAATCAATCTAGTCATTTTTTCCGACAATGTAATTGAATGGGCGCTGGAGCTTACCAGCATCAAAATCAGCTGCAAAAGCCCCACAACTCTACCATAAATGTGTGCATGTTATTCTAATTCTTCTGAAGTCAAATAATAGTTGTCTGGGAAAAATGATGTTTTTTTTTAAGCTTGCTTCAAATAAAATTCCTATGGTATTGAAAAGGGTGATGTAGATCTCGAATGCTCTGATCAAAATATAGAAAAATGGAATCCCTCTATTTTCTCAATTGGATTCATATATACTTTGAGCTAGGGGTCGACCGATTATCGTTTAATTATAATTTTCAAAACAGATTTGCCGATAATTTTTTTTTTTTTATGCAAACAAACATACTATTTACATGTGACATTATTTATTGGTGAATAAATAATACAGGTGAAATTATTTAATGTTTAAATGCACTATTTGGCTCGATGCAGCCTGTCTGAGCTCAACACTCTGTGGCGATCTCTCAATCTCTGAGAGCAATCTCCGCCCACCGCTCATCTGATATGTAGAGAGTCACGAGTCCGACCAATCAGCGGAAAACTGAAGGCAGTCTCACACCAAAAGCACTTGCTAGAGCTGCCTCAGTGATCACGCATCAGTTGTCTCTCAAAGGTACAATACGATTGCAATAAATCACAATCCACTACACTGAAGTTGCAAAACACCTCAATATAACCTAAGATGTCCGCCGATGCGGAAAAATGCGGCGTAATCGTGGAATGCAGTCATATAATGGAATTTACCGTATAGCAGCGGAATGTCATGGAATTTGTCGAAGTTTGGATGAATTAATCAAAAAGTAGGTCAGTACACTTAAATCGACTCGCTATGGACTAGTATCTATAAATATTAAGTCAAAAAACACTATTTAAATATGAATCCTGCATGTTCTGCATCTCTGTTAATGAATATGCGGTTTCATTTACTGCACACATACATACTGGTGCTGATCGCGGTGTTTTCAGCATCTGCCGTCTCACTAAATGAGGACATAAATACATGAACAACATCCCCAGAACTGCTCGGAGAGTCATGAGCATTTGACCGTTTCATTTGAGTAAAGCGATCATCATATCATATATACATAGGCTACAGAAACTTAAAAGGTCCTCATGGCAACCTGTCAAAATATAAGTTCGGTTTAGCCGAATATATTACTGTGGTGCAGTAAAATATACGTAATACAACTACAACAATTATTACAACTTTTGTTGAGAATAATCACACAATACGCTAAATACGTTTACTTTAATTTTTACAAAATGTTTACAGAATGCTTCTGAGTGATCCCTGCACTTATGTTATTATTAATATTACGGTTTATTTAATGTTGTTGTTATTAACCGTTTTTATAATTAAAGACATGTTTAAAAGCATTTAAAGAATGTTTTTTTTGTCAGAGCTCTTATTATTAATTTTGGCATTCATTTTCATTTTTACACCAGACACGTATATCGGTTCAAAATATCGGTTATCGGTCTACTTGATCTGTAATAATCGGTATCGGCCCTGAAAAACACATATCGGTCGACCCCTAGTGTCAATGATTGTCTTCTGGACAACTGTCAGGTCAGCAGTCTTCCCCATGATTGTGTAGCCTAGTGAACCAAACTGAGAGCATTTTGAAGGCTCATGAAACCTTTGCAGGTGTTTTAAGTTGAATAGCGGATTGGCATATGATATCACCATATTCTAATTTGTTGAGATAGTGAATTGGTGGGTTTTTGTTAAATGTGAGCCAAAATCATCACAATTAAATAAACCAAAGACATAAACTACTTCAGTCTGTGTGCATAACATTTATTTAATACATGAGTTTCACAATTTGAGTTGAATTACTAAAATAAATGAACTTTTCCATGACATTCTAATTTATTTATTTATTGCACCTGTATTTGCAAAATAAAAAAAAAAACCTATTCTGACAACATGTCAACTTTCTTTTTATTACGGTGACTTTCTCCAGACTTTCACAGCAGAATACATGTTAACAAATGAAAACTGCATCATTCAGGGTCATACACGTGTCTCTATTGTACACGTTGCTTTGGAGAATGTGCAATTATTTACAAAATTGTTTTGTATGATATGTATGCAGTCACTATAATTACCATCATTAAGTTGTAGATGAATTAAACACAACTGAAAGGTGATTCTGAAGGTAAATACCTCAGTTACCTTCTTCACAATGCAGTAAATGAATGGGATTGAGGAGTGAGTTGTGGACTTTAAAAGGCCTGAGAGACCTAAAATAAATCAGCCTAGTCAATGGCTAAAGTAAGTTCTTTCTTTCCTTCATTGTGTCTTTAATTCATTTGGCCCTTGTTGTGTAGTTCGTTCCCTCTGGGTGTTTTTGTAATTAGTTCTATTGACTGAAATTTCAAGGCTCTCTGACTTAGTCTGGGGAAATTCTCTGCTTGACATCAGTTCTTGTTGTACTTTAAAGAAGAACCAGAGTTCATTCTCAGGTTGAGTGCCCAAATTACAGTTTACAAACTTTAATAACTCCCTCATTATGTGCACCAGTAAATCACACAGTAAGTGCTTCTTCAGAGACAAAGTATTTTTCATTAAAGTACAACATAATTATCTAGAAGATTTCAGCCCTGGCACGATTTCACTTAGCATCTTCATAAACTTTTGCAGGCCGAATTTCACACTCAAGTCTCTCAAAGTAAACTTCTAGAGATATTATTCCACCACAAAGACTACACAAATGAACAGTGACAAATGATTCGTTCATAAAAGTTATGCTAAGCTAAAGCATACCATCAAAATACAGTTAACGTTACTGTACGGCGACCACACCTCGACAACTTACTGAACGCTTGACATTTGGTAACGTTACATGTCACAAAACCCAAATAGCGACTACATAGACAGCATGTAACGTTACAGTATGTGCGCACGGCGTTCGTGTTGAAAATGTTTTGGGCACCGAATGTAGATATAATACCCCAAACGCTGTCAAGGTAGTCAGCTCGCTAGATTAACAGACACAGCGTGTGTTTCCAGTGTACTCACTCTGTGAATGAATGATATCCAGCAGCATGTGTCCAGTCCACTTGTGTGTATAGTCAACGACTGCCGAAGACAAGCGCTTGAGCTCCGGAAAATCGTGTGATGTTTGTCACAGCGGCATCTAGAGGTGCACTGCACACCTGCATCGATTCCATTCAGGTCGACATCCAACAAATACAGACAGAGAGAGAGAGAATGATCAGCATACAGACAGACAGACACATAGAAAGATTTATAAAGCTTAATAAATAAGCGTTCCTTAGGATAGCACAATATCTGGCAAAGATACAGCTATTTGAAAATCTGGAATCTGAGGATGCAAAAAAAAAAATCCACATATTGAGAAAATCATGTTTAAAGTCCAAATTAAGTTCTTAGTAATGTATATTACTAATAAAAAATGAAGTTTGGATATATTTACAGTAGGACAATTACCAAATATCTTCATGGAACATGATCTTTACTTCATATTCTAATGATTTTTAGCAAACAAGAAAATTCGATAATTTTGACCCATGCATTGTATTGTTGGCTATTTCTACAAATATACCTGTGCTACTTATGACTGGTTTTGTGGTCCCGATCCCAAACTGTATATTTATCTGTATATAAATAAATAAGGATCAGATAAATAAGTATAAGATGAGTGACCAAATAAACTATTTAATAATGGAAAATAAATAAAATAGATAAATAAATAAAATAAATATACATTAAATTAAGCTCATTTTTAAACATTTTATTTGTTTATGTAATTATTGATTGATTGATTGATTGTCTGTCTAGTAAACATATCTGTAAACATATAAGGACTTAGATAGAAGTATATCTATCTATCTATCTATCTATCTATCTATCTATCTATCTATCTATCTATCTATCTATCTATCTATCTATCTCTCTCTCTCTCTCTCTCTCTCTCTCTCTCTCTCTCTATCTATCTATCTATCTATCTATCTATCTATCTATCTATCTATCTACCTGTATAATAAAAATAAGTAAATGTATTTGTATATAAATAAATAAGGAATTAGATAAGTACACTATCAGTAACTAAATAAAAAATACAAAAATAATGATACCAGGATATTATTAATTCTATTAACATTATAATATTAATACAGTTTTTTACAATCATTAGGACACATTTCTCAATACGAAAGTCACTTTTTCAAAACTCTTCACACAGTGAGCACAACAGCAGTCTGTGTGAGCGAAACTGTGGATCATTATTCATTGCTTTGGCACAACATGCATTCATTGACTACTTCTTTCAAATTCCATGAATTATTTTCTCATTTCAACACAACAACTGTCAAAACTCGGTGTAGCTACAGGCCAGTTTGCACACGTTTATACTCTTTTCAAAATTGTTGAAATTGAGTTCAAAACAATATCATAATACAAAACTGAATAAAACAGCAATTTTCTGCATTTCTACAATAACATTTTATTAAAATATATTTATGAAAAGAAAAAGAAATGCTATCAAAACTGTTGGACCGACCACAGATGATTCCTTTTGTTCCTGGATGAGCTCTATGGAAGAGTTGTGCCAGGTGAGTAAAGATGCAGTGAGCATATATCAGCCAACATTTATAATTGTATGGGACAATGTGGCATTTCACCACTCTCATGTAGTCACTGAATGGTTTGCAGCCCATCCCAGGATGATGTTACTTTTCCTTCCACATTACTCGCCATTCCTCAAGCCCAAAGAGGAGTTCTGTTCCTTATGGAAGTGAAAGGTTTATGACCACCAACCTCATGATCACATGTCACTCCAGGACGCAAATGAATGCAGTATGCCTGGACATATCAGCAGAAGATTGCTAGAGATGGATCAGGCATGACAAAATATTCTTTCTTAGGTGTATTCCTTACATGACATATGATGTGATGTGGATGAGAATCTGTGACCAAATGCATTAGAGTTGATTAGGATTCCTACAAATTCCGGTGCATATACAAATATAGGATTCAAAATAGGATTCCAGTGGATTCCGGTGTATATACAAATTCTTGCATTTTGGAATAACAACAACAAAAAAGTAGTCTTAAGTAGGTGTCTTAAGTAGGTGTCTTTCTTTTACAAAAGAAAACATTGTTTAAAGTCACCTGTTGTTAGTGTTTTTTAGGTCTTACTTTTATAGATGACCAAGTGTGTTTGTTAACTGACAACCCTTGCTAGTGTTATGAAAGTGAAGTGTTGAAGTGTTTTGATAGTTGTTGTGCATTTTGAATGTGAAATTAACTGCTGTGCCAAGCTAGAAGATGGTTAGGAGAAGTGTGTGAAGAGTTAAAAAAATACTTTGGTATTGAGAAATGTGTCCTAGCATTTGTAAAAAACTGTTATATAGTGTAAACGAATAAAAAATGACAACTAATTGAAAATTACCATTTTATTTTTTACTATATTTTTATTTTGATTGATTTCTGAGAATTTAAAAAGGAATTATATTTGTTTGATTTTTTTTTCTACTGTTGTCATTTTTGTGCCATTTTTATATATATTATGTGAGCAAATTAAAGGTTACATTTATAGTGTGCTGAAAATATAAATGTTTTGCACTGCTCTCTGGAATACTCAAATCAGCTTAGTTAATCAAATGTCAAATATTTCAAAATATCAATTTCTGAATAATAATCCAATGTCCAATGTCCAATAATACACGTCTGCACACTATCAGAATGATATGTTGATCTGTCAGTGATCCAAAACTCCCCAGCATCATAAAATACATTTTAAATTTATGACATGACCTCCACACAGTGTTCATACCTTTAGTATAACATACTTTATTCATCAAACATATGCTCATGGTCTCTAGAGCCTGGTTTCATGTCAGCACTGTACAAATAGCGGTGCATTTGCCCACATGTACATAAATCATGAATTATCCATCAGCGTCTCTGCTGCCACTTGGCCTCACCCAGAGAAAAAGGCCCGTCACAAATATAGCTTTCTGTCAGCCGGTGGTAAACAAAAGGCAGTTCTAATTTGATAAGGGACACCAAGGTTAAATTTTGCCTGCACAGCACACCATCCAGGGTCGCCAAGGCTTTCTCAGCCAGCTGTAAAATTATTCTGCTGTATAGCAGCTTGCGCAAGACTGATAAGGCCGATTTCCTGAAACAAGCCAGTAAGAAAAGCACAAGCTTGTATCCTCGAGTCGCCTGCCATTCCGTACACATTGATACGTCCTGCCTGGCAAGAAACAGATAAACATAACCAGATTATTGGAGTTGCAGCAATCCAATAGGAGGAGTGTGTGTGTGTGTGTGTGTGTGTGTGTGTGTGCATCTCTATTACTTGATTGAGAAACTGGAACGTTCAAGTTAATTTCTCACTTTTGCAATGATTGTAAAAGTGCAGTATCATTGACATACCCTTCTAACTTTTTAACATAGCCTCTGGAAACTATATGTCAAACTGCACTGGCCATTGGGAGATGTTCTGTGCCCATTTTTGACTATTTACTTATCTGAACTCTGTGCGTGAATTTTCCATGTCATTCTGTGTTGCATGTACTGCTTGTTTGAAATGTGTTTGGACGATAACATCAAATCCTTTATCTTTAACACCTGGCCTCAATTTGCCATTGGTCCCTTTGGGCAATGTCTTACAGATAAAGCTAATTACAATGAAGATGAAAGCATGACTTTGTCCAACAAGTATCAACATCAGATAAAAGGCTATACAAAGCTATAAAAAAAATAAAAAATTGCTGCTTTTTGCAGAAAAGGTTAATTTAATAAAGAAAGATTTTAAATTAGCTTAAAAATGCAATTCAATTATGCATTTAAAACACAGATAATTATTTGTTTAATCTTGAGTCTTGTGATATAAAGTGAATGTTAAGTGAATTCCTAGGTTTCATTTTTCTGTTATACAACATTTAATCAATAAATAACCACATTTTAATTTACTAGAGTATTACATTAAATAAACTTCATGAAGGTATGGTGTTAAAATCACTCAAATATATTTCTGGATCCATTCTGGTTCTGTATTTCTTTACTGTGCAATGGAAATGATTGTTCCAATTTAAGTACATGTTTATGCAAATTGACAGCATGAGATAAAATAAATATTTTCAAGATATTCAGGAATTGTGCATTAGATCAGAGGTCTTCAACCCTGTTTCTGGACCCACCATCCTGAAGAAATGAGCTACAACCCCAATCAAACATACCTGAAGCGGCCAATCAAGTTCAAGACTGCTTGAAAATTGCAGGCAGGTGTGCTGAAGCCGGTTGGAAATAAACTTTCCAGGAGAGTGGGTCCTCAGGAGCAGGGCTGAAGACCTCTGCATTAGATAATTAAGAAAATTGCGGTTGAACTGCTTAGCAGTTACACTGTAAAATTATTTTATTTTTTGAAGTTGTAAATAACACAAATACTGTTTCAGTCTTTCTACCTCAAAATGTGTTACATTTTATAACAAAAAAAAAACTTTTGGTCACACTTTAGTTTAGGGACCTCACCATTAACTAGAATGTTTGTCTCAATAAACTCTTAAGTTGCTGCTTATAAATAGTTGGTAAAGTTTTTTTAAGTTTAGGTATATTGTTGGGTTAAGCCAGGGATCTAAAATATGGTCATGCAGAATAAGTGTTGTCAAAAAATAAATAAAAACATTCTGTGTGCTGTCATTTCTCCCGATATTCTCTTCCACGTGGATTTTCAGATCAACTTGGTTTATATGTGTCAAGTCCAGCTAAACACCATAAATGCAGTTTCATAGATTTTTTCATAGGAATTATTACTACAGGGGCAAAAAAACATTTTACTTACACTTAGTTTTATAGTAGACTTGTTTTTTATTTCTGAAACAATGTAGTATGAAATATACACAAAAAGAGAAGAAATCAGGATAGTGGCAAATTATTTATTTATCACGCACGCACGCCCACGCGACACGCACACGCACGCACACACACACACACACACACACACCTATGAACATTCACTGCTGACAGTCTGAGACAATCCAAAGCCTTTTTGTTTGTTATGGTACTCAAAAACTTATGTAAGTCAGTCAAATGTTAAAAATAGAGAGTTCAAAGGAATGTTCTGAGCTTGTCACTAAAGTGACCAGAAGCACAATGCATGTAAACAAGACACACAGCGAGGACAAGGCCACCACATTCGCCTCACATATTGTGAAAAGTCTCAGCCATAAAGTCATGTCAGCCGATTTGTAGACTGGCCACGGACTCTCCGAGAAATACAAACAATATTTCATCTCAGTCTTCCCCATTTAATGATTTATTAAAAGCTCTCAGTTGTCACTTGGAATTTCATCTGTATTTTTTTTCTCAGAGTATTTATCCCTGAGCTGATTCTGAAAATATATTTTTATCTGTCTCTCACATGTATACAAAGTCTACAAGATGCCAATGGTGTATCACATTACTGTCCTGTAAAAATGAAATATTAATGATACCAGGATATGATTAAAGTTCTTATGGGTTAAGAATGACATGTTTGTTTTGCATTACTATCTAATTTATACAAGAGTCATAATGAATGATTGTGCATATCCGCCATATATGACCAGCAAATAAACTAAAACCACGTGAGTCAAGCTCTTATGCGTTTGATTAATGTATTCATAACAGCGCTTAAGGCTCTGTTAGCCGAGGTTAACCTTTGCCTCCCGAAACTGTTTTGAGATAAAAGTTTTGCCAGACAAACAATATTAAACTTTTACAGCAATGCAAAATGAGAGAGAATATTCATGGGGTAAATCAAATGTACAAGGAAAATTTGTGTTAAGAGGAACAACTCTGTGGCAAAGTACATTTAAAGTGCAGACAAAAAGATGTGAAATTATTTGATATTAGGTATGAATAACAAATGTGAGAATGACATGTTTTAGAAAAAATATTTCACTTTGAACATTGCTTTTCTTTCACTTTCTGTCACTTTTGCATGTACATGTTCAATATCTGCTCTTGTGCTTTAAAGCAGGGCAAACCTCGAAAATGATATTTGTTCTTTTAACATTTTGCTCTTATAATCTGTTCATATGTAATTGTCAGTTACAGTTCATATAAAGACATGCAGTATCTACCATGTCATTATGCCAAGAAATGACTGTCTTTATGAGTGAATCATTAAATCATTCAGTCAACCAATTCATTCAAAATAATTTAGTAAACTGTTTAGTTAAAAATAGATGCATCTGAAACTGCATACTTCCCTATTGGTGAATTGGTGAAGAGTGAAAAGAGTAGTATGCACAAATTCACAGTATTCATAAATCAGTCGGTGAACAGTTCCTGCATGACTTACCACTTCTGGTGAGATTCTGAAGTGTGCATCCGATGGACACTTTACAATCCCATGAGGCCACAGGAGAGGATCTGTAAATGGCAGGGAAGAAATCTAACTGATAATGTCAGGTCACATGACAATGACATGTGGCAGATGTAGTATGTCCAGATTACATTTATACTACATGCATATATACAGAGCATACTGTTTTAGCGCTTGTGAAAAGTAGAACCTACTAAAGGCTATGTTCACACTTGGTGTCTTTTTTGAAGCTGTTAGCGTCTGTTTTACATTATAATGCTATGGAGTAAACCGTGTTTTCAAAAAAGTCCTGAGCGCTATTTAAAACGCCACCACCGGCATCTTTTTCTGCAGCTCAGAGAGTTTTTATAGTTTTTTTAAGTTGAAAATAGGTAAACTTTTCTTTAAAAAAAATCGCCCTACGTCAAGCACCTTTTTGACAGCTGACCATTGACTAGCGAGTGGCGAGTCGTTTCCATAACAACAAAAACAATGATAAAAAAGGAGATGATAGAAAGATGGTACTAGTTTCGGAGCACAAGGAGTTGTATGATATGATCTGGGTCTAAAATATGCTGCAAATGTCACGCTTTGGTCACGATTGTCCTCCCCTTTAACTTCAAAAGCCGACATTTCTGTAGCACACAGTGCTAGGCTACCATTGCAGCTGTTGTTATAGCAACAAAAGACACCCCCGGCTGCTATCTGTAACCAAAACACTGACAGCTTTTTATTTGACTAAAAAAGTACTTGTCAAAAAAGACGTCAAGTGTGAACACGCCCAAAGGGATTTTGCAATTTCGGATGCAGCTACTGAATCATTCAGGAACAAAACAACCATCTTCATTGAATCGTTTAGTGAATACCTGAATCAGGCAAAAACACTGATTCATTCAGGAATAAAACCAAATGATTTTATTGCATCCTTTTGAGCATACTATTCATTCAAAGCAAAGTATGTTGAAAGGGGTATGCCAAAAGTCCCTGGATGGTGTGCTATTTCCAGTATATTTTCGAAGTATGGATCTGTGCACTCACTATAATGGCTGATGTTACCCACAACCTATTGCGCTTTGGAGGACGGATCTGTTCAGAACTTCACCCAGAGGAGCCAAAATGCTGATCATCTTTGAGAAATATCATTTTTTTTATATTTAGCAAATTGTAAAAATAGAAACTCATAAACATTAATAAAAATATGAGAAAGTCTGAGAACCTCGCAGTGCAATTTTCATAACCGTGAGCTCTCAGCAGGTCAATAACGCTTATAGTGCCTCTTAGGCTGCCACAGTGATTCTGCATCAGACATGTTTTAATGGATCCCGCCTGCGAGTAACTGATATTACTGAATCGGAACACACACGGATTGAAGTATCTGAGGAGACTGAGAATATTTCTAGATGAAACACTGAACTGTAAGATTGTTCGCTGCTGCAATAAGTAGACCTGAAAATTGTTTTAAAATTGCATTTTATGGTAGCTTTGTGATCATCTTCACAGTAATTTAAATTATCTCTATTTTTCTATCAAAAACTATTTTGTGTCGCAGCAGAGACAGTCTCATACTGTAACGACAATGCTTCAAACATCTTCTGTGAAGACTATGAAATGCTTCTTTAACGTGCTGGGCATTGTGCTACAGTGTAGATATATTCAACCATATGGGAACAATAACAATGAACCAATCCCTTCAAAAATCATTATCATCATCCTTCTCAGCAGTAGTACTTATAATAGTTCACACTATCACCACCTATGGCTTTTGAACCTTGAGATTGTCTACGGTTTTCATGTTTCAAGTCCATCTGACGTGTTCATTCATGCAGTATATCTGGAGTCACTAAGACCCTAAACACAAATGATTTAAAATTTTATGGAGGACTGTTGAAATGTGTTATTAGGTTGACATTTTGTTTATAATCAGCTCTATGAGATTGAGAAAAGTCATGGAATTTCAACCTTTAATGTAGTTTTAAGCTATTAAAATGACCTCTAATATCCCAAACCGAACACAAAAGTTAAACAAATTGAAAAATGCATTAACAACATTTAAATTCTGTAATATTTAAAGGTGACAGAATAATATAATATACAGAATACTGTAATAGTATAATAAGAAGTAATATGTGGCCCTCTCTGTGAAATCCAGGCTAGAGTCTCAAAATCTAATTATGAGAAAACAAGCATCAAAGTTTGATTTCTACCATTAATTTCACTATAATTTCAAACTTTGACATGACCTTACTCAGTCAATATTACAGATATAAAGGTTCAATTTTCACAGAATGTTCTTTACCATTTGAAGGATGATTTCTTGTAGAAAACAGCAATTCACAAAAAAAAATACTTTAGCTGGGTTTTCACAGAGAGGGTCACATATAGGTGGAATTGGATCTATTCGTGAGTAAATTTGTTTACTTTTATTTGTGATATTATTGGTTTTCCCCCACAGCTTTGGTTGCAGAATTTGTTGCAGAGGCACAGAAAGTTATTACATTTTGCTGATATATGAAAACCAACTTTTTATATTTCTTACATGAATTAAAGGTTTGAAGATACACATTTTTTAATGATGTATTTGTTTCCCACAAACACACATCTCTTCACTTCACAAGACATTCCTTGATGGACTGGAGTCATGTACAGTAGACTACTTCTGATGTTTTTAATCATACAATCTGTTCAGATGAAGAAACAAAATCAGGATTCGGAAGTCCTGAGTCTGAGTAAATTTTCAGCAAATTTTCATTTTTGGGAGAACTTTTCCTTTATTTTGTAAGAAAGTAAATACATGATTTCAAGTTATCTTTTATGATTTCACTGACTAGCTCGAAGACGATTTGTTCAAATTTCTGACTCGTTTGGCTTAGGGCTTGAGTCCATTCATGAGATTTTTCATTTGAAAGGAACAATATGTACATACAGATGAAAAGAAATGGAAGGGTAGCTAAGACATTTATACATAATACATGAAGCTCCATTACTTTCTAGGAAAATATTTTCATTCTGACAATGAGCAATGAAGGGTCACTGGACAATGTTAACTCAGATGATATGAAGATCATTCAGTCTGCTGTCAAATACGGCTCAGTTTATGCAGCATTTATGAGGCTGATAGCATTAACAAAGACATGAATTTAAATATATGGAAAAATAAGGGGCTATACTTCACGTTTAATTTCTTTTGCATTCTTTCTCCGACATTAAGTATTCTGATGAGACAAAAGAGACACCTATTTCAATACTTTTCATATTTAATCTACTTTATCAGAATGCTGAGAGGATCCTAAAAATAATTTAGTCTAGTAGCAGGTCCTGTGCTCTCTCAACCATAGAATCTGTGTTGACAGGTCAAGTTAAGCTACATATGCTCGGTTCAGTTTGAGAACAGAATACTAAACAGGACGACTGGCTGAGTTCAATATGCTGAAATCTTCATGTTTTTAAAGAGCAAAGATGACTGGGTGTGTTGTTGGAGGATGCCGGAGCAAAGAACATCAACATTCTCTCATGTCATTGTGTCACACTGTGATATTTTATATATTTATTAAGCAATTGAAGTTTGTTCTCTTTTGTATTTTGTCACTTTTTGTTTCTATGAATATTTTTATTCTTTATAAAATGTAACTACAGAAATGCTAAGGTTCTAAGGCACAAAACCTAAGAATGCTCAATGCATTAGAGCAAAGTAAACAACATTACGACAGGATGCTCATGGAGAATAAGATAAAAATATGGAAAAAACCAAACCCCTATGCATTTGCAAACAGAATGTGTTTTATAAAACCCTATTTATTTGGCATGTTTAGTATTTGGCTGTATCCAGTACACAGGAAATATGAACCCCAGTAAGAACCCCAGTGGCTCACAAAATTCATTTTTCATATTGTATTTTGCACAACATGATGAATTACCACATAAAATGTCTTCAATAGCACAATAGAATTTTTCTCATTTTGAGTCATGAATAAATATGAATACAGCTGAATCTTTAGCTTATGCTTAACAAAAGCGAGGTAAAAGCTATTGAGCACATTATCCATGTATTGCTACACTTCTTTCATGTTATAAAAACTTATCCAGACCCTTGGGTGATCAAAATCGGAAAATAATAAGGAAATATTATGAAATATTAATATTATTTCTACATCATTAATCAAATAAGCAAATGAAAGAAACAGTTATCCGGAAATGTTGGGACGTTTTTTAAATTTGAATAAAATGAAAACTAAAAGATTTTCAAATCACATGAGCCAATATTTTATTCACAATAGAACACAGAGAACATAACAAATGTTTAAATGGAGAAATTTTACACTTTTATCCACGAAATGAGCTCATTTCAAATTTGATGCCTGCTACAGGTCTCAATAAAGGTGGCACGGGGGCAACAAAGGGCTGAAAAAGCAATACATTTTGAAAAGATTCAGCTGGGAGAACATCTAGCAACAAGTTAAGTTAATTGACATCAGGTCTGTAACCTGATTAGATATAAAAGGGATGTCTTGGAGAGGCAGAGTCTTTCAGAAGTAAAGATGGGCAGAGGCTCTCCAACCTGTAAAATTATTGTGAAATAATTTAAAAACAACGTTCCTCAACGTCAAATTTCAAAGGCTTTGCAGATATCATCATCTACAGTGCATAACATCATCAAAAGATTCAGAGAAACTGGAGAAATCGCTGTGCATAAGGGACAAGGCCGAAGATATTTGTTGGATGCCCGTGGTCTTCGGGCCCTCAGACGACACTGCATCACTCATCGGCATGATTCTGTCATTGACATTACTAAATGGGCCCAGGAATACTTCCAGAAACCACTGTCAGTAAACACAATCCACCGTGCCATCTACAGATTCCAACTAAAGCTCTATCATGCAAATAGGAACCCATATGTGACCCTGGACCACAAGACTAGTCTTAAGTTACTGGGGTATATTTGTAGCAATAGCCAAAAATACATTGTATGAGTCAAAATTATCGATTTTTCTTTTAAGCCTAAATTCATTAGGATATAAAGATCATGTTCCATGAAGATATTTTGTAAAATTCCAACCGTAAATATATTAAAAACTAAATTTTTGATTAGTAATATGTATTGTTAAGAACTTAATTTGGACAGATTTAAAGGCAATTTTCTCAGTATTTAGATTTTTTGGCACCCTCAGATTTCAGATTTTCAAATAGTTGTGTCTCGGCCAAATAGTGTCCTATCCTAACAAACCATACATCAATGGAAAGCTTGTTTATTCAGCTTTCAGATGCTGTATACATTTCAATTTTGAAAAAATGGTTTTGTGGTCCAGGGTCACATATGTGAACATTGTCCAGAACATGTTCGTGTCATGTGGGCCAAGGCTCATTTAAAATAGACTGTTTCAAATTTAAAAAATGTTCTATAGGCAAACGAGTCCAAATGTGACATTCTTGTTGAAAATCACAGACAGGCTAAAGATGAGGGAGATCTTCCCTCAAAAGCCAGCATATCTGATGGTGTGGGGGTGCATAAGTGCATACGTTATGGACAGCTTGCATGTTTTGGAAGGCACTATGAATGCTGAGAGGTATATAATGGTTTTAGAGCAACACGTGCTCCCCTCCAGACGACGTCTATTTCAGAGAAGGCCTTGTGTATTTCAGCATGACAATACAAAACAACATACTGCAGCTATTATAACAGCATGACTTCGTAGTAGAAGGGTGAATTGAATTGCTGAATTGGCCTGCCTGCAGTCCAGATCTTTCACCTATAGAGAACATTTGGCACATCAATAAACGAAAAATACATCAAAGATGACCACAAACTCTTCAGAAGCTGGAAACCTATATCAGGCAAGAATGGGACCAAATTCCAAAACCAAAACTCCAGAAACTCATAACCTCGATGCCCAGACATCTTCAAACTGCTTTGAAAAGAAGAGGAGATGCTACACTATGTTAAACATGCCCATGTCCAAACTATTTTGAGACCTGTAGCAGGCATCAAATTTGAAATGATTTTTGTGCATAAAACCTGAACCGAAAAGACGAAGGGGAGCGTGTGCGGCCACTGGACTCCACTCCTTACCTGGACCCTTCCTTCCAGAACACTGCCCCTCCCGCAGCATGATGAGGACAGCAGATTCCCTGTTTATTTTGGACACTTTATCCCCTTTGGACACTTTATTTTATTATTTCTGTTCAATAAAAGCATCTCCGAGGCCTGACTCCACACCCACTGTGTCTGTTGTTTTCTCTTCCCGCCACACCATTTAAACATTTGTTATGTTATCTGTTCTATTCTGTTCTATTGTGAATAAAATATTGGCTCATGCAATTTGAAATTCTTTTAGTTTTAATTTTATTCAAATTTAAAAAAACATCCCAACATTTCCGGAATTGGGGTTGTGTGTATATATATATATATATATATATATATAACATTAGACACACACACATATACACAGACTATAGTTAAACGTTTTGGGGTCGGTAAGATTTTTTTAAATATATATTTTTTATATTTGTTTTATCATTTCAGAAAGGGTTCACTAAATTGATCATAAGTAACAGTAATGACATTTATAATGTTACAAAATATTTAAAATATATCAAATAAATGCTATTTCTTTTAAACTTTCAATTAATCAAAGAATGTTTATCACAGTTGCATCACAGTATCACAGTTTCCATAAAAATAGTAAGCAGAACAACTGTTCTCAACACTGATAATAATAAGAAATGTTTTTTTAACAGAAAATCTGCATATTCAAATGGTTTCTGAAGGATTATGTGACACTGAAGGCTGATGAAAATTCAGCTTTGCCATCACGGGAATAAATTACATGTTATAATATATTAAAATAGATTATTTTAAATTGTCATAATATTTCACAGTATTACTTTGCAGCATTTTTGATTAAATAAGCTTTTCTTACACACTCCAAAATGTTAATGTTAGTGCAACTTTTTCAATTCAAATTTATCACATTTTTATGCTGATATAGACTTATTTAATTTGTACTGCAATAGAGATTGATATAAAGATATCATCCTGGCTTCGAGTTCATTCCGAGACAACTGCGACTGGATATTTGGCAGGCCTTTTCCTAACTGGTCTCTGATGGAGAGGGAACAGGCAATCAGCCTGCCTGCAGTTCCACTAAGAGTTGTCTGACTCAATCATTATGGGTCTGTCACAACGCAGACTGAGCTACCTTATAATTACCCACACATGTCGACAGAGCCGTACGACACTGGGCTGCCCATAGTGTTCCAACGGTGAGCAGCAGACATACGAGCAATTACCCAAAACAATGTGTATTGCGTGTTTAACTTGCATTTAAATCGCTCTTAATGTTTAACTCTCTCTCATTTACGAGTAACTTTCAGTGCATTATTAGAACTCAAATTAAGCAGTCACATTCGCCTGCCATCTATTTACTGCAATAAACTTGTCATTAGGAGCCAGAGTACAGCTAGCTCCTAGAAATGAAATGTCTTTCTCCTTTGAATTAATAAGTAGTCTTCTTTGCAAACTGTTTTACAGTGAAATGACATTTGGCTTAAAAACTGTGCACGCCGCAGTCTGTCGAAGCTCTTTGAAAGCTCATCAGAAATAGATGGCGCACAGGCTGTTATTGAGAACAGCAACATTTGATTAAACCGCAGTAACACTGAAAAACAGCAATAAAATTTACCCTTATCAGAAAGACTGTCACCTTGAGTTATATTAGTGGTACTGAACTGAGTTTTAAGATGTTTTTTTTAGTTAAAGAATCAAGGGACACACCTTCACATCTTACATTTTTGCGACTTGTTTTTACATGGATATTTCTAAATTAGACTTAATTAGTGTTGTGTTTATTGGACTTTTTAGTTTGTGCTTACTTGTTTTGCATGTGGTAGGGCCGGTCCGAAAATACACACACTTGTGGTCATTGCACTTAAATATTTGTATACTTACATAGTCTATTTCCTGTATTTGGCCCAAGTGTTCAAGTTGGTGTGAAGACCACAAGTGTATATAGAATTAGACCACAAGTGTGTGGATTACCTTATGGGATACACTTATAGTATAAAGTTATTAATACGTTTGGGGCCAGTTTTACTAACAGCACCAGTGCAAACCGTCTTTTGGCATTAAAATTATACTGTCAGGTTTTACTAAAGACACACAGTGACAAATTAGTCGTCAAATTACTAGTATTTGTGTCATTATTTAACGTCCCAAAAAAGCATGCCTTAAAATATTTTACTCTTGAAATGGCTGCAATTGGTGTAAATCGCGTTGGTCAATATGTAAATGAGATGTTGCATCTATGTTCTTTAATTAGCACTTTGTTAGTAAATAACCCAAATAAATGTCCATGCCCATCGGTGCTGTTTTGGAATTGCGCTCTCGTGCTAATTTGCCCTGTTTAGTAAAACTGTCCCTTAGTGTCAAATGCCACTCTGAAGGGCACCATTAACAACACTGAGCTTTGTTTTTTTCAGACCTGAAACAGTTTTGCACACCTAATTCTGTTGCATGCATTCGCTCTCTGGTGGCCAAGACTGCAAATGTGGGTACATGGACTAGCCCATTGTTTACCATTTGCTTTATTCTCGCCACTCATTTCTTAGTTACTGAATATGCTCAGCCATGCCTCCTTGATATCTCTAGTGTATTTAAGCCTTAAGTTTACTTCTATTCTTGGTCAAACTGTTGTTCCAAAGCCATTTTAAATTTGAATCACAAGAAAACTACATTTTTGAAGAATGTCTTGGCCACATCAGGTACTTTTTTTTGTTCATTTTGTGAAAAAGAGTGACCAGGATATTCTTAGAAAATAACCTTGAAGGAGGTCAGTCGTACAGCATGATGGAGAACATTACTTTCAAGTGTTCTCTGAACCATCTGAAACATGTAGTAATTAGTAATGTATAACTGAAATATTTCAGAAAAATGTTCCATGAATTATGTATAAATAGCATTTTGTGCTTGTTAAAGACCAGATAACTTTGAATGAACATTCTAAAAAAAGTAATTTGTATTCATAACTTTGAGATAACCTTGCTGAATGTTCTTACAGAATTCCCTGTCTAAAGGAAGGCAGAATATTATTTTTTTATGTGAACTTTCCCTTTAAAGCAGATGTACTTTGTCAGGTTGCCTTGGTGAAATATCCAGAATCATTTCAGCTCCTAAAGGGAATATTTCTATAATATCAGAGTGTGATTTCATCTGGAATACATTAAGTTAAACTTTCCTTGCGTTATTGGAGATACCCTCCCCACCAGGGCTCTGCAAATAACACAGTCATATATATAAATAACATACTGTGGCCATTCATCTCCATTTCTCTTCCTACTCCTTATAGAATAGAAGGTCATCAAAAAGGCATGATTACAACACAGGCTGCTTCTCTGCTGCTTACCAGAGATTTATAGTGCTTGTATGATCAAATTCGCTGCAAATCAAAGGAAATTACAGCAATGCATCAGCTTTTGCTGATTGCCACTGATCAGCCAATAGCTCATTGCCTGAGGCAAAAAAAATCTCATTATGAAGCTCTTTTTAAACACTTTTCTTTTTTCAAATGGATGCTGGGCATCTTCAGTGGAATAACAAGGAAGGTTGTCCAATGAAGTTACAAATGCATTGCTCCTCTTCTTCACCTTTAAGTGGACCAAAAACCAATGTGTTTATAAATGTTTGTCAGTCCTGTCTCCCTGTGTCCTATGTTTTTCCTCCCTCATGTTTCCTCGTGCCCACATTTGGTTTGTTCCTGTCCTCGTTCTGTGTTATTATTGTTAGTTAGTCCCAGCCGTGTTTTGATTATGTTCCAGGTAGAGGTCTTCACGGAGGACTCGAGACCCGAGGACCCGGGACCCGACCCGGGGACCCTACGGGTTCGAGTCTATATTGTAAATGGTCAGCCGGGTCCGGGTCGGGTCCCAATCTATTACTTCGGGCCCCGGGTCTTTTTAACTTTGTGTGTAGTACCCGAGTCGATCGGAGAACTCTGCACCGCCAGAGATCAGCGTCAGTCAGTATGCGTGTGTGTAACTTGCAGTTTGTAAAATTAGGATGAGAAAAGTGTGAGCAGGAAATAAGGTGGAAGAAAGAAAAACACGCATTACCTCAGCTGCCAGAAACAGAGCGCGGGCGGAGTTAATGTAGTTACTTCTCTCAAATATATTGTTCCGGGGGGTCCGAAAACCAGTCAGTATCTGGTGTGACCACCATTTGCCTCATGCAGTGCAACACATCTCCTTCGCATAGAGTTGATCAGGTTGTTGATTGTGGCCTGTTGAATGTTGGTACACTCCTCTTCAATGGCTGTGCAAAGTTGCTGGATATTGGCAGGAACTGGAACACGCTGTCGTATACGCTGATCCAGAGCATCCCAAACATGCGCAGTGGATGATATGTCCGTTAAGTATGTTTTCCATGCAAGAACTGGGATGTTTTCAGCTTCCAGGAATTGTGGAATGCCTTTGGAACTCTGAAATGCCTTTGGAGACGGCTTATGGTAGAGAAATTAACATTCAATTCACGGCAACAGCTCTGGTGGACATTCCTGCAGTCAGCATGCCAATTGCATGCTCCCTCAAAACCTGCGACATCTGTGGCATTGTGCTGTGTGACAAAACTGCACCTTTTATTGTGGCCAGCCTAAGGCACACCTGTGCAATAATCATGCTGTCTAATCAGCATCTTGATATGCCACACCTGTGAGGTGGATGGATTATCTCGGCAAAGAATAAGTGCTCACTAACACAGATTTAGACAGATTTGTGAACAATATTTGAGAGAAATAGGCCTTTTGTGTAAATAGAAAAAGTTTTAGATCTTTGAGTTCAGCTCATGAAAAATGGGGCAAAAACAAAAGTGTTGCGTTTATAATTTTGGTCAGTGTAAGTACATTGCAGATATGCTCACTGAATATAAACTTAACAGATCACTTAGATCATTAAGATCGAGTCAGTTAGAAATACCAAGGATTCACATAAAACCAGGTGAGTCCGCTTTGAGCTATTATGCTACCTGCATTTGGAACCAGCTTCCAGAAGAGATCAGATAAAACTCTTTTCAAAACTCGAAAAGCTATGTATTTGTTGAATGAGCACTGTGCTACTTCCGAACTGATTGCACTGTATTTTATCTATGATCATTTTCTATTCTTAACTGTATTAAATTCATTTTAAATACATTTTTATATTATTTTAAAAGTTTAAACAGAAGGCTAAAGTAAGAGTGATGGTAAAGAGAACGTGGGCAAAGAAAGACAAGTATGTTGGTTTATCAGTTGAAAGTAGGACCTCTGAGTTATATTTGTTTGGTTTATGATGATCAAAGTGTAGGGAGTGAAGTAGTGGAATAGTTAGGTTTTTTGGAAGGTTTTTTTCACTTAGTGAGGAAGAGTTTGAACAAAGCTTGAGAATATTGTGTCATGTTTTTATTGTTGTGATTACTATTTTACTTCCTTTTATGTAAAGCACTTTGAATTTCCACTGTGTATGAAATGTGCTATATAAACAAACTTGCTATTTTATTTTAAGTAATGAAAATATTTTATTGTTTAGTTTTAGATAGTGGTGTATTGTAACGAAGTAATAATACTTTGTTACAGTACTTAAGTATTTTTTTGGGAGTATCTGTACTTTACTTGAGTTTTTATATTTCAGCCATCATTTACTTTACTACATTTCCTAATTAAAATGTATACTTTTACTCCGATACATTTCCCCAAAGCATATTTGTTACTTACTACAAAATAGTCAGAAGTCAGAAGAACACAGACTGCAGGAAAGCAGGTTTGACGAATCAGTGGTTTGGCCCTTGCAAGTTAGACTCCTAAAAACACCTTTGCTCATGTGCAAAACAAGTGTGCGCACAACCGCGAATGATTCATTTTCCCCTCAAGTTGAGTCTGGGGCGTGCAAGGATTTTCTGCGATAATGTTACAGCATGATGTGCGATCTGACAATATCGAGCATATCACCAAATCATACACAGAGATTTTACGCACGTTGATTTATTAGTTTATTAAAACAAAAAATTCCAGGCATTCTAAACTGTAGATGGCAAAAATGCTTCTGTATGCTTTTTATATGCATATAATTTAATATAGTAAACTTAATCTATATCACACAAAGAATACTGTTTTTCTGCAGATATAAGCACGATAACACATTTCATAATCATTTTATACAAGTTCAGTAAACAATAAGTGACTTATATTTTAGACATAATATTGCTTGTTTTTGCTGAATTTTCCCAACGAAAATATTTCCAAACAAAGATCACAACACTGTTTTGCGTCTCTGAGCAATGGAGGGTTTTTACTTATTGAATGAATCAGCTTTTTTAATGAATCGGTTGAATAATTGATTTAGTGATTCACTCATTAACACAATCAAATGCTTTGTTCTGAAATGAATCAGCCGTTTGAATGAATTGGTTTAATCTCAATGACTCATTCTTTGAAAGTCACTTGCTGTCACCTACCTTTAGTTTCACATTTTGACTATTTTTCATGTCTTAAATTATTTTAAATATCAGTATTCAACATTTTATGTTAAAAACAAAACATTAGGCCAAAACATTAAATGCATCCATGTCCCCTCTGATATAGAACAAACTGTGAAAATATTTAATTACTATTTCAGATGCAGATTCCAGAAATGCTTTCTTACGATGGAATGAAAGACATTACAGTTTTTTACGATCGCTATGACAATTTTTTCAATACTTTTAACAATGTTCCTAAACTCTTAACACAGTTAGCACAACATCCGTCTGTGTAGGCAATACAATTAACACATTTCTTGTTGCTTTGACACAAAATGCATACAGTTAACACAAATGTAAAATGCTTGAACTTATTTTACACACAAGCTCAACCAAGACCAAAACAATGTAATTGTACTGCCAAATTTACAAATGTTTTCACACTGTTTGTCAGAACAGATAACATTATGTTCTAAACCTAACTTATTGGCTAAATTCAAAGTGAACAGCTGTTCATATTGTGAATTGAAACAGTGAATATGTCCCCTGCATTTTATTCCATTGCTAATGAGAAACGGCTGATTGAAGTTATGGAAATATATAAACACACAAATATATAAATTACAGCTGATTCCTGTATAGGAAAGGCACTCAGGTGTTGAGGTTCTTTTACAGATTTTTTCAGCCGCTAACAAGCGTTTGTCCAACCAGTTGTCACATTTTCAAAAATCTAAACACAATTAGCACAGCATCGGTCTTTTGTGGCCATACCTTTCACACATTTCATGTCGTTTTCACCCAATATGCAGTCAGTGAACACATTTCCACAATGCTTACATTTTCTTAACAGACAAGTTATACCTCCCAACAAAATTATGGATTGTTTTGTAGTATTTACGAATGTTAACATACAACATCCCACAATAGCAAAAACAATATTCCAAACCTTAGATACAGTATAAAAACCTCTGCTTATGCAATGATATCAGCTGATAATAAACAAACCATTGAATAATTGACACACAGCTGATTTATGTAGGGTAAATTGTGCCAACCACAGCTGATTCCAGTCTGGCTTAGACTCAGTGGCAGGGGTTATATTTTCTATTACATTTACACTTATACAGTAAAAGGAGGACTTTGAGGAGTGATGTTTTTGGAAACAGAAACAGAAACAGAAAAAGACAAACACTGTAATGTCTGGACGAGGAAGAGTAAGAGCAAGGGGCCCAGGGAGAAGAGCAGGCCCAGTGAGAGATGCAGTGAGAGGTGCAGGAGCAGTGAGAGGAGCAGGGCCAGGGAGAAGAACAGGCCCAGTGAGAGATGCAGGAGCAGTGAGAGGAGCAGGGCCAGGAGAAGAGCAGGCCCAGTGAGAGATGCAGTGAGAGGTGCAGGAGCAGTGAGAGGAGCAGGGCCAGGAGAAGAACAGGCCCAGTGAGAGATGCAGGAGCAGTGAGAGGAGCAGGGCCAGGGAGAAGAGCAGGCCCAGTGAGAGATGCAGTGAGAGGTGCAGGAGCAGTGAGAGGAGCAGGAGCAGTGAGAGGAGCAGGGCCAGGGAGAAGAGCAGGCCCAGTGAGAGATGCAGGAGCAGTGAGAGATGCAGGAGCAGTGAGAGGTGCAGGAGCAGTGAGAGATGCAGGAGCAGTGAGAGGTGCAGGAGCAGTGAGAGGTGCAGGAGCAGTGAGAGATGCAGGAGCAGTGAGAGGTGCAGGAGCAGTGAGAGGTGCAGGAGCAGTGGGAGGTGCAGGAGCAGTGAGAGGAGCAGGAGCAGTGAGAGGAGCAGGAGCAGGGAGAGGAGCAGGGCCAGGGAGAAGAGCAGGCCCAAGGAGAGGGCAAGGTAGAGGTGTAAGAATGCGTGGTGGTGGCATTCCAAGGGCTGCAAGAACAGTAGTCAGTGATTAAATTCGTGCCACTATCATTGACCATGTAATCAACCACGGTCTTCCACTAAGAGAGGCTGGTGAAAGAGTGCAGCCCAATTTGAGGCAGTCAACGGTTGCCTCCATTATGCGCATCTTTCAACAAACCAACAGGTAAGTATTGCATTTACATGGATTGTTTCTATTCTCACTTGACATGTCAATATGGTCATACAGTAATGCAAATGTTGATTTTTTTGTCCCTCTAAAGAATGCAACGTCTTCCACCCTCTGGGGGAAGAGGAAAGCTCCTCAATAATGATCAAGAGCTTGCCATTGAAGAAATGGTTGTTGCAAATAATGCAATAAAACTGCATGAAATTCAAACTAGAATTGTGGTGGACCATGAGATATTTGACAATATCGATAGCATCAGCCTCACAACCATTACGCAGACATTGTCCAAACACAGAGTGCGGATGAAGCAGCTCTACACTGTTCCCTTTGAGAGGAACAGTGAGAGAGTCAAGGAGCTACGACGACAATATGTCCAGGTATAGTGTATATTCAATTCAATGTCCAGTTCTATAAGCTTTGCACTTTGCAAGTAGGTAACCTACACAGTAATAGGTTACAGTACAGTATGGTATACAGTAATGACATGATTTACGTAAACATTGTTTCAGAGAGTTATGGAATTGGAGGCCAACCAGGCCCCTCATGAATTCATATACATAGATGAGGCAGGATTCAATCTGGCCAAAAGTCGTCGACGTGGACGAAATGTAATTGGAAAAAGGGCCACAGTTGATGTGCCAGGACAGAGAGGGGCAAACATCAGCATGTGTGCAGAAATTGCAAATGCAGGATTACTCCTTCACAGATGTCAGGTTGGACCCTATAATACCAAGCGCCTCCTTGCCTTTCTCAATGATCTCAGGAGGGTGAAAACATGAGGACCTTTTGTAATTACCTGGGACAATGTGGCTTTCCATCATTCGCAAGCAATAACAACATGGTTTGAAGTCCACCCAAGACTGGTAAATCTCTTCCTTCCACCCTATTCACCTTTCCTCAACCCCATAGAGGAGTTCTTTTCTACATGGAGGTGGAAGGTTTATGACCATCAGCCACATGACCAGATGTCCCTCCTTGAAGCCATGGATGCTGGCTGCAGGGACATCACAGTTGATGATTGCCAAGGGTGGATCCGACATGCCAGGCGGTTTTATCCCAGGTGCATCGCCTTGGATAACATCAGATGTGATGTTGATGAAAACATCTGGCCTAAGCCTGAAGATCGCAGAGATTAGATACAGTAATTTTGTGCTTTTTATGGTTCCCCCTTTTTATCTGGGCTTTTGCTGTTGTTTTTGTTCAGAATGCTCTTGTGTGTTTCATGGATATTTTGTTCACTGTAAGCAATACTGTAAAACTTTTTCTGTTCTATCATACCGTGTTTCTACTGTACCTCCTGTAGTAAACAGTAAAGGGAAAAAAAACATATTTGCTTTTTACTGGAATGCTTTTGAATGTGAACATTACTGTACATGTGGACATACAGTTCCCAACCAAGAAATGTAGTGTCAAAACGGTGGATTGCATGTTTTGCATGCAAATACCTGTAAAACTGAAACATAAAAGTCTATGCAGTTTTTGTAATGTCAACAATAGCCAGTATTTTGAAACCTGGTGTACTTTGATTGACTGCATGCACCTTGTGAAGTGAAAACAAGTGTTATTCTTTGACAGAATAATTTCATTTTGAGTCAGATTTCCAGTGTTTTGGTAAAGTTAGTGTGTGCAGAGAAAGATGTGTTCTATTTTGAAATGAAGAGTTAGTATATATTTAACTAAATGTATTTTTGAGAAGAAAATTATCCATTTGGCCAATTGTGTTTTGTAGGTGTGAGTCTGTGTTAAGAGTTTAGAAAAAGTATCTGAAGTATGGGTAAGCGCTTGTTAGCGATTGAAAAAAACTGTAATCGCATGACTATATGATATACTGTAAAATAAGTCCTCTTTGATCTGATCTTGTGTGGAAAAGTACACTCCTTCATATACGTGAGATTTTAGAATATCTGCACCAAAGACTGGTGCCAGAGAAAGGGGACAGGTGGGAGACCAGACTGCTTGCTAATATATGTGATCACATGCAACAATGTGGCATTCCATGGAATGGAAGGTTTTTAACCATGTCCCTCCAGGATGCCATGGATGCTGCATGCCAAGATATCGCAGCTGAACAATAAGGATAAGGCATACCAAAAGATTCTTCCCAAAATGCCTTGCCAGAGAAGATATCAGGTGTGATATGGATGAGAACACGTGGCCAAATTCAGAAGACCGGGCAGAATAGATTACTTTTTTTATGTAGAGATGCTTCAAAAGAAACTGTATTGCCCCCCCCCCTCGACCATTCGCCTCTGTTCGCTTCTATCCGCTGGCCTGGTCAAGCGGGTCTGACCAGCGCCGGATCAGTGGCTGCGGGATCAGATGGCTGCTTGCTGGGCGGATTCACTTCCCCTGTGGCTATGTCGTGTATGTGCTTTTGTGTTGCTGAGGTGTTTTCCTGTTCTCACACTGTACTCCCCAAGGAGCATAGTCTGGGGATAATTTTTTCTCCTCCCTTTCCTCATGTAAATGCTGTATTTTCTTCAATTCTACTTGCATTTCACTACTGATTATACTTGTATGATTGTGTATGTGACGAATAATAATAAAGAACCTAATTTGTAGTGTAAAACACAATCAATGATCAATGCAATATACTTTATATTACTGTAAGGTCAGACCTGACACCTAAAATAGTTCAGTTTCTGTAATTATATTTGATGTTAGTGTTTTTATGATATTTAGCTATGCTTTACTAAATGTTCCCGTTGGAAGAAAACATGTGTTAGTGTTTTGGAATACTAATTTGATTTTGAGACATGTTTGCAGTGTTTTGGTAGATATAGTGTATTGTGCTATGGTGTTATTGTATTTTGAAAATTTGTGTTGGAGTTTAGTTTGCAATGTGTGATTTTGAGCATGAAATTAACTGTTTTGTCAATTGTGTATTGCAGGTGTGTTGGTGCATTAAGAGTTTAGGAAAATTGTTAGAAGTATGGAAAAGATTGTCATAGCAAATGTAAAAAACTTCAAGTACCGGATGAAGTGCTTCTTATTCATACCCAAAAATACAAAATGGAAGAAAGAGTTAAAACTGAACACAATCTTGCTACTCAAGCTGTGCATGAATTGTTTTATATATATATTTATTTGCTGCTTGAAAAAAAAAAAACTTTCTGTTCTTAAGTACAATAAATATCACATACTTTAAGACTTTTACTCAATTAATATTCTAAACGGTGACTTCAGCTTCTACCAAAGTCATTTTCTGGTAAGATATCTGTATTTTTACTTGAGTATGGCTTTCAGGTATACACCACTGGTTTTAGACTATAATAAACCTGCTGCAACCAGCTCTTTTTGATGTGCAAGATAAAATGGGAAATTTGTTTCCCCTTAGTAATTATGAAGGCTTTTATCTGTTTTACTCAGCAACTTACTCTACAATGCAAACAGTTCCTCTAAAACAACCTGGGGTTAAGTGCTTTACTCAAGGGCACAATACAGAGATGGTTCATGGGTCATCCTTACCGTAAAATATATTTAACAAAGTACAAGGGTATATATAATACCTAGAGAATGCTAGCTGTTAGCATTCCCATCCATCTCTATGGCATTTTGTTCAGCTGTTGTGGGACCCCCCGGAAGTAAAGACACTCATGGGCGCTCGGTTCTGCCATCAGGTGTTTTTGATCTAGTTAGGTTTCCTAGCTCAGCCAGGGAAATTATGTTAGGAGTCAGAACAATGCTAATTGGCTGATAATCCAATGAAATATACGTGTGGAATCTTGCTTGCGAACATATTTATTTCAGTAGAATATACAGCTAAAGTAGCTGTGTTTTCTATGGATATAAAAATGTTCGCAAGGCCATCAAATCGCCGTCATTGACAAAAAAATCTTTTTTGCAGCCAAATGGTGTAGTTATCTGTCAGCAGGGGCTAACTAGGATTTGCTAAGCAGCTAAACATGGACCTCTTAGTTTACATTATATCAAATGAGCAACTTTATCTGGTTTTAAGTGTGCTTTTCACACATAATAAATCAGATCACAAGATGTATGCATTTTGGCATTTTGAAACGTGTGACCTGGCATGTGTTAGAGAACAGACGCATCATCCTGTCAACTGCATCTGCTGATAAAAGTTGCTATATAACAAGTTTTCAAGATCATAATAAGCTAAAGCTGAATAAATAGATTTGCTTGTGTTGGATGTAATTCACACTCACACAGTCAATGAGTGTTATTAATGAAAATAGCGACTTTTTTATAACAGTGCACAACAGATGTTAACAACACCTCATTATGAATTAAAATAGGTGTTGTTTAAGGTGCGAGTGTCAGGATATGCTAACAAGCTGCTAATCGAAATGTCCTGAAAGTGGGTTCTTTTCATGAGAACACGTGATTCAAACACCTGGACTGGAGCTCAATATGGAGTCAAGTTTGTTTTGCTTTGTTTATCATTTGTTAAATGAAATGTGAGGTTTGGGCAGGTAGTTGGGGAGGACATTCATCTTCATGCCACCTCCCTCTATTTCTCGTCAGCATTTGCTGGAGGAGACGTTTTGGGCAGAATGACAAATTGGTTGGACAATTGCTTTTAACAAGCTAGAGGGAAAATAGGGCAAACTACTAATGCTACACATCTCCCATTCCATCCACCCAACATATATTTTTCTTTCTCAATAATTCATAAGATGTACCGAGCAAGCTACAGAGGAAAGCTACCTACTCTCTTTTTGCCCTAAAAGCTGGAGCTCCTTCTTTTCCTAACATGGCCTCTCTTACCTCCTCAGGGGGAGTGAAGCTGCTGGATGGTTGTCAGATTCCTGTACAAACAGACACTCTGCTTTTATGAATGGGGCTGGCGTACATGAATTGATCCTGTCTGGATCCCTCCATTGCCCATCTGGAATAGTTGGACCCATTAATTCTTGAATAATTCTGTAATAATTTCTTATCATAATTTAAAATACTGTTAAAAGACTGTAAAATGCTACAGTAAAAACCTGTCAAATAATTGACAGTAAGACCCCTTACTACAGTATATACTGTGAGTAAAATACTGTAGTAAAAATGCTGTTAACGGCACCTTTTTTCGAGTAAGAAAGATAGTCTTCCTAATTTACATTGAACAAAACAACATAAATTGACACATTTGATAGTTGTTTATTTTTGTGTGTGGAAATAACAGTTTCTTCATAATTGTATCAGTTGTACTTAGGCTTTTTTATGTACATTAGGGTTTATGTTATATCTAATGTTGTTACATTTATAATAATTGCATTATTGTTGTGTAAATTATCATGCCTCTGTTTTGTATTTGTGTGTGTGACTCTGTGTACCTTTACAGTAGTATTTATATTTGTATATTTAACTTGTGGAAAACTGCTTTTGATGTACTTTGATTCATCATATGGCTTATGGCATATGGTCTTTACCACCTATTTTTTAATTTTTTGTGAATTATATATTAACATTATTTCAGTTAGTTAAATATACAGTAATTTACTACAAATATAAGTTTAGAATGTAAAACTTTAAGCAACATTTGGTTACCAAATTACTTTTAAAACATTGATTTCACTTTTAATTTGCTTTCACAGCTGTCAAATAAGATTTTCTGTGAAAATATATATTTTTATATTATAATTTATTTTATTAGGATTTTTACACACACGCACGCAGCACGCACGCACGCACGCACAGGCACAGGCACAGGCACAGGCACACACGCACACACAAATCAATCTAAATAAAATGTAATAAAAAAGAAAAGAAATAGTGAATATTGACTTACATCTTTTGTATATTTTAAACTTCAGTGACTTCCTTCCACAAATATATTATATTGCTGTTTTTGTTTTTACTTTGGTGTTTAATGGAAGAAGAATTTGCATTTCTGGGTAAACGGTCCCTTTAAGTTTTCCCCCTGTACAATATCTCATACATTCATGTAAGTAAAACTATATGTGAAGGTCAGTGATATTAATCACACTTATTTCTGAAACAGATGTTCTTTCATATTCGCCTTAGGCTCCTTGGGTTGCTCTTGTGATATGCTTACATTTTAGATTTCAGTGTATAGTACACCATGACTAATGCAATAACAGAATAAGAGAGAAGCTCCCATACATACTGGGGTGCATCAAAATGAATGAACTGCTGTCAATTTTAATCCAGAATACATGGTGCCTCACTGCCATGGCAATACACTGTTACAGCTCACAAATAAATCACACATTTGCATAGTACAAATGGTGCCAGCGAGCCTCAATAAAAATTGCAAGCAGGAAGCCAAG
The DNA here is from genome assembly GCA_027564155.1 of Gymnocypris eckloni scoliostomus. Lineage (NCBI taxonomy): Eukaryota > Metazoa > Chordata > Actinopteri > Cypriniformes > Cyprinidae > Gymnocypris > Gymnocypris eckloni. The sequence continues at coordinate 13,411,068 of CM050436.1, read as the reverse complement.
TAGATCTCTTCTGTTCTACCTGGTGAAACAAGAAAATTAGATATTGACTGAAGAATAATGCTTTTCATTTTGTGTCATGGAACAAAGGACCATCTGTGGGATTATCCAAGGTTATCAGAGCCCTTGACCGTGCTAAGCGATAGTTTATAAATAAACCATTTTATGACACTTCCAATAATGCAGTGGAATTGACAGACTGCTGGAGAAGGAACTCTAAGAAGCTCTACAGACGAATGCAAGTGTTATATTTCATCTCAGATATTGATCAGTGCTTTCATCTGAGCTGTTTTGAAGGATAGGAAATTAATAATCAATAACACCTGTCCCTGAAGCAGCACATTTCAGAATAACCTGAAAAATATTTATATGCGAGACTTCGACCCAAACTGAAATATTTTTGCATATTTTAAATAAGATTTACACAGTTTAAAGGGAATGACCCAGAGAAATCAAAATACCGTAAAAACATCCTGTAAGTTTCAGAACTCAAAACTTCCTAAAAACATTAGAAATTAGTCTAAAACAACTTATATTGAAGCCAATCTGCCAAAACGGTTGTGGAATATACCACTCTATGATGTAATAGTGTAGCTAAACACCGCCTTCACATAAGAAGATCAACACCTGCTTATACATCACTGCCTGTTAAGCACCGCCCACCAAGTTGAGCATGTAGGTAAATTACAAGAGAGGAAAATGCAGATCTACACAGAAACCAAACATAGAACTGCTAGCCAGTCATAGCAGTGGGCGTTTACTTTCGAGCCTACAATCTGCCACACCTATTCAAACAGAGCGTTCTGATGAGGGGGGTCAAAACAGGACAGAAAATAGCCTATTATTTCTAAATAGATTTTTGATGTAAAAATCTGGATAACATTATAAGTGAACCTGTTTAAATCTAGATTAAAGGCACATCTCTTTAGCCAAGCATTCACATAATGTATCTCACAAATTTTACTTCAATTATATCTGGTCAAATGCACATTATCATGCTTTTGCTTGGGTTGAAAATAGTTTTTGCTTGGTTGGAACAGCAGTTATACTAATTTTGTCCCTATTTGCTTCGCTGTTTCTGCCACAGGATTGGCATCCCGAGGTAACTAGGATTTATACAAGCTTCAGTCTGGACCCAACCCTTACAAGATGACCGAACACCTGAGAAGAGATGATGCTGACCCCACAGAGCACCTCGGATGATGCCAACCCTGAAACAACAGACAAAACTACCACATTTTGCTGTAAGTTTGATCGCAGCATATAATCAATAATGGTTAATAGTGTTCACAGTGCATGATTTTTGCTGTACATTTCTGCCATATGGACATCAACTTGACATAGACACCACTGATAAGTTACAATTAAAAATTATGTAGAAACTTTTCTGTAAAGCTGCTTTGCTAAAATTTGTATTGTGAAAAGCACCACACAAATAAACTTGAATTGAATTGAATATTCTCCGCAATCCCTCCCAGAGTTGTATTCCGCATACAAAATAATAACAAAAAAGACATTTTATAAAAGATATATTCATATCAAGGGTGGCTGTGCTGAAACTGAACAAAATAAAACGAGCCAAATAAAAAAGCATGAATATTAAACAATGTGTAAGGGAATACAAAATAAATAAAAGCATAACAACCTCAATAGCACAATGTTTACAGTCATTCGACATCTTTTATTCCTTTTAGGTTTATTCAGAATGTGAGACTCAACATTGGTTTGCTACAACAAGCTTTTTGGGTTATTATTGATCGTCACGCCATTGATATAAACACAGACAGCCCAGTCCTCACTATCTGCTGAGAAGATCGACACTGGATAGTTCTGAACATAAATCAAAATATAAGACACCACTGAGGTAAACTAAAGGGAAACCGGGAAACCGACACATAGCCAGACAGATAAATCCTTCCTGTCATCTCAGTTTAAGAACTTAAACATAAATGGAAATATCCATGGCAAAAAGCAAACCAAAGTGACATAATTATGGCAAAAATAACCAGATTATATTCTATGAATGAATCAATCATTCTAAAACATAATAAGATCAATAGAGATCCCATGTATCTCTCATTCTTGTTATTGTATCCATAATTTGATTTTTATTTCTAACATTCACAAGCACTTGTAAGCATGAGCTTCTCATCTTTTAGATTGTAGTTGCTACTTTAATTGCTCATAGTTTCCCTTTTTCTCTTGAAGAGTGTTTTAACACGATTGACTAATGGCATTTCGTGCTAATATTTTGCACATTTGCTCACTGGATGCTGTTTGTAAAATTGGACTACTCTAGGCAGATCTCTGACACATTACTTATAAAAACAGCACACAGTCTAGAGTTTATCATGTACCTCTGTCACTTGGCTCATCTTCAAGGGCACTGAATGCTTTGTGGTGTAGAACAGAAAAGGACAGTGCTGTAAATACAAACGCCCTCATTCACCTGCTTTTCAGTATGAGCCACTTAAGCAAAATATACATTGTCTGGGTTTTCAGTTTTTTAACACACTTAAATATGAAACATATAAAGTAGGGGTATGAGAGATCTGAGGTGTGAAAGGATGACATGACTGTAAAACTTATGAATATTAAATACACAGCACTGTGTGATTAATATTCAAGAGGCTCATAAGTCCAGTGAGACAGACTTTAGCAAATAGGTTGTATTATAAAAAGTAAATAGTAAATTGAATCAAGAAGTCCACATCATGTCATGTTTGCACTTTATTTGTAATACAACTGTAATATACTGTAAGTAAAGCAACATCCATTACCTCGTCCAAAATATGAATCCAGGATTTTCGTTTTTGCTGACTAAATAAAGCATGTATTTGAGCAAATGCTTCTTTAAATGAGAAGGCAAGGCACTTTCTGTAGAAATCTTACAAGTGCTCGTGATGAGTAGATCATTGAACTGATTTCTACTTTGATCTTCTATTGGCACAAATCATATCTCATTTAAAATTAAAGAGATTCTGCTTCCCCAATCCATATTTTGGCCCACAGCAGCAGATAGTAAAATATGTTATAATCTACAAGATTGTGTGCATTCAGATTGAATTGAAAAGCCTTTTAAACTGGAATTCAGTTCATGAATTTGAATAATTGAATCATATATATTCTACATTTTATGTCAAATAATTTTAACATAAACACAAATAACTAAAGGTGAAAGTAAGCTTTTTCAACCACATCAGCAATTTTCTGTCACCTTTTGGATGTAGTAAAACACCAAAGATGTACCAGAAAAACATCTGGGTCATGTTTGCTTTTGTCACTGTCCACAATTATAACCTTGAAATTATGATTAAAGATAAAATAATGTCTTCAGAATGTGAAAATCGGCTGGGGTATGAAGATATGAATCCTGTCATTGTGGCAGGTTTACTGGTGATTAATGCAATAAAAAATACAATGCAGGGCGATGTAGACAGTTTGATTATTGATAAATTATCAATATATTCGAAGTAACACCTATTCAATTTATTATATTTAATTGCACTTTTTAAAATTAACAGACCATGGTGTAATAAAACATAAATGTCCAAGATTGCTGATTATGTGTAATATTTTTACATTTATAATAAAACATAGTGTAAAACATATTGATGCAATTTTTTATATGTTCAGATTGCGGTTGCTTCACCCGCATATGTACAAATATATCTGGATGTGGACAGATGTTTGAAAGAACTCTGAAATGTTGTCTTTGAACACGATACATGCTTGGATCGTACAGTATAGTCTAGACGAGCTTGACCTGGTCATGAATTCACTATTCCTCTATGTAGCTGCATGTCCTTCTTCATATAGATGGAAATGAAGAATCTGGTATCCATGGTTACAGTGCTGTCTTTGGGGAGACTATCATCAGTGAAGCACAATGTCTAATTGATAATGAATATTTTTTTCTTAGGAAAAAAAAATTATTAGCTATTTATGCCATTTTGTCTTATTAAAACTGATATACATATATACACACACATTTTTGACAGGTAGTGTATATTTTAAATATTTCATTTTATTTATTTGGTCATCATAGATAAGCAAGCAATAAATAAATCCTCAGGTTCTGTTCTCAGATCAGTTCAAGAGTGGTATACTGTCACTAAGCATCTTGGGACAGAAACATTCCTCATCCCTTCTGCATAAACAGAGTCGTCTCTCTGATCCGGCTCAACTTATCACTACAGCGGTGTGCAGCAGACCAGCACTCACGCTTAAATGAAATAGGCTCAAAGGCCAGGTATCTTCTGATGAAGACGCTTTGCCTACATATCTATCAAAGTTGGATTATTCGAGTTTGCTTTAGCTTCTACTTTTTGGTGTTTTATGGAATCTCGTAATCCAATTATCACACCATTTGGGGTTAGAGGAGAAAGATAAATATAATTTTTTCCCTTTCCTTTCTTCCGTAGTTAATAAAGCTCTGGACTGTTTTACGGCATCACAAGAGCTGTGTTCTGTGTAAGTCTAGGAAATCGATGAAATATCAAAAGAATGAATACATAAATAAATAAAGCTGGTTTATGAAAGTTATGTAAATTCGGAAGCAAATCAGGCAGTGTGCTGAAACGCCACCATTCTTTGGATTCAGACAAATGCGTCCAATTTTCAGGTTATTGTGCTTAAGCGAAAAGCTTACAAAGTGCTTTTCTTTTCTTATAAAGCTTTTTAAAGTTTATGCACAGTGTGCAGCTCTTAGCATTCAAACTGAACTTTTTATTTTGACACCGTTTTATGTTTAATGCATTGCATTCCGCTGAATATTTTACCTGCTGAAGTCTTAATGCAGTGTTTTTATTGATTTTACCAAGATCACACCTGGTTTGCAGCGCAGCAGATCTGGCTCACTGTTGTTTCTGTCACTTGCTGTGTTCTTCTTTACATTTTTTATGACCAACTTTATACTGCGGGTTTCTCAACTCTGCCCTCTTTTCCGAGCAAACTGGAAAAGTGCCAGAGTAATGTGACTCTGCATCATTCCCACGCCTGCTGCTCTTCCCTGAGAACCAGGACAGTGCGAGAGTGCTACAGGCCCTGTCGTGTGGAGATTACTGGATGTGGCCTTTGAACCGCATGAGTTCAGCAGATTTAACTGTCTACCCATCCCCACAGAGCTATGTCCCATGAGCCGCAAGGGAAAAAGAGCCTCCCGTATTGCTGCTGTTATCAGATTTGTGGTGTTGTGCCCTTTTAGGCCCTATAGTATAAGTTCAACCCAATGTAATTCCTCAGTGTCAGAGTTTCTGCACCGTTGATCGCCCTCTCTCCACTCTCTCAGAACTGTTTAGAAGGGTAATAGCAAGTACGTTTTTGGACTAGAATGACCACCTTAGACTTAACCTCGACATTTAGCAACTGCATTCTGATTTACAGGGTCCAAAACACACTTGGATATCTGCTGTGGATATCTGTAGTTCATAGTTCAAGTTCATAGTACTAGTACATAGTACTAATAGAAATAATAGACTGGGGGAACTATGATGTCACTTTGTACGCTGATCGGCTGTTAACATGAAACTGGTTCGTTCGACAAAAAGCCAATGGGATTTTTCCATAGGCTTTTGGATTATTGCAAAAAATAAGCTCTGTGTTCAATCATAGTTCATGAACCGTACACGTTTTGCCCATCAAGATAATCTTCACAAAATAATATACTGTAACTTTGACAAATTTTGAAGCCTAAATAAAAGCGCTGAAAAGCTAAACTTAGGCTATAAACGAACTACACCACCACGGTCGCTCGCCTTAAACGTCACAACTAAAACTGAAATGAGACATTAGTAATAAATAGTATGAATAAATGAAATGATATGAACTAAAGACATTTAAAGCACGTATTTCTGTACATTTCGAAATAAGGTGCATTAAATGTAAATAAATCCTTGATTAATATGAATATTTTAATTAAAAACGTATCCCCACGCACTATTCTATAAACTTCTAGTGCATTTAATCTATTAAATAACAGCAGAGTGAGCGAGTTTTTGGATATTGTAAGATTACATTTATTTTAGTGAACAAAGTACCACATTTCAGCTCATTTTGTTAGGGTTGGTACACACAATTGTATTTTATCCTTGCTTCTAGGAAATCCTCAATCTATATGCTTTCTAACAGCTTCATGTGGCCGTAAACATTTCATTTTAACATGGCTTTAAGCACTATGCATGATTAAAGTTTCACTTTCATGATGTTTACATGGATTAATCATAATATGAGTTTACCTTACGGTACGAACGCAGAGTCTCCGCATCAGTAGGAAAGTGATAAACTCGAGCATCTTTCATCCGAAGACCTGTGTCGCATTTTGGGGAAATAAAAAGAAAACATTGTCGAACAACAATATAAAATGCGAGAAACTATTCATTCATTATTCCTCAGTTAATTGAATTACAAATTATACTACAACTGGAAAATTCTCGCTTAAGGGTTTTTGCCTACAAAGTGACATCATAGTTCCACCACTCTATATGCATGCTAATAAGACTAGTTGTGAATATGATAATTGTGAACAACAAATAGTGAATAGCAGGGGCGTCGCTAGTGGGGGATGAATTTAGATGATTTTGTGATCAGGACTCATACTGAATGTTATTTTGCAATCGCAACACCCCCCCCAACGTTGTTTTGTGATTATGACACTGAACGTGAATTTTAGGGTGCCAAAATTCAGTGCACTGTGATGCCACTGGTGAACAGTTTTCCTAATCTACCAAATTATTTTCTTATTGGTTTGTAATTATTATATCTCCATGTGTATCTTTCTCCATCTTTCATACGGATACTTTAAAAGACACTTTTAAAGATATTAATTAGCAGAAAAAGTCTTCAACTCCTTTTCCTTTTCAAGTCGCAGATGGTGCGCATCGACTGTTGCTGTTGGGTAAGGTTCCTTATCCACCTCCTTTGAAATGATACATCAGTGCCAGTTACTGGACTGGTTCGTCTATGATTGCCGAAGTCTGTGAAGTCCAGTTCACAACCAGGTGTTTGGAATGTTTACAGGCCAAATGTTAATTGACCTAAAAATGAACAAACGAACAAACAAACAAAAAACATCCAAACCAAGCCCTCATCGGCTATCTAGATCTTTAGATGATTCCAAATATTCAGGTCTCCTAAACCTCAGCTTTTAGCAATTACAGAGTTTTCTAATTAGGACATTCTAGTTATTACTTTTGCAGTGACAGAAATAAAGAAACAACAACAATAAAAAGAAGAGTTGCTCTGACAAATATGCTAAGCAGTCTTATAGGCTGCCAACTTCCATTTACCTCCACTTCCATGTGATTGTGAAACTCTGTCAAAGTAGACAGTTATTAAATACCTAGCTCACTGATGCCTTTAATGAGGACCTCTGGGTGATGGCCAGCTCGCCTTGTTACCATGGAGTGATTAAAAATGGATTCCTCATCCCTCCTGTTTTACCTGCCTCCACTCCTCTGCCGCCCTCTCTCTCATTCTACATCTTTAATCAACTAATATAAATACTGACATTGTCATTAAAGGGATGGTTCACCCAAAAAATGAACATTTTGAGCTCAAGTTATTCAACCTCATGCTGTTACAAACCCATATGATCTTCTTTTGTTCATGGAACACAAAAGGAGAGACAGTATTTTTAAGAACAGTCCAAGAGCTCTTTTCCATACCACACTCTTTAAAAAATAAAAGTTGAAAACTGCTGAAAATGTACTCACTCTTAGGCCATCCCAGATGTCGATTAGCTTGTTTCTTCATTGGAATATATTTGGAGAAATGTAACATTAAATCACTTGGTCACCAATGAATCCACTGCACTGCAGGGTGCCGTCAGAATAAGAGTCCAAACAGCTGATAAAAACGTCACAATAATCCACAAGTAATCCACAGGAGTCCAATCAATCAATTAATAAAATTTACAGCAAATGTTCAAGTTTGGTGAACTATTATTTTAACGTCCGTGGAACATTTTCAATGCACAAAGGGTTTAGATTAGAAAATGTTAACAGTTCCATAATAGTTCCTCTGGCATGACTGGAACCTTTATTTTTAAATTTCCCATAGTGTCAATATCTAGAAAAGGACAAAAAGCACCATACAAATATTCATTTGAAGTTATGTACTATATTCAAAATCTGAACACGCTTTCCTATTCACCACCCATCATGTCTCGAAGCATTGCGACTAATATCAATGAGTAAACTTATTGATATTGGTCATCAAAAAAATTATCTAAGTCAATGCTCTAAAAAAACTCAAATTCGATATTTTTGAAAGTACATCAAAATGCACAAGGAATGAAACCTCACAACAGGAGGTAAGCTGGGGAACTGCTGTGTGCGTGTGGGCAGTCTATGTACCAGCACACGTCACATGAGGTAGCGGTGCAGTCTCGACTGCTTAAATAAAGCTCTCTTGTGCTAAAGGATGATTGGAGCATGCTGGGCTCAATACTCATTGAAGTATATTTAATAGGTCTTAATTGCTCCCACAAGCTCAGTTAATGTTTAAGTACTGGGTGATGCTGTCTCTGGCTCTCCTTATTAGGGTTTGGATCAGGTCCTTAATGACGATACAATTGTTTGGTCAAGATTTAAAATGTTCCTCATTATCACAGCAGGCGTTCACTAAATCCAGCCACTATTGAATTCTAATTGAAATACATTCTGATTTATTTTAATATAATAGACCTGGAATATGGTTATTGAGCTGTGAGACAAAATCCCAAGCTTACAAGTTAAGGTGTAACAATATTTTTTAAGTGTCATGATATGCCATATATACAAAAATGCAAAATCAATTTATTGTAAAGCCATAAATATGAAGCTAGACTCTGTAATGCTGCTGAAAATACATGATTATCCTGTTTTCACATTTAATTTGCACCACCTGCTGACTCTGTTTCACAAATCACACAGTCCTGTTGTTACAATTGCACTGCAACATGATTAAAGTCGTTTAAGCAATATAAAATAATACGCAAGTAATCATAGCTGGATTGATAAACAGACCAACAAATTTAGATATGATCTATTTTTCATTCAATAAGTTAACATTGAATAACTAACATTTTAGACACAGTATTTAGTAATTTCTTGGTTTATTTTTGTTCTACTGATGAAAGTAGTTCCAAACAAAGCCACATTACAATTATTTATTGAGTGGTCTTGAAGCAGCACATGGAATTTCTGAATTAATATTTTTTTAATGAATTGGTTTAGCGAATGGTTCAATGACAAAAATTGTTTCGGAACAACATACTTGCATACTTTGCTTACTACTTTTACAGCATTCAGCAATAATTTGATTAATTCCGGTGAATTCAGAACCACGCACAATTTTTGCAGATGCTACTTTAAACATTTCCTTCTGTGTCAGAAATAGTGAGAGCAGTATGCTAGAATGCTATTCCAAATGTTTTCAATTAATTGGTCGACTGAATTATTTAATTATTAATTCCTAAAGACAGAGGTTGCATCTGAATATGCATACTTCCTTACCTTATAGTAGGCAATAATCAATATGAAAAAAGGAAGTATGTCCGAATTCACAGTATTTTTACAAACTGTAGGCATAAAGATCTACTACTTCTGGTGAAATTCTGAAGTGTGCATTCGATGGACACTTTACTTTCACACTACACACATTCATACTTTATAGAACATACTATTTTAATGGTTGTGAAGTAATCACTTATTCAAAAGAAGCACATAGAAAAATGTGATTTCCAATGCAGTTTTGTTCCTGAATGAATCAGTTGAATGAATGATTCACTCATTTACTTGTCGCCACCTTTCTGAAAAGAGAATTTTCTAGAATATAATGTTAAAACTTATAAATGGTTATGTTAGAGCATCATGGGAACTATTCAAGTTCTCAGCTCAGGGCATTATGTCTTGTCTGCTGTTCTGTTAAAGAACCTGATGTTGTCTGATATCTGATTCTGTTGCATACATGATACATGTATGCAACCCTCTTTATGTCCCATTTGGGATACTGTGGATTATGGTCTGGTTTCGTTTTGTTGTGATGTATAAGTAAGTCTGTAAATCCCTTATCTGATAAAAGAGCGAAAATATATATAAAGATTCACAAAACTGGGAGGGAGCTACTGCATCAAAACGAAATGTGTAGCCTGCTATGCCAGAGCTCCTCAGGGTGTTGGATTTCCTAGTGAAAGATTTCGGCTCAAAACAAATCGAGGGAGTACTCACACACTGAGCTGTCACACACAATTATTGTGCATATCTACAACATGAATGTAACAATGCATTTGAATGTGTTTGAACAGGATTAAATAGGGTCAAATTATGTACATCCTGCATAATCAGAGGGATCTGTTTCAGACAGTATATCCCGCAAGAATTCACGTGCACAGAAAGCAGATGGTGATGATACAGGTTTTAAAGTCTGCATGAAATGAAAGTTCAGATAAAAGGTGCAAAAATGTAATTGAGTTGGTACCCTTTCAAAAGATACATATATGTACATTTAGGTACTAATAAGTATTTTTTAAGGTATTAATATGCATTTTAAAGTACCAAGAAGTACCTTTAAGGTACTAATATGCATAATTTAGTGGTGAATAAGGTACAAAAATAATGTCATAATTGGACCTTCCAGTGAACATACTTTTTTATTGATGATATGCATGACTTCTACAAACCATTGTTTAGTTTTTTTCTATAAGCGGATATACATCATAGCATGGAAGAAAAGGTCTAATAGGGAGAGACATCTTCATAGGTCCTGCCTTTAACTTTGCTGTCAATTGTTGATAAGTTCTTTATTGGCATCAATGGCTCCATGGAACCTTTCAATCAAGCAAAAAGGTTCTTTGTAGTGGAAAAAAACCTTTTTTATTTTAAGAATTGTTTACTTAAAGATTATTTGGGGATCCAAAAATAGTTCTTCTATGGCTTCACTATGACAACCTCCTTTTGAAACCTTTATTTTTGAGAATGTGATACAAAACTCTTGAAAATATCAAATTTAGACATGAAGATAGCACATTTTATTGCATGGACTGCATCTATCCATCATAGCCTTGTTTTCATTGGTGAAAAAATTAATATGGCCTCTACTCTGAGGACTATTGATCAATGTTGCCATTTCCATACTTCAGATCTTATATTAAGGAGTTTAAACTTAAAGAGGAACTGTGGCAATATGGATATGACTCCCTGTCTAATTTCATATTTCTATTGTCTAGGTTGTCAAGTTTATTCATTGATGTAATAAAATTGGAAACATCTGTCGCTGGTCCATCTGTCCACTGTTCAGCCAGGCGAAAAACGTGTGTGTGAAGCATCAGGCTCTTCATTATTACTATATTTATGACCAGAGATTTGGAGAAACCATGAGCAACGGTTCATGTTTACAAATCAGATTAAACCGAATTTTTGCTAAATGCTGCCGGATAAGAGTTTTCCTCCCATATTGAGTGAACACAGGCTATAAGACACTCATACAAAAAAAAAAAGAAGCTGTTTTTCAATATAATTCTTCTATTACATTCCTCTATTTTTGTTTATAGTGGAGTGCCACAAACTCCACATCAATCTGAGATTTTGTCACCGGAAACAAATAGCACTTGTGTTGAGAGGCAGTGCATTGTTGTTCTCAGTCGACTGAAACTGCTAAAATTATGTTTCAAGTTGGTGCATTTTCAAGACCAGCTGAGGTGGAATTTATTTGTGAACAATGCAATGTTTGATGTACGATCAATATTAAAGCAATGTGAGCTGTGAAATATCACCAATTTAACTCCCCTTTCAAGAACAATATACCAACAAATCAATATATGGCTTCAAATGAGCACAACAACAGTCAAACAAAACCTCTTATTGGTTTTGAATGTACAGTAAATCAACTTTGCCCCTTTAATTGCAAGAGTGATGAATATATTTCAGGGTGTCTAGCTGTTTAGCTGACAGTGAAGGGCAGTGAAGATGCACCAGTGAATCTCTGGATCTTTTGTAATTGTGTCACAGTAGAAAATGATGGATGAGGCACGTTTGCTCACCACTTTCAATATGATTATCAGTGACACAATGTTTTCGTGCAGCAGTTACAAACAGCATATTTAGCTAGATACATTCATTCTTTTTGTTTGTTTGTTTGATCAATGCAACTGGGTTAGTGAAAGTTGGTTGCTAAAACTGGATATTGACTGTAAGGTGTGAGATCATGTATAGCTTTTAGTATTAAATGGACCAAACCAGATGCTTGAGAAGGGAATTAAATTATTGAACACAGAGCAAAAATCAGCCCTTTTGGCTCGAAATGAATTGCAAGCTTCAAGTGAGAGGTGAATTCTAGTAAATACTATGGCTTACACACAGATAAACCCCCTCACACACACACAAACACAGATCATTATTGAATGTGAGCACATTTCCCCCTATAAATCCAGATTAATGACAAAAGCTCTCAGCAAACAGCGAAAGTGCTCTGACAGCAAAACGAACCATAACGCTTGGAGGACAATAGCCAACAGTTAAACTTTGCTCTATAGAGAGCATGCGCTTGGCCCACATTAATGTGTTCTGAATTGCAGTTCACTCTTATATCACTTTAACCATGCTGCTTTGGGCAGCAGAAGATGATGAAAACCAATAGCTTTAAAAAATATGAAATACTAAAGTATTTATTTCCCTTTTACACTCAAAGTTTAATAAAAAATTAAGAAACAGCTAAATCTTTTATTTAATATGCTAATTACATAACACATTTTTTTTTGATGTGATGGCACACAGCATATATTTTATAACAGATTATGTTGATGTGCCAGTAGATGGCAACACGTGCATCCATCAGGTAACGTCTTGTGAAGTGAAAAGCTGTGTGTTTATGTAAATGCACCTTTTGTGGCATATATGCCACCTCAGATGCAGCTTGTGTGCTGCTTTAGCTGTATAAAAGCAACATAAGCATGCATAACAACTTTAAGAAAGCAAATAATTTGCCAAACAATGGCACAAAATGAATGGGAAACGAATGAATGACAATAAATGGAGGCACTATTTATCTCAGACCCTGAAAAGGTTTCCAAAGAAAGAATGGGCAAACTAAGAGGGTGGTCTAATGAGCTGGATCTGTGTGTTTTGTCGTGTATATCAAGGCACCGGGAGAACAACCATGAAAAGCTTGGTAGCGTCAGAAGCGTGGAAATAACAAGCGTGGCACTCGCCAGCGTGATATTTAAAGGCCAAGAATGAAGCTCGCACACACAATGCTCCAATCAGATCGCTGCTTTTTTGGGAAATGCTGTTCCACTCAAATGCCTTTTGAAACCTCTCTTTTCAAAGACAAATATGCTTGCCCTCTCATCTGAACCCACTGTAATAAGATGTAAACAACTGAAACAGCTCAGAAGATAAAACATGGCTATTCTGGGAGAGACTGCTGGAGACAAGAGATGACATCTTATCCTGGCAAGCACAAAATACCTTAAGAGAATTATGAGGATTCCAAAACAATGGTAAAGCATAACGGGGTAATTTAATTCCACTTCTGATGTTGCAATTTATGGCATTCAGTTATGACTCATATTCAGTTAGTCGTAATTAAAAGGAAAATATGGTGCACTCTTTGTTTAAAGTGGTGCTCTAAAATTAGTGCAAGTAGTCTACATTCACTAAACCAGTTTGTCCAAAAACACTGTTTGATTCAGGAGCTATACAAGTTACTGCCTTTATTATTGAGTAATTGAATCATTCACTCAACCAGTTTCCACTATTCGGCTGTGATTACTAGGAACAATGGCACTCTCGCTCATGTGACATGAGATATATTAACCCAAAGCACCTGCTCTCTGTGCAGGATGTGAAAAATATCATGAAATAATCAATATTTACAGTTAACCAACAAACAACTTCTGTCACCTGGCAAAAAACTGCAACAACTGAAGTTTTTCAGGTTTGGAAAATACATGCTGTTCAGAAGGAACTCTCAAAAGTTTTAGTTTGACTTGACTACTAAAGTCTCTGAAGGAGATAAAAAAAAAGTTTAAGCAGTCAAAACTTGAAAAAGAAGATCTTTCATGTCAACTCTGTTGGCCTTTCCATGTTTCTGAGACTACATGAACAGCAGAGGGGAAAATCTTGACCTGATATCAAAGGGAGGGATGTCCATAACCTCACAAGATCCCAATGTCATTCAAAGCTTTTGAAGTCTGAAAGAAGAATGTGCAGTATGTTCGTTGTTGTCTGAGGTTCAGAGATGTATCCTGAGATGTACCAGTAGTACCTCGAATGATGTCAGGGCATAATAGGTACTGGATGTATTTGATCTATAGCCCTGAATGTTTTTCCACATGAACCCAGATCTTATTTTTGTGCCTTTTTTTGTTCTTGCTTTATAGCGTTTTGAAGTATGGGATGAAAATCAACTCCTGTTTGGCAAGGGAGACCTATATGCAATGGCTGTATTTTAAAAAACACATTTATACAGCAAGTGAGACGCAACCCAAGAACTTTGTTCTCAACTTGAGAGCTGAACTTTGTACAGCCACAGAAAATGAGTTTGGAGTGCTGAAAAATGTGAGTGCTGTTTGCCATTTCATGTCAGTATATTGTAATATTTACATATTTAAGAATTTGTAACTTTAAATATAAACTGGAGATAAAAACTCAGAATTACAAGATATAAACTCAAACTTGCACAATATAAACTCTCAATTACAAGATATAGACTCAGAAATGTGAGATGTATACTCAGAATTGCTAGATATAAACCCAGAAATGCAAGATAAACTCAGAATTATGAGATATAAACTCAGAAATGTCGGATCTACACTCACTGGCCACTTTATTAGATACACCTTGCTAGTACCGGGTTGGACCCCCTTTTGCCTTCAGAACTGCCTTAATTCTTCGTGGCATAGATTCAACAAGGTGTTGAAAATATTCCTCAGAGATTTTGGTCCATATTGACATGATAGCATCACGCAGTTGCTGCAGATTTGTCGGCTGCACATCCATGATGCGAATCTCCCGTTCCACCACATCCCAAAGGTGCTCTATTGGATTGAGATCTGGTGACTGTGGAGGCCATTTGAGTAAAGTGAACTCATTGTCATGTTCAAGAAACCAGTCTAAGATGATTTGAGCTTTGTGACATGGTGCATTATCCTGCTGGAAGTAGCCATCAGAAGATGGGTACACTGTAGTCAAAAGGGATGGACATGGTCAGCAACAATACTCAGGAAGGCAGTGGCTTTTAAACGATGCTCAGTTGGTACTAAGGGGCCCAAAGTGTGCCAAGAATATACCCCCCACACCATTACACCACCACCAGCCTGAACCGTTGAGACAAGGCAGGATGATCCATGCTTTCATGTTCTTTAAGCCAAATTCTGACTCTACCATCTGAATGTCGCAGCAGAAATCATCAGACTCATCAGACCAGGCAACGTTTTTCCAATCTTCTATTGTTTAATTTTGATGAACCTGTGTAATTGTAGCCTCCGTTTCCTGTTCTTAGCTGACAGGAGCGGCACCCGGTGTGGTCTTCTGCTGCTGTAGTCCATCTGCTTCAGGGTTCGACGTGTTGTGCGTTCAGAGATGGTATTCTGCATACCTTGGTTGTAACGAGTGGTTATTTGAGTTACTGTTGCCTTTCTATCATCTCTAACCAGTCTGCCCATTCTCCTCTGACATCTGACATCAACAAGGCATTTTCGACTACACAACTGCCGCTCACAGGATATTTTCTCTTTTTCGGACCATTCTCTGTAAACCCTAGAGATGGTTTTGCGTGAAAATCACTTAAATCCACTTTCTTCCCATTCTGATGCTCGGTTTGAACTTCAGCAAGTCGTCTTCACCACATCAAGATGCCTAAATGCATTGAGTTGCTGCCATGTGATTGGCTGATTATCAATTTGTGTTACCAAGCAATTGAACAGGTGTACCTAATAAAGTGTCCGGTGAGTGTAAACTTGCAATTCTGAGAAAAAAAAATGTGTGTTAAAAACCACATAATTACAAGAGGTCATCTTGGAATTGTGAGAGAGAAAAAAATCAGAACAGTTTACATCTCACCTTTTTTTCTTCACCTATTTGTGAGAATTTAATTGAATTTACTGTACAAACATATCAGTCCGTTGTTGGCTAAATGAAAACCAACATGTATTTGTAAAGGGTTTTGGCTTGGGTTTAGCTCCTGATATTGGACACCTCGTCATGCAAGTCTATTTTACCATCTTGCCAGTTACTGTATTTTCAATTACAGATAAAAAGCTGTACACAATAGCTATGTATCATGGGATCACGGGAGTTGTACACCATTAACTTGGATCAATGTTGATTTTATTATGTAAAGTCTGTTCTGCAGTAGGAAATATGTAATTCATTCATTGAGAGACTATTGAGCTCTGAGATGAGATATCAGGATGCTTATCATCTAACTCTTTTTTCTTAGGTCTCCTTTCCCCTGGTTCCCTTGGTTAATTATGTCTATGCAATATTTCAGGCAGAGGTGGAAAGAGTACGAAAATATTCTCAATTAAAAGTACCATTACATTTTCAGGAACCAATTATTCTCCCAAACAGCTAAGTGAATATGCTCACCACAGCAATTCAGGTAATTCCACTTTTTTTGGAGACATCTGCACAGCTCATAGGTCAAAGAGTCAGTCTTTTCAGGATTTATAATTCCATTAAATTAGCCTTTCTACCCTCAAAATCTGATTTCATTCTCAGTTCCACTGATTTACATGAGAGCCCTCTCATTTGAATAGAATGAACTGTTGACCTCTAAAGATGGAGTAATCCATTATAAATACAAGATAAGTAATGCTTGAATTTGATTATTAGGATGAAAGGATGACAGATGCTGGTACTTTGTATAATGGAATACAAGTGTCAGGATTGTGGACTTGGTTTTCCATGTTTTACCCCTGTGTTTGTCCTTCCTGAGTTTCCTTATTTGGTTATTTTCCTGTTCTTGTTAAGTTGATTGATTATTCCATGCACCTGTTTTGTTAAATTAGCCTGTGTATATTAGTTCCTGTTTGTGCCTTGGTTCTTAGTCCTGTCTTGAGTTATTTTAAGTGGTTGTTTATTTTCCCCGTGGTTTATTAAAATACTCTATTCTTTTGTAATATTGCCTTCATCATGCTCTTTTGAGTTCATGCTTCAGCAACCCTTCACAACAATCGAGGATCAAAAGGAATCTCGACTATTAAATATACCTTGTATTTGTGAGCTAAAGGTGGTGATTAAAAGTAATTTAATATGATCTTTAAGTCTTTGAAAATGAGTTATTAATGACATTACTATCAATATAACATGAGTTTGTTTGTTTCAAAGAGTTGGTATTGTATTGCTTGATCTAACATTTATTAACTAAGTTGTTTTGTTATGCTCTTTGATGCGAGTTTCCTAGTCTTATCCAACAGATGTATTATTGATTTTTATAAACATAACTTTCATATACAGTAATTTGCATTCGTTTTTATTGCGGGATTAATTATAGTCTGACATGTAATTAAAATGACTTGTTTTGCAACACATGATGGCCTAAAATGTAGTGCATGGATGTTTACTCATAAAATTAAAAGAAATAATTTACTTAAAAATGAAAAATTGCTGAGAATTTACTCACCCTCAGGTCAACCAAGATGTATGAGCTTGTTTCTTCATTGGAACAGATTTGGAAAATGTTGCATTACATCACTTGTTCACGGATGTATCCTCTGCAGTGAATGGGTGCCGTCAGAATGAGAGTCCAAACAGCTGATAAAACATCTTAATAATCCACAAGTAATCCATATGATCTCAGTCCAACAATCAATGCCTTGTAAAGAAAAATAAGTGTGTTAGTAAGAAGCAAATTCCTCTATAAGACGTTTTTAACTTCAAACAGCTGCTTCTTGGCTAAAGAACGAGTCCTCTATATCCATTATATTGCTTTTTCTATTGAAAAAGTAGTATTATCTGAATCAAGAAAGAAGTATACACAGATCAAGCACTGTTTATAAGCAAAAACAGTCCAAAACAGGTAAGAGGACAACAGTGGATGGGCTTTTTTTTCACTAGAGGATGCGTTATTATGATTGTGGATTTATTTGGTGACCAGGATGTTAAGTATATAACTACATACACTTCAGTCTATTCCTCACACAAAGCCAGATTTCAGAAAATGTGGAATATGGACTATTATGATGCTATTTATAGCTTGAAAGCCCTTGTTCTCCATCCACTTTCATTGTATGGAAGAGAGCAGCTCAGACATTCTGATAAACATTGCTATTTGTGTTGAAAGTTCTGGGTTTGGAATGACATGGGGTTGAGTAAATGATGACAGTGTTCTATTTTTGGGGTGAATTGTTCTTTTAAGTTTGTTTTTCTTTTACCTACTGTGCTTGTTGATGCGCTGCAAAGCAAATGTTTATCTCCATCCTGAAGTGATTACGCCGAACACCTGCTCAGCCATAAAGGAAAAATCACAGGATGAGACGTGTTGCATTTTCAGCAGCACTGCTTTTGATAGACGAGAACCTGGAGAAAAGTGAAAGTATCTGCTGTCCTTCTCTGCCTTTGAACAGATGGTGTTTCTTTTACACTCTTCTGAGAGTTTGCTTTCCAAACAGGTGGGTAAATATCACACAAAAATCCAAGCATACGCAGGTGAGGATTGCTGGGCACTTTTGTTCCAGACAGGAAGAAAAAGCCACTGAAGGAGCAATAATCTCAGGAGGCTGTGGATCCTATACATATGTTTTTACAAAAAACAACAACAAACAAATAAAACCTGGAAAGTACAAAAAGATAACCATGATGCAGTTTACAGATACAGAAGTGTTTTGTAAATATTTTTTTTTGTGTGTCATACATCTAAATTAACTTTTTATTTAATGTTAAAACAATAATTTATATTATTAACTTGTCACACGTCTTTAAGTCTATAAAGAAGTCTATATACTTTGTATGAATATTACAATACTATTTAGATTAAAATTAGTCTTTCATGCACATTCTTTAATTAAAAACAATACAAATTTACAACCTTTTTTTTAAACCAATTAAATGAATTGTCCTGCAATAGAATTTATAAACTGCAGCACTTATTATGGACAATTTTTAATAAAAGGTGAGTGCTTATTTGGAAAAATATTTTTAAGGCTCGGATCTGAAAGAACTAGCTGCTTAATTTAATACTGACATTTATTTATTTATATCCCTTTTCGCAATAAATATTAATTCAGAGCCATAGAGGAGAAAGGAGAGAACTACTTAGACTTACAAATATTATTCTCATAAAAAATGCAGGTTTGTTTTTTATTTTTACTGTTAAAAACGAAGACTGCGAATAATTATGGATTTCCAACCTTCTTAAAAACAGAATGAAACGAGATTGTATGTGTTAAAAATATGAAACGAATTGGTAATGCTTTACAGTAGTTTCCATTTGTTAACCTGAACTAACAATGAAAATACTTATATTTTAATGTCAATTTCAGCATTTACTATTACATCATTGAAATCAAACGTTGTAGGCAATCTGTTAATATTATTTCATCGACTTTGTCTAACATGAACTAACAAATACATAGTTACATTAAATAGTAATTTGAACAAAGATTAATAACTACTATTGCTCGTTGTCAGTCAATACCTTACTAATGAGACTTAATTATGAAGTCTTACCAACATAATCAGTATCTCAAGGAAACGTCTTAACTTTGACAGCCCTAAACATACTCTTTCTCTCAATCCATTTTCCACAGAGCCCTCTAACGGACCTGTTTGTAGAGCAAGTATGTATTTCTGCGCATTCCATATTTCTGCAGTAACAATTCCTTATAATTACATAGTGTACGACCGCCCTTGTAATTTGAGTGAACTCCTCGGCCAAGATCTTGCCCATTATCATCAGTCCTCCAGAAACCGCTTTAGTTACAAGCATAAAAGCGACTCTCATTCAAATGTTATCTATTCTCTGCTGCCCATGAGAAGGCGCTCAAAGCAATGGCCCCTGTCCCGCGAGGGCTGCTCCACTGTTTCGTGGAACGTACCAACTCAGAGCAGAGAGGGGTTCTGTGTTTATATGGACGAGCGCGCGCCGCGTGGAGTAACTTCAGCACCTGGACAGCGACCTCCGCGAGGCAGGCGTCACATAGCTACAGAAGCGCACGGCGCCACGCGCTTCGACATGGCTTGAAATATCGCGTTAAAGTGCTCCACTGTAGTCTTTTGCTGTTGAAAAGCCGGAGTGTTAGGCTGAATTTAATCAACACCGAGTACCAGAGCCGAGAAGCGTCGGTTAGTGCGGGTCTCGCTCATCTAGAGGCTTCGATCTGTGGAGCTGCTCTTCCGGACAGCGCGCGCGAGAAGGAAAAGTAACTGCATCTCCGCTCATCTCATTGTAGTCGAAGATGGAGCCACCCGCCGGGACCGGACTGAAGCTCTTGCTGTGGATTTTAAGCCACATCAGCATCTCACAGGCAGCTTCTCCATCATCCCGTAAGTTGCAGTTGATTCCGTGGCTCTTTTGCAGTGGTCTGACTCGCTGGGGTGCTTTAGTCTATAAGTCCGGTGGCATTTACTCTACAGATGGAACCGTGTAGTTATGGATTCTTCTTAAGAACTTGCTTTATTTGCAGGTTGGTCTTGTGGTCATTGCATACTTTGCAGTTTATCACGGTCGGCAAGGACCAACAATAAATCGAGCCTTTGATGGAAAGATGGTTCATATATTTAGGTGGTGCAGATGATATTTCCCCTAAAAACATGAATCTAAAGCATCTCGGTGGCACTGCATGTAAAATACGACAGCGTTTCAGTTTTTGTCGAAAAAGACCGGCGGAATTCCAAGGAAACCGGGAAGTGTTGTAACACATTTTGTTTAAACGTCTTGAGCTGAAACTTTATTCTCATATTAGGAGAGTTTATAAATATACTGCTACATGATGTCATATTTTTACAAGTAAAAGAGCTGCGGTTATTACCTACCTAGTCTCGCGTAGCCAGAGCTTCGGACCTCCAGACCTTCAGTTTAGCCAACGGTCCGTGTGCGTGACGTCTGAGGCTGAGACTACTACCTACCCCACTAACACTAATAGAAAACATTACGTTTTATGAATGGATTTATTGTACTTGCATAACTTTAAAAAATATATATGAATATATATATTAAAATTAATAACAATATTTTTTGTGCCATCCCCTATCACCTATTTTATTTTGAATTCCTTAGAATGATTTTTTTACTTCAAAATGGTAAACATATTGGAATCATTTAATCTAATGAAGACAAATCAATTAAAATATGCATCATAGACAAACAACTTTAAAAACTTTAAAACTTTACAATTATGTTTATGTTAACCAAATTAACGCCAAATGAACCATTCTGTGTATTTTGAACCAACAAATTGGAAAGTGTTGCAACCTTCCCTGTCTGGTCAGCCACAATATTCCTAGATGTAGATGAAAAGCTTGTGGATGTTATATATCAAATTAAACGAGACAACCTGCTGATTCAGATGCTATCAGTTCTGTCATATACTGTCAGTTAACATGATCACAAATCATTTACCAGAAGTGTCATTTTTACTTTCTCAGCTCAGTGTTTCTCCTGGCGGTGCTCGTTAAATGTGACAACTCACTCAGCATTACAATACAACACGTCCTGATCTCCCCATTACAAATACCTTAAGAAGCTCTGATGTTCAAATGCTTCATACGCCACACTTGAACACACAGGCAGATTATTTTTAAAATCTAGTTTTATGAGTCATGTGATAAGAGATGAAAATGAGCTGCTGGATTCCCTGCTGAGCTGATCTTAACACTGACGCTTTACCTTGACTGTCAAGTCTGCATCTGTTCAACACTTAAACAGTTGGCTATTGGATGAACAAAGTAGCCTGGTAGTGTTCTGTTAGCTGGGATGGAGTTGTTTTCGTAGCAGTGAAAGTGTACCCTTTTCTACTTTATTATTCTACTTATTTATTAATGAATACATATATTTTGCATTTATTGTCATAATCTAACAGCTAGAAGCCCTCCTATATATTAGGAACACACTTTTCTAAAAGAAAGAAAAGAAAATGTTTTTGCAATCACAAAATATAGTGGAATTAGGCATGGGTTTTTAATATAGCCCGAAGCACCCACCACTTTAATATTACTACATAATTTAATTACTTGGCTAATTGCCTTGCAGAGAGTTAGCACTGCAAAATCAATAGAGTCAAGGAGAAATTGGTTCTTAGAAATAATTGGATGGTAGGTCTCATAATATAAAATCCATGTTTTTTCTGCATCAACACCTAAAGCAGCTCCTAGTCAACCATTTTTCGACCGTGAGAATTATGAATGACTGATTTCGCCATCATGGATTTATTGCACACACTTGCTGCAAACATGCAAGTAAGCGAAAAGGTTTATCGCCGGACAGACTACAGGTAGCCAGGAATAATAAGATTAACAGCCTGGAATAGTCAGTCACTTAATGGCCCAAATTTAGAAGCAGCCCAGACTCTCTTGAATAAAAGCGTGCCAAAACAATGATTAATCAACAAGATCATTCACTTACGGACACTTTTAATTAATCTTTCCAGCTCTGCGGCTACATGTGGGAGAGAAACTGAGTAGCTGAGATATTTGATTCTCCCTCTGACAGATGGATTGAGGTTTGAGATAAAGTTTGCAAATGTTAATTGAGCTGCAGAGGTTTTGAAATCTCTTTCTCTCTTTGTTAGCCAAGGCTACAGAGCATTTGATGTAAACATCCATCTCCATACGAGCTCTCGCGGGTCTGATTAAAAAGAAAAGGTAACTGGATTGATTTGTTTTATATGGGGGCTGCTGCTGAGAGTCAAAGTTCGATGGAGCTTTTTTTATTCACTTTAGTTTCACCACAGCACATACGCAGAATCATTTGTAATTACTCTGGACAATGGACGGCATTAGTGTAATTTCCTGAATCACATCATGCACACGATCAGCGTGGCTTGCTGTCAGGTTTGTGCTTTCTGCAGCAGCCAAAGATAGTCAAAGTGTCAGCTCAATGACCTGATCGGAAGCAAAGTTATTTTAGTGGAATGTGAACATGTCACTGTGGATGTTACTCAATGATGACTCCTCTTAGAGACTAAGGTTTCATAATAAATTTATCTCAAGATGGCAATTCAAATTGTGTGCCTAAGTTATGCCTATTTCAGAAGTGTTATTATTCAGTTATGATAAAAATAGCCCCAATTCTGAGAACAAAGTTGCAATTGTGAGAAATAAGTTGCAGTTTTGAGGAAAAAAAACGTAATCACAATTTTCAGAAAATAGTTGCAGTTGTGAGAGTCCCGATTGTGAGAAATAAAGTTGCAATTATGAGAGATAAAGTCACAATTGTGAGAAATAGTTACAATCACCAAATATCACAATTATAAGAATGGTCACCATTGTGAGTTCTAAAGTTACAATTGTGAGAAATGAAGTTGCAAATGTGAGATAAAAGTTGCAATTTTACAAATAAACATGCATTTATAAGAAATTAAGTCACAAATGTGAGACATAAAGTCACAATTATGAGCAACGGTCACAATTACTAGAATAATTGTCAATTCTGAGACACAAAGTCGCAGTTGCGTGAGAAAGTCGCAATGATTTAAAGTTGTAATCCCAATATATAACATCAGAGCTTTAAGAAATAAAGTCAGAAGTGTGAGCTATGAAGTCGAAATTATGAGAAAAAGTGTTGCAATTGTGAGGTATAAATAGCAAATTTGTAAATTACATAGTCGCAGTTTCAGTGGAATGTGAACATGTCATGGAGACTCCTCTTAGAAACCAAGATTTCATAAGAAATGAATCTCGAGTCTGTAATTCAAATTGTGTTAAACAAGAAAACTGTCTATTTGAGAAATGTTATTCTTTTAGATCTTCTTTGTATAGATGATGTCATCCCAATCTATTTTAATGCAACACTTCTGTCTGTTCTAGAAGCAGCAATTGCATAGAGCAAAAGTTACCCATAATCAACAAAATGGCTTTTTTATTTGATGGATAGAAACACAGGACTTGCAAGTCATTGCTGCACAATACAATGCTAGGAAAACACTGAAATTAAACCCACTTGTCTGGTTCAGTTCTGAAGTTGCACACCCTATGGCTAAACAAGACCGCTGCCTCAGGATGTAACGCTTGGTCACCTGAGTTCAAGCCAATTTGCTTGTCCTTACAAAACACGTAGATGCAGCGAGTCTGTTTAAGGCCACTTGGTAAGGTAAATTGAATGCATGAGCTGTTTTATTCATTTATTTCTTTGCTTGTCTCTGTATTTGTCTGTCATTTCTATACCAGCACTTTTCCCACTTAAAAGCAAATGGCAAGTATCTGTGCACGCAGTCCTTGAAAGATTAATTCAGTTAATCTCTGTAAGTAAATTGGGTATAAAGGGACCTTAAACAACAACTTGCGGCAAGCTGAAATAACAACATTTGTCTTTGGCGGAGGTGCGCAGATTCAACAATCTTCCTAATGAGCTGCCTTTTTAGTTTTGTATGACTGATTTGAAATTGATTTGAAAGGAAACACTCCCTAGCAAAGCGGTTTGTCTTGTATTAATCAAGATACGTTTGTAAACAAGGCCAGTAAGTCAAACTGACCTTTTAAAATTCTCTGTAAGAAATGGTTTGTTTCCTTTTGACGTTAAGCAAATGCAGTTTCTGTTGTGATCAAGACCTTTGGATGTTGGCCAGCATGCTACAAGAGAATGATCAGAGAACATATAAGGATGTAGGTTAAACCAGTTTACTGAAGGGTCAGAACAAGGCTTGAACTACTCTTTGAATGACTGTAGTAAATCTTAGTGTCCAACACCTGATAAATGGCCTTGTTTGCAGGGACCATTAACAACCTCCACACACCATAGATAAAACGTTTAGTTTTCATTGGCGATGGCTGAAATTATGATTAGGAATTGGATCTCGCTCATTGCATTTTGACTGCCTTTGCTTCCACACAGCACCTTATGAATGTCCGTTCTGTTTCAGTGAAAAACATAAATCAGGTTATTGTAAGAATAACTTGCTTTATGTTTGAAATGAGAGATATTCATTCTGTGAGAATTAAAACTGAAACAGTGAGAAATAAGTTATAAGTTGATTTTGTGATGTATAAATTGCAGTTGTGAGATACATAGTCACAGTTACAAAGAAATAAAGTTGCAAATATGAGATATACAGTCATAATTACAAGCAAACAATTAATAATTCTGAGAAATTAAGATGCAATTGTTAGACAAAGTTGCAACTTTGTGAAACTAAGTTGCAATTACGAGAAAAAAGTAATAGTTGTGAGAAATAAAGTTACAGTTATGAGAAATAATGTTGCAAATGTGAAAAAGTCACAATAAAAAGCAACAGTCACAATTATGAAAATATTGTTTCTGAAGAGGTAAAAATTAAGCCACACTTGTGTCAGAAAGTAACAATGATTCATTCACAAGATTAAAAACATCCCAATTCTGAGAAATAAAGTCACAAGTGTGAAATTATGAGAAAAATAGTTGAAATTGTGATGTTTTGAGATAAAGAGTCACAGCTACAGGAAATAATGTGAGATATAAAGTTATGAATATGATGAGAAAATTATGAGAAAGTGAGAAAAACAGTCAGTTCTGATATTTTGTATGTCTGAAATGCAACAATTGTTCTTATGATTGTGACTTTGGCACATCTTTTAAGTCACAATTATGAGAATATGTGTTGCAATCAAAAGATAAACAGTAACATCACAATTACAATAAATACAATTGTAACAATAAGATATGAAGTTGAAATGATCAGAAAAAGCATTGCAATTGTGAACTTTACAATTACAATTTGTATTGTTAAAAGCGCTATACAAATAAAGGTGACTTGACTTGAACTATAAAGTCACAATTACCTTATTTATTCATATTATTATTTTTAATCTGAGGTGGATACAAGCTTTCATAGCAGCTTTAATCATAACACAGAGTTAAAAGTGCTTCCTTCCCATCAATGGAATTCTCTCTTTCTATATAGACCCCCAAACATTTCTGATAAGCATTTGACAGATGAAAACTATTTCCTTTGCCAGACCTGAGCTGTGTCTGATTGACTTAAAGCGAAGACAGAAGTGACTTCTCCACAGCCTATGTTACCTCGAATGACACAGACAAACACAGACCCAAATCTTGTTATTCTCTGTTTCCCTCTTGCTGGCTGTCTGTCCTATATACACACATACTATTTTCCTCTCTATCTCACCCACACACTTCTATAACGCACACATATACAAGTATTCAATCGCGCTCATGTACAATTTCTCTCTCTTTTCTCCAGGCAGTGGAGATGCTGTTATGACTATAGGCTCTAGACACAGGAGTGAGCTTTTCATCTAATAGCACAGTGGTTGCTGTACTCTGAGTGCACTTGCTCTTGTCTCTTATAGCAGACTAGTAATAAAGCGTAAGCGCTCTCAACTCATTGGCATACCGCTGTGAATAACAGTGTATATTCAGTATAAAAATGACAAAACAATCCAATCTATTTGATGCAAATAAATGAATCCTGCATCAGTATTTGTGTTAGATAATGCAGATGATCATGTGCTGTTATTTTAAGAGCAATGACTTATCCTACACTAATTTCCCAGGAACTTGTTTGACGCACACTCAGCTGTATTGGATTCATTTTACACAATTAATTAAACTTTAAAGAAGTCTCACCTCAGGGGTCAAGGTATAGCTGGTTAGTGTGGGCAGTTGCCTCCTGCTGGTAGAAGATGCAACTGCACCATTCTGAGAGGCACAAACCCATCTTTCTCCGTTGACAGCCATTTATTTATTCATGTATTCTGACTAAACACATTTTTTAGACATTGATGGCCTCACACAACAATATTTACAACAGATGTTTAAAAATATGCTTTTGGATCATGGACCACATTATTTATTAATATTTTGATGTTACCTTCTTACTATTCCTTGTTTCTATCTCAACACACAAACATTAGTTGGACTAGCCTATGTGTATATAAGATCAGCAAAGGTGGAATTGCCTCCTCAAAATACTTAATGAGAAAATAATTCACAGTATAAAAAACAATGCAATTATGATTCAATATGTAATTAAAGTGACACTGTCCATAATAGACCCCTAAAGCGTGATTCTCTGATTGAGAATGAATGGGGAAAAGTCATTTTCACTGTTCATGTGATAGATTCCACCTTTCTTTGTCGTGTGCGTTCCACATACCCCAATCGGTCTGAATAAATAACTAATGGTGTTGATGGGAAGACTAATTAAGATGTAAACAAACAACTCACCAACTTATTATCACTGATAACAACGTTATTTAACAAGTTAGTTCATCCAAAATGATAATTCTGTCATTAATTACTCACCCTCATATTGTTCCAATCCGTAAGACCTTCGTTTATCTTGAACACCAATAAAGATATGTTTTGATGAAATCCGAGAGCTTTCTGACCCTGCATAACCGCAACGCAACTGAAACATTCAAGGCCCAGAAAGGTAGCTAGGACATTGTTAAAATGGTCCATGTGACATCAGTAGTTCAGCTTTAATTTTATGAAGCTACGAGAATACTTCTTGTGTGCAAAAAAAACAACTTTATTCAACAATTTCTTCTCTTCCATGTCAGTCTTCGATGCATGTTCATTAGAGAAACACAATGTATGTGTGTGATGCAGCTGACCTCAGCGTCAGTCCATCTATTGCTGTTTTCATTGTTTGTGGAGTAAGTATATATAAACTGTGTGTTTACACAGCATGCATTTGGCCAGTAAATCATACACTTCTCTCATTGGTAATTCAGTCCCCCCAACAAGTGTTCATATAACTAAAAATCATTCCTAATTCCCGAGGTGCAGTAGTTATAGGCAGTAGTCCTTCCGCCAGTAGTTATAGGAACTATGAAAACATTACTCTGGTGTGAAAGCCCATATAGAGACCTTTTAGAAACTGTATTTGGGAGCCCTGAGGCCACAACCAAACAAGAAGATTCCTGTGAAAGCCAAATCTAGCTCAACATGCAATGTTTTGGGGCTGCTCTGAGATTTCTACAGCTTATTAGCTTATGCTGGAAGACAAATATGGCCAAATATTTAGGGCTCTAAAAACATCAGAGAAGCATATTCATGATTAAGCTCTATATCAAAGCTGTGAACGGAAAAAATGGACACCCACATTAAAGGGCTCTTTACGCTAAGATTACTGTAAAAACAACTGTTTCTTGCAGATTTATTGTGCCTCTGGATGTGGGTCAAATCCAGCACATACTGCAGGGATGAGCTTTCCATTCAAGCCATATTCACAATAAATGTCCACTACACCACAAAAAACATCCAGTACACATTTCAGCCAGGGTTTAAGGGTCTGCTCTCTAATAATGACCTTGGATTACTGTGGTCAGAGATGATGATGATGGAAATTGGAGCAAATCTCAGGGTGTAAGAGGGATTAGTGAATGTTATGTGTAGCAAAAGTAAGCAAGTCTAAAGACTTAGAAACTGTAGCCTCCATAGAAGGGAATTTGTCATGCTGTAGCTGTGTTCACTAAACAAACACACTCGTATACCTCTGGGAAATATGCAGCCTCATTTCTGCAATCATAATCAAAGTGTTCAGGGGGAGATTATCCATATCATTGTGCCAAAGTATGCAGCCAAGGCCTGTATAGTGTTGAAATCCACAATATAAAAATCTCGTCAAGACAAAGACACCTAAAGCAGTACATCAAATTTTACTGTGGTTGTTCTCAGCATAAGCTTATGATTACACAATATTTGCAATTTATGTTATTAATGATTATACCCATGGTGGTTAATAGTAATACACAAGCAATAAAGTCAAAGTCAAGAAGAGAAGTGCTGTTTGTGTTGCCACAATGATTTTTTCACAGCAAAAATGTATATATAATTTTGATTTCATGTACACTACTGTTCAAAAGTTTGGGATTAGTAAAAGATTAGCAAGATTGCATTAAGTGGTTCAAAAGGGACAATAAAGACAGTTATAATGATACAAAATATTTTAATTAAAAAAAAGTGTCTTATTTTGAAATCTGAGCTGGATGTCATCAAAAAATCCTGAAAAAAAACACAGTTTCTACAAAAATAACAACTGTTATCTACATGGTAATAAGAAATATTTCTTGAGCACCAAATCATTGTATTAAAATGTTTTATGAATGATCATGTGACACTGAAAACTGAGTAATGATGCTGAAAATTCAGATAAAATATATTATTTAAAATTAAAATAATAGTTCACAGTATAACTGTTTTTACAGAATTCTTGATCAATTGTAGCCTTGGTGAGCATATGTGACACACACACACACACACACACACACACACACACACACACACACACACACACACACACACACACACACACACACACACAATCTGACCAACCCCAAACTTTTGAAGGTTATATTTAGATTTCATGTTGATTTTATGGAAAATTAAACACTAGGCTAAATGAGAAAAATATTGAGCAGACTTAACTTCTTGTCTAACACATACCAATTTTAACCACTTTTACATTTGCATATTCTAAAGGCATGCCTAATCGCAGGTGGGGAAATGCCTCCACTAAGCTTTGACATTGTGCACTATAAAAAAAATAATGGTCTGCTAATCCCCTGAATAACTCAGTCAGAGAAAGGAGGGGGGTATTAGAAAATCTGCAGTGCTTAGTGATGCTAGTATGCCAGGCATCTGTTAAGAAGATGTGCGGTATCCAACACGGTCATGCGTGGGTGACAAATCTTTCAAACTTTTACATTTGAAGTTTTAGAGAATGTTCTTGGAGAGCAAGACGAGAGATCTAATTGGATCAGAAACTAAATCAAGTTTCTTCTTATCATATCTTATTTGTAATTTCATTTTTCATCAAAGGCGTACTCTACTCTTTCTTGTCATTTTAAAAATGCAGCCTGGAGGTATCAAGTACCCGAACCAATGACAGGATACAATTAACAGCACATACTTTGTCATTTTTGCTCTTCTAAATATTTTATCGGAATGGATTTTTATTGATTGCCCTGCAGAAGTGCTCATAATCCTGTAAATTTGAGTCCCTCTGTTCTTCCTCTCTGATCTTCACGTACCCTTTCATGCTCTGCATCTGCTCTTCATTTCGCTCAGTAATACATGTCAAACATCTGACGAATGGCACCAAAGTTCATCTCTCAGTCTAATACTTTGTGATTTATCCTCAGGCTTATGAATTAATCTATTGGACAATTACTAATGCGCTATGCCGTGCTCAGTGCTGCGACCCATGCAGTTCTTTAGTGTAATGCCAGTGCCAGGATATAGAGCGGCTCTTCCAAGTACTCACCCTCCACAAATCAAAGCGAGCAGTGCATAATAAAACAAAAGTGCTGCCTGTATGTTTCGAGGCTGCACTGTCACTTTGTGTGATTGGCTATGACAGCCCCCCCTCCCATTCCCTCCATTGCAGTCCCTATAATAAACCTGAAGTGCAGTGGACTGACTCAGGTGGGCGGGCGGGCGGTCGTGGGGAGAAATCGCCCCAAATGCTCCTGCAGATTGCATCTCCACGTAGAGGCACAGGTTCTTGCCTAAGAGTGCTCCTATTTCTCTTTCTCTTGTCTCTAATGTCAGTCTCTGCACTCTCCCCTCCTGCAAGCTGAATGTCAATGGGCCTGAGCTGCAGCCGCCTCGGAGGTAAAGCAGGAAATTATCTCCTCCTATAGATGTCAGCTACAAATGGTCCTTGCTGGAAGAGAAACAACAGGTTACATGCAGCAAAACCATTGCAATATTTCTTGGTTTTTACTGTATGATAAAATTATTGGGGGGAGTTTTTACACATTTGTGTGTGTGTGTGTGTGTGTGTACGGATGTACCACTTGTATTGTAGTGTGTCGAAACTGTGTTTCTCCTCTGGTTTTGCTTCAGGCAACAGATTTTTCACTGGAAATCAAGTGGTGACCCAATGCAGTTCCCAACTTGTTTATTATACACAACTGTTCAAAGGTTTACTGTCAGTAGGACATTTCTACAAAATTGAGAATTGTATTCAGCAAGAGGGCATTACATTGACCAAAAGTGACAGTAAAGACTTTTACAATATCACAAACAAACAAACACATAAATAATCACAATTCTAGATGCCATTTTTTGCTGTTTATAAAGAAAAATGTCCTTAAACATAAAGCCAGACATCAAAATTTGTTAAATTTGATTTAATTTAATCTGTTCGGTTATGACATTTGACTCAAAGTTGTAGTAGTATGTTCTTCTCAATATAGATTATTAAAGGGTCCCATGTTTTGTAAAATGCTCTGGTTGATCCTCTGAGAAAATATTTGATTTTTTCAGTTTTTAGAAAAAACATTACATCACTAAGCCATAGTGACAGTTTAGGTGGTATTGGTGATTTCCACTCTAAAATAATTCTTCTTCTAGCTATTAATGTTGCAAATGCTAAGGCATTTTCTTTATCTTTAGTTATGTGAATGTCGTCACCTGTAACGCCAAACAAAGCCATTATTGGGTTAGGCTGAATTCCTAAATTAAATGCAGAGTTCAAAATTTCAAATATTGAAAACCAAAATTGTCTCAGTTTAGTACATGACCAGAACATATGTGTTAGATCTGCCTTGGATGTATTACAACGGTCACATGTTTCATCTATATTTGGGTATAGTTTAGCCAGTTTGGTTTTACTATAGTGAATACTGATGAGAACTTTCATCTGAATCAGGTTGAGTCGTGCACAAGATGAAGTCCTATTTATTCTTTCAACAGCTTTATCCCAAGTGTCTTGAATGTCAATTCCCAACTCTCCTATCCATTCTGTTTTGATCTTCTCTAGTGATATATTTTGGAATGACATAATGAAGTTATATATTTTGGAAATGAGGCCCTTGAGGTGTGTAGGGGTCTTAAGAAGTAAGTCCAATCCTGATTCAGAGGGCATTTGAGGAAACACAGAACAGTGGGCCTGAATAAAGTGTCGAACCTGGAGGTAACGAAAAAAATCAGTTTTTTGAAGATTACATTTTTGAATCAAATCGTTGTAATTAGCAAAAATATTATCAATGAATAAATCACTACATTTTACTATGCCCAAGTCCTGCCATTTCTTGAAAGTAGCATCTAACACAAAACATATATTACGGTGGACACAAACCATTGATTTAATGTAGTCTGGGTCATCAGTTATTTTACCTTGTGTAATTTTTTTCATGTTTTCAGGATGTCCACATCCCACAACTTGTCCATGTTGGCATATGTGTCATTTTGCTGCTTCTACTGAGTGACAGGTGAATTTTCACCAAAACACAGGATTGAACAGCCTCAAAAAGATGCTTTTTCACCCTCACTTTTATTTTACTATCCAAACTATATATAATTATGAGTTACGCATTTTGTTACATGTGTATGGCATTGGTATTTCCCTGCCGAATCAACCTGTAACTCGCTAAAGTACTATAGCTGTGAGCATTATCATACAGTACCTCTGCATGCTATTAAACAACTGTATGGACTTTGCTAAACAAAATAGCTTTCAAACTACTTATCCGAATCATGCTATTTAGAGCCTTTTCCATTAGCTCTCTCGGCCATGTACCCTTTTCTCTGCTACATAAAGAGACAAACATGTGGAGGTTTTCTAAGGGCTCTACAATCTCTCACTCGAAAACTCTGAGAGCCACTTATGCTTTATATCATTTACTAGGGGGGCTTGTGGGGTAGCTACCCATTAGCTTGCAAACTAATTTGCTAAGTAAACAGCACCCCCTTGCATGTCTCTCTCATTGGGGGCAGCATTTAAAAAAGGCTTTTTGACTTGTTTATACTTGTTGATGTATCCCTAGCGAGTGCCCTGCTTGGTCAGTGCGCGGGGTATTTTTAGAGAAGTGTGAGTTGGCGAATAACATGTGCCAGCCAGGGCCATAATGGGAGATGGAGAGGCTCTTAGTACACTACTAAAGGGTCATGTGTTACATGCAGCCTCATAGAGAGAGCGTGTATGTGTGTGTAGGGGGTGTAATCGACTGTGGACTACTATCTCTTGGAATAACTGACAGGAGCACCTACTAACCTGCCCAGAAGACCAGCAGCTCTTAGTGAGCGTTCGATGAAGGCACGCAAGCATAGTGTTTACAAGTGCAAGCCCTAGATAATTAACACCACAATTTAAGATTAGAATTAAGATGCATAATTTGCATTCAGCAAGCTGTTTAGTGTCCACAGAGTGCTTTGATGATTATTAGCATATTAATCTTAAGTGTTGTGAGGTGCTGGCCTCACGGCTTGGTGTTTGGGAGTAATGCAGAATTCTATTTTTTTTCTTTTTAGATATAAAACACAACACAGGATCACTGGAAAAAACATGCCTTTACCTACATTTTTGCAAAACATAAAAAACATACCTATAAATATAATTCACCACAGTTTCCAGATGAAATGAACACTAGAGGCAGTAAAACACCAGGAAATTTCAGATGCAATTTTTAGTGCCACTCACTGAACATTTAATTTATGTAAAGCAGCAATTTGTACAAAAGCTAAAGCAATAAAATATTGCCAGATTCACAATCATCTGCTTTGGATAAACCTAAACCCTAAACCCACTCACCGGTCATTTTCAAAGTGTCACGAAATATGCAAGATGTAACATTTTGCAGAAATGTCAACTCAAGCACTTTTTTTTCACATGATTTTCAGACATAACAGTACAACCCACTCACCGAACATTTCATTTACAAACTGCCACGATATTCACCAACCAACTCAATAAAATGTTGCCAGATGCACATAAACTAAACATATTTTAGTGCTGCTCACCAGACATTTCATTTACAAAATGTGATTCGTATAACAAGGCTAATAAATTGTTGCCAGAATAACGTTAATCTGTTTTGGATCAAATTAAACACACTTTCAGCACCAGTCTCATGTAATTTCTGAACTGCCACAATATGTAACATACTTTTAGAGCCACTCACTAACATTTTAATTTATGATCTACTATTATACAAACAGCAACTAAGTCAATAAAATGTTTCAAATTCACGTTCTTTCATTCACATTCTCAACCAAATGTTTTATTTATAAATGTTGCTATTCGTACAACAACAAATATAATAAATGTTGCCAGATTCATGCTCAAACATGCAAGAAGCAATGTAATAATATTTGGGAGAAATATCACCACAGGCCAGTTTTCCAACAAGGCTGGGTTTCTAAATCTTTTTTTAAAAGGTTGAGGTGTCTACAGCTGTTCTTGGCATTCAGCACTCATTCAGTATTTTTAGGTCCTCCTCAAACCTCTGCCAAGTCTCTAAGCTCATCGCACATGCAGTTTTAACCACACACAGGACAAGTTTAAGTAGTTCTGTATTATTATTCAAATATATCACTACCTGCTGTAGCACGAGTCTCAAGGGAATATCTGCCCCCTCTCTAGCAAACAGCCATAAATTAACACACTTAACTTAGGTAAATATGTGGACCCCCTCCGTGGATCTGTCTCACATGTGGCTTGTTAGGAGTTATGTATCGCTGTTCCTTTTCGCGGTGGAGCAACAAGCCTCCTCTGAATATGTAATCCCTTTTGATTTATGAATGTAAAGATATACAGCTATTCCACACCTCGATATATATGTGACTTTCATACATTCATACATTTCAGTAGGATTCTGAGATTGTGGTACTATTTTATACTATTAGAAGGTGACGGGGGAGGATTAAAAACACACCTTTCAATTTATGCTCCTTTCTGCCAGCAGGAGAAAAAATTAAACTTTTCTAGGTATTCAAAGTGACATTAATTGAAAGCAGGTGCGGACTGGCCATTGGGAGCACTGGGACGTTTCCCGGTGGCCTACTCGGCCTGGCGGCTGATTTGGCCATTGCCCTGTTTTTTATTTACTTATTATTAATTAATTAATATATTTAGCCTTCCCAATGTGCCAAAGTGATCATTTCCGATTGTGGCATTGCCTCATAAAACGATAACAAATCATAAATCGGTTAGTCTTGACTGGCAGCGGCGCGCTTCACATCTGTTCCTTGCCTCCGTCAAACGGTTTCGAACAGAGTCGATGCGCGGGATTCGAGGAAGGAGAGGAAATGGCCAGAAGAAATAGTTAAATATATAGTGAAATGACTAACCTGTTAAGGGCATAAAATGCAGGTCAGTTTAATCTGTAATACGCTAGTTTTGTCTTGAGTATTAAACTGCTAGCACCTGTTAGGCTGTCAGTGGCACCCTATTATTATCATCAGTAAGAATACTATGCTAAAGGACATCGTTATCGATTGGAAAGTTACATTAATAAATTTAACATGGATTTATTGTAGAAATGGAGGGAGCTAGAGCAAACAGCAACACAAAATATCAGTCAGCCCAAAAATACAAACCGATTTTCAGTGTACTAATTTTGGCGTTTATGCACTTTAGAACATTTGTTTTAATATATTTGTATGAATTATAGGTTTGTTAAATCTTGGGTATTTAAGTCATTTTAAGGGAAATAACAACATTATGTGCAAACAAATTTAAATGAGGTGGTTAATTGCAACAAGACGAACACAGTTCTGTTAATAATAGTAGACCTGCCGGTGAAGAAGTGACGGGTACAAGAAAAAAGGGAGTGACAGAGATATTGAAGAAAATGAATAAAAGTAAAAGGGAAGTGAAGGTGCAGTTCAAAAGAGAACCTCTAATTATTTTCCACAGCCCGACTAAAGACTTGTCCATGTTTCAGAATTTGTTGTGGGTCCATGTTTCAGAATTTGTTATGGGTCCATGTTTCAGAATTTGTTGTGGGTCCATGTTTCAGAATTTGTTGTGGGTCCATGTTTCAGAATTTGTTGTGGGTGTATGGGATGGCCTGGACGGGACTAGTGTGAGATTTCCCGGCCTGAAATTTTGTCCCAGTCCCCCCTGATTGAAAATATGAATCTGCTGGGTGCAGCTGCTAAAGTAGACCTATATATAGCTTCATGTAACTATATATAGATATAATTACAAGAAAAATAAAACTACATGTAGGATAAGATGGGGTAAGGTGCCCCATAAGGCAAGGTGAATTTAAAAGGATAGTTCAATCAAAATGTGATTCAAAAATGCCAGTTAGCTCACCCTCATTTTGTTCCTAAACTTCTTGAGTTTTTTTCTTCTGTTGAGCCCAAATAATATATTTTGAAGAATGTTGGCAAGCAAAAATATTATGGTAGCCATTGACTTCCATACTTTTAGATTAACAATCCCTTTAATATTTTCATTTTCAGCACACATGGTACAAAATCTCAATATATTTGGTGAACAGCTATGATTTTCTAAATGTTGTAATTTAATCTAAATATCAACATTTGTGAGATTTGGTCAGTTTTAATTTTAATTGTTCTTATTTTGTAATTTATGTTAAAACTGTGATCTGCAATGTTATATTATGTGGAATATAATATTGTTATGTCTATCTGTTAATGAGGGACTGGCGTATACATTAACGTTTTTAGATTTGAGTAAAACTGTTTTTATTCTGAAGTGAAAATATAAAATAAGACACTTGGGCTAAGATGTCTTCATCTATCGTATCTTACATAGTATGGTTTCTAATTCCCAGTGTGATTATTAAACTTTTTAATTAAATCCAACTTTTTTTATGTACAATTTGCGATATGCAAATCTATAATAAAGTTAAATCACAGCAATGGTTATTCAAATTTTTTTTTGATATATAATCTGATATTGATATAAAAATGCACGCACATGCCATCTGTTGCTGTAGTAATTTGGCGACGTATGAAACATGTAAACTAACTTCTAAATCTAACTTTTGTTTGACATTTTGTTAAAATGCTGCCAAAATGTGCTTTATGTAATGTGCACCATGGTTATTATGATACAATATTTTGCACAGATTAAAAGTTGCCTGAAACTCAACGTGACACTGTGTTTTGTTAAATCCTTGCGGCAATACAAGTCTTAATGGCCTTTGCTTGTTTTCAGGGATTACAGAAAGGTACATTTACTGATGTCAGTTGCAGCTCATGTCTAAAGAGAGATGCTTGTTTGCACTGGACTGATAATGCAGAAGATGTATAGTTTAAACTGTGAGGTCAACCCGGTAATAAATCAATAACTTGAAATGGAAGGTAATACAATTAAAATGAAATATGGATTGAAATATGGATTTGGTAAGTATTAATGAATTCTTGTAGAAGAAAATTAATCAAGCCCCTTATCCAATTATATACCAAGCTCTGCCGTTTCAATCTACTTTATGCCTTTGGGCTTCCCCCTTAATTATATTTGGTTATATTACCTACAGGTAAATCTTAAAAGAATTAATCTGAGCTGCCAGAAGTGCACATATATAAAGTCGAAGGTTGTCATCTCCTACTTGGAGGACTGCTAAGATGTTCAGAGAAGAAATTAAATTTTCAAATTCATTCAAAGTTAATATGCTTAATTAACAGACCTTTGGATTAGAAAGGATTTAAAATCATTCCACATCTGGTTATATAGTTAAATATGTTTAAATATCTTTAGTCATCTTTGCTTTGTTCTGCAGGTTTTTCCTGTCTTAACATTTTAGTGTTAGTGTTAGGAGATGGAAACCGTGGTTTAGAGTGTGTACATCTGGATGATATGTTAATTTAACATGCCACTTTGCTTTTTAATTGCTGTAACATAACAGTGTTGCTTATTCAAAAAAGCATTAATACAGATTGAATTGTGGGTGCTGTCAATTTAGTCTGTGATTAATTATATAAAAAGTAATTAAATTACTTGTATAAAAATGAATTAGCTAAATATTTACAAGTGAGACAGGTGTGATTCATTTTACAGCACTACTCATTCATTTCAACAGGATCGTCAAATGGGACTGAACGATTGACCATCGTAAAACGGATTAAATGGCATCATGAAGACTCTTAAGCATTATCCAAATATTCAGAAGCTCTCACCTCCTTTAATAAGAAAACTTGTGGTACTGGTCCCAGTGAAGTTTTAATGATAAACAGTTGTCTGACATAAGTTATTATTGTAGACCGA
The DNA here is from genome assembly GCA_027564155.1 of Gymnocypris eckloni scoliostomus. Classification (NCBI taxonomy): domain Eukaryota; kingdom Metazoa; phylum Chordata; class Actinopteri; order Cypriniformes; family Cyprinidae; genus Gymnocypris; species Gymnocypris eckloni. The sequence continues at coordinate 13,373,021 of CM050436.1, read as the reverse complement.
GTGAAACATTTTCCCTCAGCAATCAATTTGTGCGTACTTCTTTCGTCTGTTTGGGAATCAAACTGGCGATGTCCAATTCGCAAATTAATCACTCTTATGATTCGGTCATGCGGGTTAACGCAACGGTCTGAATCGGTTCAGAATTCATTCGGACTGCTCACTCACGGATCTAATCATTTGAGGCCGTTTCTCACTGAACGGTAATGGAATACATTATAATAGAAAGCATAAACTGGTTATTTGTGGGAAAATCGCAGTATTTACTTACCATCATCTGATCCTTGCCTTTATCCTGTTGTTATCCATCAACGATGGCGTTCATGTGTTTCTACACTGTGACACTGCACTTGTAGCTTGTAAACGACTTACGTTACTGCAGGTAAAAACAATAGTATCAAAACAATGAGAGATAGCACGTGACATTGCCAGGTGTTTTAGATATCTATTTTAGAAGATAATACCATGTAAGATTGTGCTAGAAAATAAAAGTATATTATTTTCATATCCCTCAAACACAGTTATTGTACATAACCACATCTTTAGAAGAGGCAAATTGTTACCTCTTCATTAAGTTCACTATGTAAATGTTGATTTGTTAGGCCAATTTGTTTGTGTTTTTAATGCGAACATCATGCAGTTTTTGTGTAACTTGTCAAGGGAAATGTCTCAGACAGCTATCACCTATTTGCATGGTCTCTGTTGTGGCTCTGGTCAGTGCTGGTTGATGTAAGAAGGGTGGAAAGAGTGTGAGTCAGGTACCCTTGGCCAGCAATACCCCGCCGCTTTCCTACCCGTGAGAGACTCTTGTGTGGATCAGGCCTAAAGCTCCTCTTCAGTCCTATCCATTATTCATCAGGAAGTCTCAACAGATGCCGCTTTCCAGTTGATGCAGTTAGACTGGCATATGCAACTCTGAATATGAAAATGTTGACACCCAATGGCATAAGCATGTAAGAGTCTGTTGCTTTATTCAACAGAATAGGCAGACTTGTTTCAATAGGTTATAGTTTTGATAACAGTGAAAAAAAGATTAGAAGCTAATTTACCTCAGAAATTGCTAGTAAATTGAGCAAATACAAAGAAACAACAAGTAACACATTTAACTAAACATGTCTATCCATCCATCCATCCATCCATCTTATTAGCATGTTGTTTTTATACAGTTTGCATTGAAAAACCCTTTAAGTTATGTTTTAAGATGTCGTATCAAGATGAAAATAGTTCAGCTTTTAGAAACCCTGGATTCTTTGCCTTTCCTCTTCACTCCATCTACATGATTATATATTGAAAGCAATAACATATTTTATGTATATACCCAAATGCATCAGATATAAGTAAGTTGAACCTAAAACTGGCTAAATTATAGCCCAGTTAAGACCTATAATTAGACATAGTCATCCTGGCAATTGAAAATATGCACTTTTTCATATTCCTACCTGAGATTATATTTGATTTTAGACTAGAGTATGTAGTCTGAATGTAAAATAATGTTATTTAAAGTGATGCCTTTTACATAGCTGTGTAATGTAACGCATCTATGAGAATGCAATTTTCTAATTTCCATTTGGGTATTCATGTTATAAAAGATGACTGCAGTATGATTATATTCTACGTGTTTATGTGTGTGAATCAACAAAATCCCAGAAGACTAAAATTTATCATAAGCATTTCTTTGTTTTATTTTCCAACTAAGCAGTACCCTTGTGTATTGTACCTCAGACAAATCAGCAAGTTATAGAAGTTTAACTTCAACTAGGTCGGCTTATGACTGCCTTCCACTTGCTCAGAGCAAACATAAAACTATGAATATTTACAAATGATGGTATTTCTTCAATTTTTTTTTCCCTCTTGAGGTGTGGGCCAACAGCAATTGTGCATTGTATTACTTGCAGTGGCGTATCGTGGGGTTTCAGTCAGGGCCTTCAGTAAGCAAATGTAAACTTCATGTATACATATTACACATCTTTGTTACAGCTAACGCAGCCATATGCAGATAATCCACATATTATGCCACACACAGGCTCTCAACAACAATGACGGCTGATCAACAATTTCAACAGTAGGCTAGATTAGGGTGGGTTAAATTCTGAGTAAATTTCCCTACGTGGTCAGTAAAAGTAATCAGCCAATACACGGTTCACTATGCTCATTAAAATTACGATACACACACCACACCACAGTATTATCAACGCACCACATACACCTCCATAACAATGTGCATGATACAATACTCATCAAATAATAAAGCACTCACCTGTCACTTGTGAATAAAGTCCATGAGTCTGTCATTCCATGTCCCTTTACTCGGATTAAAAAAGTAAACACGGCCAACAAAATAACTTGTGCTCGGTGCTAGCTGTTAGTCACTCATAGCACTTATAGTTGGAATCATTGAAATGGCGCATAAAACCTTTGCTGGCCTTTGTTAGCGAATTCAGTTTAGGTCTTCCTTTCTCAGTTATTCTCTTTTGTCTGCAAAAGAGCGCCATTAAAAAGGCGTTTTTAGTAGATCGGCAATAAGACCTGGTGCAGAGGCGCCGGTGGCTGTGGCTGTCATTTTCTTTTCATTGAATTTCACTTTCGTTCCTTGGAAATCCCTGTCTAAAGGGGTGGTCTAACGTTGGGGTTAGCACTGGGCACGTCGCTAGTCCCAGGGAGCGGGCTGTCATTGAGCATCAAAATTTGATTGGCTGATGATTCTGTCAGTAATGCTCGTAACAAATCAGATGTGACGTCTTTTAACAAAAGGCCAGCACTAAAGATAGAGCTACCCTTTTGTTAAAAGACGTCACATCTGATTTTTGTGCAATTTTGTGGACATTACACAAATGAAAATGATACCTAAATAATCAATAAAACATTTTTCACACAATTTATTTTGTATAGGGCCAGCAGAGAAGGCCCTGCTGCCCCTGACGGCTTACCACTGATTATTTGTATTATTAGTGTGGGTGTATGACTGTTTACTAACGTGATATTTTGGCCATTGCTTGTTTACTCAAGCAGTATGCGGATAGTTTAGCTTGGTTGTTGTGGCCTAATGGATAGAGCGTTGGACTTGAAACCCGAGGTAACCCAAGGTTGTGGGTTCGAATCCCTGCTCTGGCAGGAAGTGTCCACGACTGAGGTGAGACCCTTGAGCAAACCCCAACTGCTCCCCGGCGCCGCAATGTCGGCTGCCCACTGCTCCACTCTGGATGGGTTAAATGCAGAGAACACATTTCACTGCTCATTATACTCTGTATAATTGTGTATGTGACAAATAAAGCTCATCTGAGCTTAAATTGTATTTGTAAAAGGTTTTTGTTTTGTGGCTAAATTGAAGATTTAAAGACTTTTCATTTCAGTGCATCACTAAACAAAATTTAACTATAGCAAGATTTTCAGTTAAAGGACCAGTTAAATTCATACATGAGTTTCACACATCTCTCCTATGATGGAAAATCCTGTTGTTATGATATCACTACTATAGTAAGTGCTTAGTTTCTGAGAATTACTAGCCAGTAAATAACCTCGTGGCTCCTTGTAAATACTAGAGGCGTATGTTTGTAAATCTCTGAAGTGCTGGCAGTGTCCTGACTTTCCCTCTCCAGCTCTTCAAAGGCACACGACTCACTGTGATGTTCTCGGCTGCATCACTCACAGTCCCACTGAGCACCTTTGTGAACAGTTGCTATGGCAGTCGCTCGCACAAGACCCGAGCACAAATAATTTCAGGTATGATATATTGAAGAGCTGCAAGTCATTAAACACCCCTCACCTCTCCTTCAGAGCAAACAGACACATAAGTCGCGAAAACAACCTCAAGGGTTAGGAGGATAGTTACAGAACAGACCACATCAATTAAACAGCACACATAATAGGGGAGGCTGGGGCAGGCTGTCACATTTTACTCCAGGGAATATTTCTTAAGGCAGGGTAGGTGTATATTTGAGATTCTGTTTCTGTATATTTACAAAATTCAGCCTATGTATTTGAAGATCAGGGTAAATTTTACTTATTTTGTCTTCTGGGAAACAAGTAACTATCTTCTGTAGACTCTGAAGGTGAGTACTAAATAAAAAAAAATGATATTGAGGCAAAATAGCGTGTGAAAAGATGGTTCTCAAATTCATACAGTTGTTGTTGGAAAGGGTTCAAATACACAAACATGCTGGAATATATACACTCACCGGCCACTTTATTTGTTACACCTGTTCAATTGCATGTTAACACAAATTGCTAATCAGCCAATCACATGGCAGCAACCCGATGTGGTGAAGACGACTTGCTGAAGTTCAAACCGAGCATCAGAATGGGGAAGAAAGGGGATTTAAGTGACTTTGAATGTGGAATGGTTGTTGGTGCCAGACGACCTGGTCTGAGTATTTCAAAAACTGCTGATCAGAGGTCAGAGGAGAATGGACAGACTGGTTAGAGATGATAGAAAGGCAACATTAACTCCAATAACTACTCGTTACAACCCAGGTATGCAGAATACCATCTCTGAACGCACAACACATCGAACCCTGAAGCAGATGGACTACAGCAGCAGAAGACCACACCGGGTGCCGCTCCTGTCAGCTAAGAACAGGAAACGCAGGCTACAATTCACACAGGTTCACCAAAATTAAACAATAGAAGATTGGAAAAAAGTTGCCTGGTCTGATGAGTCTCGATTTCTGCTGCGACATTCAGATGATATGGTCAGAATTTGGCGTAAAGAACATGAAAGCATGGATCCATCCTGCCTTGTCTCAACAGTTCAGGCTGGTGGTGGTGGTGTAATGGTGTGGGGGGTATTTTCTTGGCACACTTAGTATTAGTAGGCCCAAAATATTGAAAATTTTATTTAAATGTATTATTCAATTTATTATTAAAATTGTTAAGAAATGAATACAGTTATAACACTTGTCATGAGAAGACATTTATGATCTTTAGACATGTATTACTTTTTTATGAAGGTTAAATATTTCAACTTGATTGTATAGTTGACTTTCTTGTCTGAATTTCTGAAATATAATTTAGTATCTTGTGATAAAACGTGATTTAGACTATTTAATTTGGAGGACACAAATCACAAAAATGACAATTTAGGATAATTTTAAAATGAGTGTCTCTCTGTGGTGGAGAAAACACATTTGCGTAAGTGGATTTTGACTCAAAACCTCAGTTACTGAGATCTTTGACAGCTTCTCTCTGTAAAAAAGTGTGAGAGACAGGACAGCAGCAGCTTCACATGTGTGTTCTTGGAAAGCAACTTGAAACCAGATCGCTGCAAGGTACAGTAGTCAGGTGAAGCCGGGATTCGGCCGGCTTACTTTGATGGATAACAGGGTCCAAAAGTACCCCGCCCCTATTTGTTGCTTAGCAGCCGTGTGCTATATTCACCAGTCATTTTCTACACACTCTGCTTTTTCATACAGCCCAAATAATAAAGCCATCTATCGTTCGGTGGAGCTGTAGAGCTCCAGCGATATTTTATGTTAATGAGGCTTGTTAAGGCTGCCACTGTGGTGGCAAGTGGCATTATTTTCAATGCTTCATCTAATGCACTGAAATATCACTGAACAGCTTTGCAAAGGCTGTTTGATAGATTGCTTTTTTAATGTCATACTTGTTAATCATTATATTTCTTGCGTTTCAGTTCTGTCTTTACGGATAATTGTCCAGCTTGGGGAGACGGTAAATGGGAATGGTTTTTAAACATGCAATATTTCAATATGCTGTTACTGTGTGGTTTGCCTATCAGGATGCTGTGATTATTAACTGTGTTTGGCTTGGAAATCTGTTAATTTGTGCTAAATTACTTTTCTCAGCTCATTATTAGTTACTAAATGAAATTCTGATTCAATAATATTTGATAAACAACCACGAGACCTTCATTCGTACACTAATCCATTATTTATAGGATGAATGTGGCAAACACAATATCTGCATGCTTAGTGAACATGCTATCTGCATGTTAACACAATCACATTAAGATCCCTAAAATAAGAAAATATAGGGAATGGATAAAAAAGGATATATAAACAATACACTACCATTCAAAAGTCTGGAGTCAGTAAGAATAATTTTCCTTCTGAAAGAAAAATAATACTTTAATTGCATTAAATTCATGAAAGAATCGTGAAAAAAATTGTATTATGGTTTCCATAAAATACTTTTTTCGAAAGCATATGGATATCTAAAAAACCAAGCATTCAACTATAGTGTACAAAGGAACCACATTTTTGTAGCCGCATTTATCTGTGCACCGCTTAAACATCTGGTTGTCTGGTTGTTTTAAGAGGATTCAGTAAGCATCTGGTATATTTGGATGATATCACATGATTGAAGGATGCAGAATACTGAAGTAACTTTAACTATGGTGAGATTTTTATTGATAGTACTATATAAATTGTATTGTTTTGAGTTACTTTGATTAAATGATAAAATATACAATAAAACACACATTATCCATTAGCATAATAATACAATTTTAATAGGATTCAAATTTCTGGCTAATGATTCCTATAAATGGCATGCCGACATGAGGTCAAAAGGCTGCGAGATGTTTTTGTAGAGTTGCTTGTGTGTTGGGCACATTCACCTTCTGATCGCCATCAGAGTGTACAAGCACTTAAGAGTCCTTCAATACTCCAGTGTTCTCTCAATATCTCACAGCTGTGTAAGTTTAGGCTGGAGGAAAGATGTTGGGAGACAAACGGCCCATGTACAGCTGGTCTGAAGAGCTTCACAGGGGACGGTGCATCAGCAGTTTCCATTGTTGATCTGCCATAGATACACATGGCTAAATGGAGACTTGTTGTAAACACATTTAGCTCAGTGTTCACTCTTTGGGACAAGATCAGGCCGAGATCATGGGCAACTAAAAAAGGACAGCACGGGTCTCTCGCAGGAATGTCATGGAGGTTTTTAAACCTCACTCTGAAGCATTCACAATCATGCACAGCTCTGAAACTCCAGTTTAGCTGTGTCTAGATTTTATCTGTTCAGATTTGCAGGCATTACTTTCCACATGATAGAAGGAGGTTGTTGCCCCTGGTGCGTTCGAGTGAGTGGGGGGCTTAGAGGATGAATTTGTGCCATGGGTTGCCAGAAAATACCAGCAGAGAAGAGAGATGAGGGGGGGCTAGAGAAAGCAATCAGCCCCATTAATCCTGCACTCACTCGAGTAGAATGACAAAAAGAGATAATCATGTACCACCAGCCGCAGACGGATAATCACTCCACTGTGTCGTGCCTCACCTAAACATCTGTGCTCAGCACTACAGCTTTGCTACTGGCCTTTTACCTCAGGTCCACCCAGAGGTACTCCATCGATTCCCGCTAGCTCAACTCAACATGCAGGAAGGAAGAAGTCCAAATGTTCAATTGCATTTCTCTTTTGTTGTAGTCCAAATGGCCAGGAAGACAGGAAACATGCTCCTTTATTATGTGCTCCCAGACTTTGATTGATCCATTCTTTCATCCATTTTTTATTCTTTATTTTTTATATTCTTTATTCATATTGTATTAATTATTATTATTAATCATTAAATTAGAATTTTATTCTGTAATTATTCTTTATTTGTTAATTATTATTATTTTTCTTTTAATTATGTTTATTTATTGATTATTCTTTTTATTTTTTCTATTTTAATTATTTCTATTGATTTTTGAGGAAGAGTAATCTCACTTTAAAAAGTTATTTTGCTCTATTTATTAATAGTTTGTTTGTGGTTATTCTCATTAATTTCTGAGGAATAGTGTTCTCACCTTAAAAAGTGATCCTGCTTTCACTCATTTTCCATTTGTACGGACATTTTTTCCATGTCTGTCATTTTAATGGCTTTCTTGTTTATTTTCAAGCGTCTTCTTGCAAGATAATGAGATATTTAAATGTTGCAGGATAATTAACAGGTATAATCTACAAAAATAACTCTACAACAACATAATTAAAATAAAATACTGCAATCAATATCTTTTGAGTAGTTTCTTGAAATAATGCTGCAAAGCAAGTTGATGTGTACACTTAATATAAGCAATTGTGGGCTTTATTTTAAATAAAATTACTTTACACTTTATACCTTTTTAAATTTAAGAATACAATCATGCACTTGCACTTTGCTTGATCCCTAGAGCATAGGCACCATCAATATTTCCTCCATTGCACCCTTATATCCCCCATGCACACACACACACACACACACACACACACACACACACACACACACTCATGAAGAATGTATGTTCACTTCTGATTATTTTTCTGTTACTCCAGCCAGATGTCAGACCCTCTGTGCCCACCCTCACTTCTCTGATGAATACACACACACACACACACACACACACACACACACACACACACACACACACTCATGAAGAATGTATGTTCACTTCTGATTATTTTTCTGTTACTCCAGCCAGATGTCAGACCCTGGCTGTGCCCACCTCACCCCTGCTGTGCTCTTTGGTTTTACTCTATCTTCTCTGATGAATGGTATACATGCAGTGGCAGATTAAGCTAGGTCTAATCGAGAGAACTATAATCCCTCTACTTACTGGGTCACATAAAAGAGTCTGAATCCTCTGTCTTTAATATCCCCCTCTCTCACTCTCTTCTTTCATTGCAGCTTAGAAATCTCTGACACAGAAACACACAAACCCAGTAAAAGTGTAGCTTCACTCCCCCCCTCCTCCAGAGATGGAGAGAAATGTATCCTCCAAGGTGAGCAGAAGAAGAGAAGAGGCCATTTTTATCGTGACAAATCTTTCCGATCCAGTGTCAGTAGTAAGGTTTGATGCTGTGATCAGATGAAACTGGAGCACTGGTGGCAGAAGTTGGAAAGAAACTGCAGAGGGCACATTGAAGGCCAGCTACTTCTCTAAAATTAAAGATCCCTCTGGGGCATTACCCTTGACCCATAAGGTCACATGGGCATACTGGCAACTGTAGTACAGTTTTCTCTATGTAGTTTCGTAATCTTTGTGTAGCTCAAGCTCTCCTCTGTTGAATTGCAGGGTGGTTAAACTTTCACCTGCCGAGCTCGGTGCCATAAATCATCCCTACACGATGCATCATTTTGATGGTGGTTGTAGCATAGCAGTTTCAGTTTTGGGCAAGTCACCTAAGACCCAGAAAGGACGATTCATAAACTGGTGAGTTACTGGGATCCACAATCGCCTCTGTGCCCTTGAACCAGACACTTAACCCTAGGTTTCTCCATGGGGATTGTTCATACAACATTCTGCAACTTGCTTTGGATAGTACAACGATCATAGGCAGAATTACAGTTGTGTGCTTTGGGGGCCAAAATGGGTGCGTGTGGGTATTTGACAGAAGTAGTATTATCAATTTTTTTAATATACAAAATGACTTTGCCTGTAGCATATTCTTGAGCAGCAAACTTTATTGGTTATTAATACTTAAAATGAAAATAGCTTTTGTATTATGTTTATTAAAGGGGTCATATGATGCTTTTAAAAGATCATTATTTTATATGATCTTTAAAAGATCATTATTTTGTGTATATGGTGTAACAGAATATGTTAACGTGATTTAATGTTAAAAAAACATATTATTCTTCAAATACTGTGCATTATTGTAGGTACTCTATGCCCCGCCTCTCTCAAACATGTCATTTTTATACAAAGTCCCTCCTTCCGACAAGCACAGTCTGCTCTGATTGGCCAAATGACACAGTGCATTGTGATTGGCGGAACACCACAAGCACTTGTCGGAAATGTAATGCCCCTTACCATAATAAGCAAGCTTCATTTTTTAAAATAAATGTAAATACAGTTAATAATGCTCTTAGTTTTACCATCAGTTCAAGCCCCAAAGAGGAACAGAGTCACGTGACAGACACAGTGATGATGCTTGTATGTGTTTGCACACAAGCTGCGATTAGGACAGCTGACTTCACTGTGATGTGACCCTGTCTCTCTCTCTCACACACACACACACACGCGCGCACACACAGACACACAAAACTTGTACTTTTATACTGTATAATATATACTGTATATATATATATATATAAATATATATATATACATACAGTATTTATACATATATTTATATTTTGTCGTTGTGACAATGGATTTATTTGTTTAATTCAAACTCATTGTAATTTTTATATTGTTGTTGTTCTTGTTATGTTTCATACTAAATATTAGCCATAACTATAAGAAAGATTATTTAAAACATTACAAAAAGTAACTTTTACCTGTAGCTGATTAATTGTTAAACTTCAAGCTCTTGAGACTTTAGGTGTTCTAGACAAACTTCAGATTTTTCAGTTAATGTTTTAAAAAATATAACACTCTCTTTTTACAAACTCTTTTTGAACAGAAGCTTCCCATCCATAAATATTAAGGGAGAACTTGCCATATTTTACTTGCATTTTACGGTCAGAGAGAGTTAATTATGAACCCTTAGTAAATATACCTCAAGTATATTCCCGACTGGCCAATTAGTCTCAGATGAGAGCATTTTATTTTATTTTATGGATGCTACTGATTATGTTTTATGCAGCAATGTGGAATTGTAATCATACATGACTGAAAATAAGCAGCTGTTACTGCCAGGGTTTGTTTGTAATGTTCTACTGTGACTTTCAAACTGCATTGTAACTTCAAGCCAAATGTCATATAGTTTTAAACTGAACTTGAGCTCTCAGTTGGTTGTTCATGTTTAGTCATTAATCATCACAGCTGTTAAAATCTAATGTTTTGTTAACAAACATTATCGGACAAGACAATGAATTAATTACCACTGGAATAAGGAACATTGTGCAGTATGAGAAGATTGGACCTTGATGATTGCTTTCATGGCCTGTTCACAAAATTGCACAAGGCGTTTATGGATCCGGTATTGACCCTATGAGACTCTGGGGGCATTTTCCCTTTCACAACAGGAACAGGAACTGACTCAGCAGCCTTTCATTCACATCTGTTCATCTCTTAACTCATATTTGCCTGTTTATGTCCAAAACCATTCGATGTACTTTCTGAATTAGCTACTACATGTAACCACAAGAGTGCAGGAAATAGGAAATCACTTTGGTTCCTCTTAGTGTTTTTGTGTAAGTCGACAATGAATGATTGCTTTGTTTGTGTATGCTTACATCACTTCTTGAGTAAAAAATGAAGGATGGATTTGTTTAATTAAAAATTTGTGTGCAAATCAAGCCCAGATCATGGCAAATGTATCACACGTCGAGCCAGAGAAGTTTCAGAATGCAGAGGACATCCCTGCACCTGAGCTAATTAAAATAGTTTGAGGGGGGATGGGAGCACATGGGTTGAGGTACTAAATTAGCAGTCCAATCATAAGAGGTGCTGCTGAGCTGCTGGAAGCCCTGCTGTGGGCGTGTCATGAACCCTCTGATTGGACACCTGGACACGCCTGTTTGTAAGTTACACCTAATAATAAATTATTGAACATGACATATTATGAATTTTTATGTATATTATACACTATAATTAAATATTGTATCAATGCATTCTATGGGACCTTTAACAGTTGTTTTAAGAAAGTAAAATATTTATATTTCAAATACATGCTGGTTTAGATTCTGTTAATCAAAGAATCTGGAAAAAAATATATCACGGTTTATCACAAAATATTTAGCAACATAACTATCTTCAACATTGATTAAAATAAATGTTTCTTGAACAACGAACCAGCATATTAGAATGATTTCTGAAGGATCATGTGACAATGAAAACTGGAGTATTGATGCTGAAAATTCAGCTTTTTCAGCACAGGAATAAATTGCATTGTAAAATATATTAAATACATTTTTTATATATTGTAATAACTGTCTGATCAAATAAATGCAGCCTTGGTAACTCAAAACCAAAAATTGAAAAGAATGTCAGATTGAAAACAACCTGAGCGTTAGTAAATTATTATTATTATTATTACTTTTTGTCAACTGTCCCTTTAAGTCTGTGAAGACATGTCTAATACATTTCTAATTTACTAAGGTTTATAGCAAAAGTGGCTGTTGGTGAACTATAGATTCTCTTCATATGCTTAAGCACAGCTGATGTTCCAATGAATTTAAAGGCCAGGCTATGTTCGGCTGAAGCACAGCTAAATGCCAATTAAAGCAAATATTTGACCTTTTTTCAGTCTTAACCTCTGATACTTTCATTAAATGTGAGTTTAGACACATAGGCTAAAAAATGATTTGTGTTGTTTGATATTTAAAGGGGATTTAAGATCATTTTCCGAGTCTGTGGACCGTGCTAAAAGGGGTCTCAAGAGGGTGCATGTAAATTACAACAGTCCCACTGTGTTTGACTGCTGAACTCTAGCATATTATGAATGAAAACGATTGAATGTCCATTTGTGCGCTTGCAGCAAAACCCAACAATCATACTGCACAAACAAAATAGGCCAAAACGGACTGCAGATGGCAATTTTATCTTCTGATCTAAGAGGTCTGAAGGCTTCTCTGTTCTCCATTACTGTTCCCTGGCTTGTGAGCGCAAATGTGTTTATAAACAGCACCATTGAGCTTTTTGTAAGAATTGTGTTCTTTGAAACTGACTGGACACAGTGAGTTTTTGTTTTTGTTTCCATGAGTCACATCCTGTATTATGCCCTCTTTATTTACTTTTTAGATAAGGTTACAGACATCCGTCATCTTGTATTATTTTTGGGTTTGTTTTGATCTTCTGATCACATAAATGGGAGAGTAGAAAGTCAGAAACAACCCACACAATCCATATCCATCCAATACCTGTCTACATACACAAAGTCAATTAGATTTTTGCAGTCATTCCGTCATTTGTAAGACTCAATGTAAATGCAGTCTTCATTAAATCCAATGTTTATGTGATTAGACCGTAAGAGCAGCGGTGTAGAGAGATGTACAGTGCTGTTTGGACATTTTAATATACTTGTATTTTTGATTGGTCACGTCACTTTCTTAGCCATCTTTTAATGTAAAACCATACTAAATCTAAACTAAAGCATTTTTTGCATACATTCATACATCACGTTTTAGAGAGGTTCTCTTTGCAATTTTGAAGTCATGAACCTCGTCTGATCTTGAACTCCTTTAAGCATTACATTTGGTGAATGCTCCGAAGTGGAACCAATTTCACTATCTCCAGATGAGATTTGAATCACAGGACTTTGGAATTAATTTTGGATCCACTTGCCAGCAGCCCAAACACCTGTGGCCTTAAAGGGATGGTTCATTCCAAACCTGTGTGACTTTTGAATGAGAAGGACCTTTATTGGCCAGGTATGTTTACACATACAAGAAATTTGTTATAGTGACAGAAGCTCCACAGTGCAACAGAATGACAGCAACAGGACAGGTCACAGAAAATAAAATAATATTATATAAATATACAAATATGTAATGTTCAAAATAGCAAAAACACTATATATAATATATACAATTATGTGTGTACAGGTCTGATATATGCAAATTTGAAATGAAAAATAAGTATGTGTGATGAATAAATAATGTATAATAGTGTTGTGTGTTCCACGTTTAATGTCAAGTGTTTATGAGATGGACGTGGAACACACAACACTATTATACATTATTTATTCATCACACATACTTATTTTTCATTTCAAATTTGCAACTTTTCAATCAACTCAAAAGAAGATATTTTGAAGACTGTTGGTAACCAAACTGTTTTGGTACCCATCGACTTCCATTGTATGAGCAAAATAATTATTTTCAAATTGTCTTCTTTTATCTTCCACAGAAGAAAGACATTCAAACAAGTTTGGAATGACGTGAGAGTGGATAAATTATGATAGAATGTTTAATTTACCTGGGCTATCTGTTTAAAGCCAGACCATCTCTTAATTTTTAAGTTACTAGTAACAGCATTTCAAGATGACAGTTTTTCTTGTTACTGTAAATAAATATCTAAGAAATAATGTTTATTATATTGCATGTCTACTTATTTGCTTGCACAAAAAAGGTATGTAATGGATTTATGTGCCACAAAGACTCTCTTTGAAAGGGTCAATATAATTTGGATTATCATTTTAATTATTTTTTATTCTATTTTTATTTTCATTGTTGATACCATACAGTACAATGCACATAAAACAGCAGGTTTCAGGGAGCATTTTAATTTGAGCTCCAGTAATAGTAATCTCTCCTTGCTGCTGTAACATTTAAAGATTTTTTGAAGTGTTTGTGTGTGGGTGCCAATAAGGAAAAAAGCAATGTAATATTTGGTATCACACTGAGTTACATTTATTTATTTATTTTGTTTCTCATTTTAATGTTTTTTTTTATTTTGAACATAATTTTCAACATTCAAAGGCCAAGTTAATTGCCTATGGTTGGTGTTGCAAACACCTCAACTAATGCCCCTTACTGCTTGCCATGTATAACAGTGCCAGAAATTATATTTGATTTTGGGTACAGTATAACTAAAGAACATCCCAGGTTACGTATGTAACCATGGTTTCCCGAGGAACAAGACGCTGCATCGATGATGCTTTGGGAATGCCCCTGTGGTTCCACGTTCTGAAACATGTGTGTTATCAGTCCAACGGAATGGCGAAACTTCAGGCGGGGTGACGTAGAGACCAGAGAGCTTAAAAGCACGAACACTCTAAAGGTCGAGGGGATCCAACCTGCGGAAAATTGTTACTGCAGGAACTCCAGAACTAACCAACTGGGCAGTTAAGTGGTAAAAATCCACTTCAAGGACAGTTTCCTTGTTGAGGGAGCTATTGACTGGAGTACGGTCTCAACAACCTCAGTTGAGATACCAGAAGCTATGAGTTGTGCCCCCTCAGGGGCCACACCCACAGTTTCCACAACTCCGGACAGGGGTGAAAGAAGGAACCCCCCTGCCTGAGAGTGAGGAGATTCTGCCGGATGGGAATCTCCCATGCAGTCTTACTCCAGAACTCCCGGAAGCAGAGCAATGCAGAGCAGGGGGGAGGGCTTACAGATGAAGCCTCGGCCATGTCTGTTCCATGGCATCCAGCCCCAATTCTCAGAGAGAAGCAGAAGGGACATTGTGAGGTCTCTCGAGATGCAAACAAGTCCACCTGGGGTCAACCAAACTTCTTCCAAATCTGCTCCATCACCTCGGTGTGGAGCTTCCATTCCCCCTGGCCTCAGCCCCTGTCTCGACAGGATATCTGCTTCTTAATATGTAAGAGATCACCGACGTATTGTCTGTGCGCACTAGCACATGATGGCCTTTCAGGTCTGGGAGAAAGTATTTCAAAGCTTGAAATACTGCCAGCATCCCCAGGTAATTGATGTGCTACATGAGATGGGGACCTTCCCACAGACCTTGGGCGGAGCGGCCACTCATGACTGCTTCCCAGCCCGTGAGGGAGGCGTCCATCGTTAGCGTTACACGATGACATGGAGCCCCCAACACAGGGCCTTGTGACAGGAACCACGGTTTCTTCCACATGTCTACGGAGAAAACCCTGTGGTCCTGAAGCTGCCATCAGACCCAACAGCTTTTGAAAAACTTCACATTGACAAGTGTTGTTTGCACTTGTTCACACTAGCCTACTCTCAGTCTCTTGACTGTCGCGAGGATCGACTCGATTCGTGCAGGAGACAGACGTGCCTGCATTGGGGTCGAATCCCACACCACGCTCAGATAAGTGGTCCTCTGTACTTGAAGAAGACACTTTTCTTTGCGTTTAGCCTTAACCCCAGGTCTTTCATCTGAGAGAGAACAATATCTCAATGCCGAACTGCTAACTGTTCTGATTGAGCTAGAATTAACCAATCGCCGATGTAATTCAGTATGCGGAAGCCCTGGAGTTCCAAGGGACCCAGAGCTGCATCCACACTCTTAGTGAAAGTGGGGGGTGAGAGTGCTAGGCTGAACAGAAGAACCCGATATTGGTATGCTTTGCCCCTGAAAGCAAACCTTGGGAATTTCCGGTGTTGAAGAAGAATGGATCTACTTTTTGTTCCATTAGCAGGCTCTGGTAATGGCCCACCAGAGTGGAAAATACCCCGTTGAACAGAGGCAAACGAGACCTGAACTGAATCTTGAACCCTCTCTCTACGGGCAGGGCCCATTGAGATACATTTGGCAGAAGCTTCCACGCTGCCAGAAAATGTACTAAGGGAACCAGTCTCTCGAGACTGGCCTCTTGTGTGCTTTGAACTACTAGCTCGGTGCCCTGAAGCGGAGGACCGGCAGGGAATGGTCGATCTAGCTGTTCTAAACACTTTTTTAGAGGTAGCGAGTCTCTCAGGACCGCTACGTTTCTGGGCAGAAGCTGAGAAAGAAACTCACTGGAGATCGCTGTGCCCTGAAGCACCGAGGGTGGCAGGGGAAACGGAACGATCTACTGAGGGCACTGAGGGGAGACGGGCACCGTATACTGAGGTGTGTACCGCTCTTCCCCAGAGGGGCCTGCCCCCCCAAAGTCCTAAGTCATAAGCATCCAGACTATCTTACTGAAGTCTACTATTGAAACGATGGTCCTCAGACCCGCATCATCTCCCTGGAAGACTAAACTGGTCGAACCAGAGCCTGGTAGGCAGAACCCCGAGACACACTTGGCAGGGGCTCCCACACCGCCTGGTGATCTACAAAGGGAACCAGTCTCTCAAGACTGGCCTCTGGTATACTTAGAGCTGCTAGCTCGGTGCCCTGAAGTGGTGGACCGTCAGGGGATGGCCGATCTAGCTGCTCTAAAGACCTCTGAAGAGGTAGCGAGCCTCCCAGTACCGCTACGTTTCCGGGCGGAGACTGAGAGAAGCACTGTGCCCTGAAACACCGGCAGGGTTGGCAGAACGATCTCCTGAGGGCACTGAGGAAAGACAGGCACCATATAATGAGGTGTACGCCACTCTTTCCCAGAGGGGGCTGGCCCTCAAAAGTCCTGGGCCATAGGCGTCAGGAAGTTTTAACCGAAGATTATCCAGCGAAGATGACGGTCCGGAGATCCATCTCGTGCTAGAAGCATTCGGCACGGGGAGCACCACTCTGACTCCAAACTTCTGGGGAGTACGAGAAGTTACATTCCCTGAATGAGGAGCTAGAACACGGTTGGGGCTGCTCCCGCCCAGCAGCCCCTAGGCCTGTGTCCAGTATTGGAAAATGTTGGGCCTTAGGGGTGATGCTGCAATGGTACAGATAGCCCGCAAGCGTCTGTCCCACCTGTCTCACATTAATTAGTAATGCATGCATTTTCTCGGCAACACGCTTGCCACTTGATTCTACTTTGCATAAACTTTCTTCCCTTGAGAAGAAACGCCAGCGGAGCAGAGCTAAACATCTAAGGTTTATGCATTTTCACAAGTACTCAATTCATCCACAATAACGCTAAAAACATCAACCTCCTCGGAGGCTGCAGCACAGAGCTCTCACTCAAAAGGAAAAAGAGAGTGTAGATTTAAACGCGATCCCAAACCCAATCACCGCCGTGCCTCGGCAACAGCAGGACAGGAATCGCAAAGACCACAAACATGGACACACTCCTTTGAAGTTCGCATTTGTGGGAGCACGATGCACAATCAGCTACCTCGAGAGCTGACTGTGCTGCTATGCTCACAAAAAATTTAATGAATGAATGAATGATGCATTTATATAGCGCTTTATTGTGCATTGTTTTACACCCAAAGCGCTTTAAAATCATTAGGGGGTCTCTCCTCAACCACCACCAGTGTGCAGCATCCACTTGGATGATGTGACGGCTGTCACAGAGTGTCAGGAGAGAGAGTCATTTAGCCAATCATGTGGATGGGGATTATTAGGAGGCCATGATTGACAAGGGCCAGTGGTGGGAATTTGGCCAGGACACCGGTGTTACACCTCTACACTTTACGAGAAGTGCCATGGGATTTTTAATGACCACAGAGAGCCAGGACCTCGGTTTAATGTCTCATCCAAAAGACGGTGCTTTTTGACAGTATAGTGTCCCCGTCACTATACTGGGGCGTTAAGACCCACGCAGACCGCAGAGTGAGCACCCCCTGCTGGCCTCACTTACCCCTCTTCCAGCAGCAACCTAGTTTTCCCAGGAGGTCTCCCATCCAGGTACTGACCAGGCTCAACCCTGCTTAGCTTCAGTGGGCAACCAGTCTTGGGCTGCAGGGTGATATGACTGCTGGCCCACACTAACAAACAACACAACGACATTTGCGACACAGCGTGCATTCACACCCGAAAGATCAGCGTGGGTAGAGTGCTGTCTGTTGCTCGTCATTTAGAGGGGATTGTGATTGAGCAACAAAAAATGTAAATAAGACCGACACATTTCACATAGAGTGCTTGCTCAAAACACAGAAGCTGCTGTTGCTCGTTCCGGATGTGCTTTTAAGCTATCTGGTCTCTACGTCACCCCGCCCGTGACATTTCGCCGTTCCGTTGGACTGATTACACACATGTTTCAGAGCGTGGGAACACAGGGGCGTTCCCAAAGCATCATTGACGCAGCTCGAGTTCCAAAGGGGAATGTTTTTTACCCGTTTGGTTGAATAATTCACTTATTAAAATAGTCTCCTTGCTACAGAACACACTTTCTTTCTTTCTTGGGTGTTAGGCAGTGTGGGTTCAGACTCTGTGAGACTGTAAATCCGGCCCTCAGGGCATGACAGATCAGATCCGTCTTTCATCTTTGGGTTTGAGTTCACTGATAGAAGGGCAAATTGAGTGTTTGCTTTTGTGTTTTAATTAAGTGTTCAAGTTGAAAGTGAAACCATGCACTTTTATCCTGGTGTGACACTAACCTATATTTAGAGATGTAGGCAGGAGTGGTCATATAACATTTCCCAAAAGGACTAGGGCCATTAAATACATTTTTTCTTGGTGGAATATGACAAATAAGTTTAGATATGAAAGAAATTAATGGTGTTTTTTCAGAAAGGCATTAGGGTTTCAGCAAGTTTTTTTGACCGTAAAAAAACATTTATAATGTAACATGAGATTGCCATTTAAAATAAATGCTCGTCACTGATAATAATACATGTTCCCTATCAGTCGGTCACTCTCGACGTCACGTCGGAGGACCGACGAATTGGGATATCGCTTAGAGAGACCAATCCACTTCGAGTGTAAACTAAACGAGCCAATGCACATTGGCATGCGATTATTGCATCCAGCTGCCGCTGATCACAGCGTGAGCATAAATAGGCAGCAGGTGCAGCGATATTCAGCTTTTCGCCGGAGCCGGCGGTTACATCGTTCTGCTCCTGACTTCTGCTGAACGAGTGAATTCAACGAGTTGAGCACGCTCTCGGAAGACTCTCGTGCTGGTGGTACGGCCCTACAGCGGTGGTGGTTCTTCCATGTCGAGTGGACTGCACACATCAGGCTGCACTACCCCTGTTTGTGTTGCAAATGACCATCTCCCTGTTTGCTTCAGCATGCTAAAAGAGTTTTTTCCCTAAAAGAGCATTCACGGGTGCGTCTTTTTAAAGACGATGTTGCATCTGGCAAACTTGACGTTGCGTCTTTATAAAGACGAGTTGGGTTTTGCTTCAGACAACGTGTCACCCGTGCGTTTCTGGATGCGGTCGTTGCCTGGCGCTGGGTGAATGGTCACGTTCGCTGCCTCACGTGCCTGGGGCAGCACGCTGAGGTGGCGTTCGTGGATGAGTCATCTTCTTACTGTGGATGCTCATCTCGGAGTTGCGGCCAGGCTCCGTTACCTCGACAAAGGCGGAGCTGTTGCCTCCGTCTCGATCTAGTTCTCGTCCTGGCTGCAGACAGGCGAGGTCTACTTCAGGCGGTAGCACGGCTGGTCTGAGGACTACAGTGGTGGCAAACCCTCAGGGGACCATCGCTCCTCTTGCGCTCCGCAACCAGTTGAGCTGCCAATGGAACGTGCTGGGCCCTCTAAAAGGAGCGTACCAGCAGTATCCTTGGTGCTCCTCCCGGCGACCAGATGTCGATCGCTGCATCGGAGGGTGAGCCGGAGCTTCTGGAGAGGAAGATTCGGCTGCGTTGCCGCTCGGCGGTAGCAATGCCTGAGTCGGATCTGGAAGTGACGGCTATGCTTTCCGGGCCACGGAAGGGTAGGGCTCGAGTGGAGAAAGCCACCGTGTCCCGAACCCTCGAGGTTGACGACTGGTTTCTCGGGTAGCGTGTGCTGGTTCTCAGCGCCTGCCCCGGTGCCTCTCCCGGACGTGCATGAGGGGCTTACAGGTCGTGGACGGCACCTTTTACTGCCAGAAACCGACCTGCTAACTCCTCCTCCCTCACCACCCTCGGTGGTGCAGCTAGGGGTTACGGGGGTCCCCCCGGTGGAGCGGTCAGTTGCGATGCAAGTGTGTCCCTATACTGTCTCCACCCGGCAGGGCAAACCGTGCCTCCTCTTCCGGGCCTTCCGGCGAGATGTGGCCTGTGGAGAGGCTGCCTCCACCTAATGCTACGGCGTTACTGCAGGTTCTTTTCAGGCTAAAAGCACTGAGGGACATGCACGGGGGTGGTTACGATCCGGAAGTTCTGAGAAGAGCTCCGTACCGCACCTGACCTCGCGCCACGAGCGACGAAGGTTATGGCACGGTCTCTGGGTCGTGCGATGTCCACACTTGTGGTCCAGGAGCGCCACCTCTGGCTGTGTCTGGTTGACATAGGGACGCCGACAAAGTCGGTTCCTCAAGGTTCCTGTATCCCAGACTGGCCTCTTCGGCGACGTAGCCGGTAACCTGGCCCAGCAGTTCCCGGCTGCACGGGAGCAGACTGAGGCGATCTAACACTTCCTGCCTCGGCGGGCAGCTGCTGCCTCCACCCGTCCGCCCGGTTGCAGCGCCCAGCCTGCTCGTCGCCGGGCGGCCCCTGCATCCACCCCTGCTCCCGCACCGCATCCGCAGCAGCCTCCAAAAGCGGTGCCGTAGAGCTAGGTGTAGGCAGGCCGCCCGCCCGTCCTGGCCCCCGTCTACTGGCGGTAAGCAGAGGAGCAAGAGGCCTCGGGACGGGCGACCCAGAGAGAGAGGGAACTGCTTCGGGAGAGGGTAAGTGCATCTCTCCCTCCCCCGGAGGAGGGCCGGGTGGATAATCTGTTTTTTTCAAAAATCTCGACAGGAAGCGGTTGTTTCTGTCTCTGGGTCCCAAGAGGGCTTGGAGAGTCATGGACGAATCAACTTCGAACCACACTCATCCTCCCTCTCGCCAGCAGGCAGCAGTGGGCGGTTCGAGAGCATCATCAAAGGCTACTCACGCACCCTCTGCCAAATTATGGAAGCAGGTAAACGTGCACCGCACACTCAGACCCCTCCACGGTCCGCCACGGGCCAGGTCCCTGCATTCCACCTCGCTGCCCTACTGCGGTACGCGTCGGTGGTCCCGATGGTCCCGCTTTGTACGGTGTCTGGGTGCCGGGAGCTGCCCAGCCGTCTCGCTGGCTCCTGAGGACCATCTGACTCGGCTATGCGATTCAGTTAGCCCGGTGTCCTCCCAAGTTCAGGGCATCCACCTCACAGCAGTGAAGGCAGCTGATGCCCATGACTTGTGAGAGGAATCTCTGTCCTACTGGCGAAGGACGTGATGGTACCGGTCCCTCCAGCCGATATGAAGGCAGGGTTTTCAGCCCTTACTTCATTGTGCCCAAGAAAAGCGGTGGGTTACGACCAATCTTGGGTCTGCGCATCTTGATGCTCAAGATGCTCATGCAGAACCAGCGTCTTCGGATGCA
This sequence comes from Gymnocypris eckloni scoliostomus, assembly GCA_027564155.1. Classification (NCBI taxonomy): domain Eukaryota; kingdom Metazoa; phylum Chordata; class Actinopteri; order Cypriniformes; family Cyprinidae; genus Gymnocypris; species Gymnocypris eckloni. The sequence goes on along the minus strand of CM050436.1, from coordinate 13,351,432 downwards.
TCCGCCCCCAAGTTCGGTCTGCAGCATTGACCTGAAGACCCGTACTTCCATGTGTCGATCCTTCCGTGCCACAGGCCATTTCCTGCGGTTTGCGTTGAAGGACGAGCATATCAGTACAGGTCCTGCCGGGCTGTCCCTATCGCCCCGTGTCTTCACGAAAGTAGCGGAGGCAGCCCTTGTTCCCTTGAGAGATCAGGGCGTGCGCATTCTCAACTACCTCGACGACTGGCTCATACTGGCTCAGTCTCAGGATCAGTTATGCGAACACAGGGATTGGTGCTCTCGCACCTCAGCCAGTTGGGCCTTCGGGTCAACTGGGAAAAGAGCAAACTCTTGCCGATGCAGAGGATCTCTTTTCTCGGTATGGAGTTTGGATTCGGTCAATCAGACAGCGCGCCTCACGCAGGAACGCGCTCAGTCGGTGTTGAACTGCTTGAATACATTCAAGAACAGGACGCGGCACCACTGAAACAGTTTCAGAGGCTCCTGGGGCATATGGCGGCTGCGGCGCGGTCACGCCGCTGGGGCTGCTCCATATGAGACCGCTTCAACACTGGCTCCATGGCCGAGTCCCGAGGTGGGCGTGGCAGAGCGGCACGCTGAGGGTCCAAGTCACTCCAGCCTGCCGCCAAACCTTCACCCGTGGTCAGACCTTTCATTCCTTCGGGCAGGAGTGCCCCTGGAACAGGTCTCCAGGCACGCTGTGGTTTACACAGACGCCTCCGCCAAGGGCTGGGGGGCCACGTTCAACGGGCATGCAGTGTCAGGGGTTTGGACGGGTCCCCAACTGCACTGGCACATCAACTGCCTAGAGTTGCTGGCAGTACACCTGGCCTTGAACCGTCTCAAAAGACGCTTACGAGGCGAGCATGTACTAGTCCGTACGGACAACACGGCGACCGTTGCGTACATCAACCGACAAGGTGGTCTACGCTCCCGTCGCATGTCACAACTCGCCCGCCACCTCCTCCTCTGGAGTCGGAAGCATCTGAGGTCGCACGCCATTCATATCCCGGGCTTGCTCAACCGGACAGCCGACGAGCTGTCACGAGCTGCGCCCCGGAGAATGGAGACTCCATCCCCAGACGGTCCAGCTGATTTGGCGACGTTTGGACTCGCACAGGTAGACCTGTTCGCGTCCCTAGAGACGTCGCATTGCCAGTTGTTCTACTCCTGACCGATGGAACACTCGCACGGACGCACTGGCACACAGCTGGCCGCGGGGCCTTCGCAAATATGCATTTCCCCCAGTGAGCCTTCTCGCACAGACTCTGTGCAAGGTCAGAGAGGAAGAGGAGCAGATCCTGCTCGTGGCACCATACTGGCCTACCAGGACTTGGTTCCCAGAGCTGATGCTCGTGACAGCCCCTCCCTGGCAGATTCCTCTGAGGAAGGATCTACTGACTCAGAGACGGGGCACCTTATGGCACCCGCGTCCAGACCTCTGGAAACTTCATGTCTGGTCCCTAGACGGGATGCGGAGGTTCTAGGTGACCTACCCCAAGAGGTAGTTGACACCATCACTTCGGCGAGAGCACCGTCTACGAGACACGCTTACGCCTTGAAGTGGAACCTGTTCGTCGAATGGTGCTCTTCTCACAGAGAAGACCCCCGGAGATGCCCGATCAGAGTCGTGCTATCCTTCTTGCAGCAAGGGTTGGAGCGAAGGCTGTCTCCTCCACCCTCAAGGTCTACGTGGCGCGATTGCTGCCAACCACGACCCTGTGGAAGGGAAGTCGGTGGGGAAGCATGACTGGGTCGTCAGGTTCCTTAGGGGGGCTAGAAGGCTGAATCCTCCACGCCCCCCCTCTATACCCTCTTGGGACCTGTCCTTAGTGCTTAGAGCACTACAACAGGGCCCGTTTGAGCCCTTGCAGACAGTCGAGCCCAAGTTTCTTTCAATGAAAACTCTGCTCCTGCTTGCACTGGCCTCCATCAAGAGGGTTGGGGACCTGCACGCATTTTGGGTCGACGATTCTGGTGCCTACAGTTTGGACCGGTGGATTCCCAGATAATCCTGAGGCCCCGGCCCGGCTATGTGCCCAAGGTTCCCACTACTCCATTTAGAGACCAAGTGGTGAGCCTGCAAGCGCTGCCCCCGGAGGAGGCAGACCCAGCCCTGGCTTTGCTTTGTCCCGTCCGAGCATTGAGACACTACGTTGACAGGACGCAAAGCTTCAGGACCTCAGACCAGCTCTTTGTCTGTCACGGAGGCCGGCAGAAAGGGGAAGCACTGAGGGGCCCCGGTTTCGGGTCGGCTTGCTAAAAACTGCTCCAGAGAGTCCACTGTAGACCCTGTCGAGCTCCTCCATCCCCTCGGCAGCTGGACGTGGCGGAGCGTCCGGCGCCAGGCCCTCACTCGATGAATCCTTGAGAACCGGTAGAGGGCTGGGTTCCATATGTAGAGACCGTTCGGATCCCATATGTGTATTTCCACGGTTAGCCTTAGAGCCCGTGTTTCCGGCAGACTTCCTGCTACTCCAAGAGGTTACAATCACCTCCAATCTTCCATATGCATCTGACTATTGTCCATATGTGTAACTGCCTCTGAACCTCCCTCGGGAAGGTAAGGGCTTCCGCAGCGTTCCTGTTCTGAGCTGAACGGGTACGTTTCCCAGTGTTATCCAGTCCTACTGAGTGGGTAGTGCCATAGCAACAGTAATGGATCTTCCTATGGGGCTAACCTGCGCCAAAAGTAATGGCACAGGAGGCCTCCACGGGACACTGGAAGGGCAGTATCCGTGGCCTTTGGTAGGATCCCAATTCGTCGGTCCTCCGACGTGACGTCGAGAGTGACCGACTGATAGGGAACGTCTCGGTTACGTATGTAACCCTCGTTCCCTGAAGGAGGGAACGGAGACGTCACGTCCCGTCGCCACGGCTCCTGTACCACCGCTGAGCGGCGGTCCCGGCTCGGCTCCTCAGCGAAAACCTGAATATGCGCTGCACCTGCTGCCTATTTATGCTCACGCTGTGATCAGCGGCAGCTGGATGCAATAATCGCATGCCAATGTGCATTGGCTCGCTTTAGTTTACAGTGGATTGGTCTCTAAGCGATATCCCAATTCGTCGGTCCTCCGACGTGACGTCTCCGTTCCCTCCTTCAGGGAACGAGGGTTACATACGTAACCGAGACGTTTCTTGAGCACCAAATCCGAATCATGAATGATTTTTGAAGGATCATATGAAGTCTGGAGTAATGGTTGATGAAAATTCAACTTTGCCATTCCAAGAATAAATTACATTTGTATAATAATATTTCACTTTTTTATTGTATTTTGATCAAATAAATACAGCTTTGGCGATCGTAAGTGACTCCTTTCAAAAACTTTAAAATATTACTGGCCCCAACTTTTAAATGGTGATGTTATGTCAAATCTTGCTTCAATTTGAATGAATAACTAAAATTTGTTCTGCAATGGTAGTATAATATTATCTAATTTGCTTAGATTTTAATAAAAAATTAATTACACTTGATTTGACTTTTTATTTTTGGCATGTCTGTGCAGCAATAATGTGTGTTTCCTTTGTGTATTCCTGGACTCTGTTATTTGATTGCCTGCACTGCTGCTGCTACTGCTGTCCTCTCGTTGAACTGAGGTGAGATGTTTGTTTGGTTTCATGTGTTTGAGTTATGATCGCATGCTGAAGTATTGCCTTTCCTCTGTCAGTCAGTGTCTGGCTCTTGGCGCCCATTGCCCAGGATAATAAGTCCACATTGACTCTTCCCTTTCTCACTCAGGCACCACAGTGACATGTATTACCGGATGCCACATCTGCATAACTTCTTGACAGGCTGCTTACAATAGGCTGCATTCATCCACTGGCTGGCAGAGAGCGAGAGACAGTTATAGGAAGTTGTATCTGTCCTATTAATTGACATTATTGGCAAGTGTTTCTGTGTCGGAAACCTCTCGAGATTCAGTTTCGATGTTTTCAAGGTGACTGAAGACTAAGTTTGTTCTTGTTGCCTTCTATTCATTGAATTAAAGACCAATTATTTGGATGTTGAACATCACACAATCAGTTGTGTTATTAGATTTCACCTCTTTTCTTATTCTCTTGATAAATCATAACAGTGCCTGAGGTTTTGCTCTAGTTTGGATGCTTTTATTGTTAATTTTTTTTTTGTTGAAGGGGTTTTGAGAGCAACAGCTTTGACAGTATATTACATTAGCTTTTGTAATGAGCTCGCTGGCTCATGTTCAAGATAACATTTGGCTCTCTTCACAAATTGGGTCCTTACATCTTAATATCTGGCCTTTTTGAAATGCAAGCTCATAAAAAACACTTTAAGAGATAAATCATTTTGTGGAGTTTTAGAGGATTTCAGGTTCATTAGTTTTCCATTTTGCTTTGTGGTATTGTCACTAAATTTTATCACAAAATGTTAGTGGGTTCTTAAAATCAATGGGAAATTATGTTCACAACCAGTTTGAGTTCCTTAACGTGACTTTTTTATTAACTAAAACTAGTATTAAATGAGGAAAATGCCCAAATATATTAAAATGAAGTCAGATAAAATTCCACAGTATTTTGTTTAAACAAATTAAAATAAAATACTAAAATAAATAATTGTAAATGTTACAGACAGAGTGGGGTAGTAACTGATTAAGTATAATCTGGATTACATAATCAGATTCCAAAAATGCAGTACCTGTAATTAGATTAAATTACATTTGTATATACTTGAAATCAGATACAATCTTAAAAAAGGTTCCGAAAGGGGGTTTTCACAGCGATGCCATTTTTTTGCTGTCACATAGTATCTACACTGGACGCGACAAATCATTTGAACTTTGTGTCAGTACATTATAAATAGAACGCTGCAGCAGTTTACTGTCGGGATTTGTCGCGCTGCGCCGCATCCAGTGTAGACAGCATCACTGATTATAATATATTCTATTGTATTCTGTTGTGCCGTGCCGCTCGCGTCCGGTGTAGTCACGATGTAAGTTAATGTTGCTTTCTGATGCTGCGTTTGAATTTTCATGCCACATTATTTGAAATTAGCGCGGGCCAAACATTTTTTTATTGAGGAGCCCTGCCATAGAAGAACCAGTTTTTGTTCACTAAAGAATCTTTCAGTAAACAGTTATTAAAATAACAATTTTCTTCTTAGTGTGAAGAACATTTTCATAATTTTTCACTGTAAAGAACCTTTTGTGGAATGAAAATGGATGGTAAAGGTTCTTTGTGGAAATATTGATGTCTATAAAGAACCAAGAGTGTACAGATATTTTTATTGATTACATTATTACATATTATTCACACAATAGCAATAAATAATTCATATTTCTCTTATTTTATTTTCACTAATTCATCTTTTTATCTTTTATATGTTCCTTTCTAAAATAGCCTACCACTTCTAAACACTCAGAAAGTCTTCCAGTTTTGTCTGATCATAAGTCAGGTAGCATTTTACTACGGGATTTACAATAATCCTTTCACGTGTAAGAAGTGTGTCAACATGGCATCAACTACTGATGAACTCATTAATTTTTATTTGAATGATCTCTCAGTAGGTTATTTAACCATGTATTCCATATGTCTTTGGAAGGCTGTCTTTCAAACCAATTAAAATTACTTAATGTAGTTAATTACAATGAATGGAATATATTTCCATACTCTTTGTATTTTTGTATCAATGTGGTACAAGATCATACAATTCAAAATAATTTGATAAATAAGTTAGGTCAAAAGTAATCAAAAGTATTCTGATTATATTACCTAAAATGTCCAATGTAATGGATGGAACTACAATTTTTGTCATGTAATTTGTAATCAGTAACAGAACACAATTTGTAAGTAATCTATCCAGCCCTGGTTACAAGTGAATTTGGGCTTCACAAAATTATAATGTACTGTATGAAAGTGGACATTTTGTAGTTTGTTAAATATTATGTTTTAACAGTGTTGTTAAATTTGTAAACATATTAGTTTCATAAAGCAATAAGCCCCAAGAAGCCCTGGTTTACAGTGCATTTTTATTTTGCTTTGCATAACATATTGTTATGGAAATTTCCATGGGATGGTGTTCACACAACTCCACCATGGTCTGCCGCTGGTGTAAATGGAGTAGATGCCCGTTTGAATGAGTTCAGTGATTTGGTAATTGGTTTACTCCTCTCACTGTCTTCAAGAGAAACAGTTGCGGAAGCCATTCAAGAAGAACACTGAACATTTTCACTTTCATGTGAGTACAGTGGAATGGCATCTCAATCATGAAGTAATTTAGCATGGCATTGGTATTCCTCACTTTCTTTATTTTTCATTTTGCCAGCAAGAAAGTGCCTTGGAGCCTGACACGCTCATAAATATAGTATAGAACAATTTTATGTGAAGGAACGAAGGGACAATTGAAACGAAAGTATTTATCCTGCAGTGGTGTGCTATCTTTTTTTGTTTAATGTTTAAAGCATTAAATTTGTGTAAAAAATAAAATATGTGGTTAGGGATGAATATTTGTCTGTAACATATACAAAAACAACACCCCACAAGTGAACTAAATCTAATTTTTCCATGTAAATCTCCAAAAAGTTTAGCTTTTCAAGTCTCTGGTACTTTACTGGAAATGTAAATGTGGTATCATTTGCAGAAGTGCTCCGTTAGGAATATTGATCACAGATGCAGACGTCTCTCCCACTCTCACTTTTGTCTCTTTTGTTTTTGTGCTTGTTCAGTGATCAATAGAGGAAGAAAGTGAGTAACTGGTCTCACATCAATGATATGAACCTGACAAGCATTGGCAAATCCAATGATTAGCACTTCCTCAGAAGTGCTCATTAGATCAACAGGGTATGTTGTAATTCACAACTTTGTTTCCCAAAGTCATTCTCTGATACTTAATTGGTCTGTCTTTTACACTTCTACCAATACAGTGGGTAGTTTCAGAAGGATGCTTGTGTATTGTTAATGCACAGTGCATTCAACAAGATTGCCTGTGATGTAATTTTCAGCTTGTATAGAAGAGAGATGTCATTGTGCTTCAAGCATCGCTGAACATAAATCTGAGCTGAACATGTGTATCCATGCATAAATAAAGCGAGAGATAGACTACAAAAATACATTTTTTGTCATGCATAGAGAACTGTTACCTCTTGCAGCCATTTCATTATGGGTGATTATTTGCTTTCTATATGTGTTATCTATTTTCTATTTTCTAAAACTTTACACACAAATAGGAGGAGACAGGAGAATCATGCTCCTGTTTTAGGGGGAAAAATTGACGGGCATAATACAGAAGTATTTTTAATAGTGCTTTATTTAGCTTGATTTAAAAATGTTCTTGAAAATGTAATATGTTTTTAATTGTAGAATTGTTTCATTTTTTTATTATATTTATATTGAATAATTGTACACTATCTCTCAAAATGTTGGGCTCATTAAGACTTTTTATGTTTCTAAAAAATCTCTTATCAAAAGCGGCTCATGTTCAAAAGTAAAAACAGTAATATTGTGAAATATAGCCTATTATTACAATTAAAAAACTTTCCTAAATTAATTATAATATGCTGATCTCCTTTATGTAATGTTTTATTAGTAGCAATGTTCAGAACAGCTGTGCTACTTAATATTTTTGTAGAAACTGTACAATTTTTGTCAATATTCCTTTATAAATGTTTAAGAGGACAATATGTATTTCATATTATTTCAATATTAATATAAATGTAATGCTTCCTTGCTGAAAGTATTAGTTTCTTTCAAAAAAATGTAGATGTTAATATGTGGTTTCTGCCTCTTTTTTAACCTACAGTATTTTTCACCTTTTCAAAGGAAGTGGCATTCAAAACCAGAAACCACCAAACTCAAACGACTGAAAAAGCTAAAGGTTTTTAAGTAAAAAATACCTGTCTGGTAGAAGTTGTGTTTTTGTAAGCATGTTCACACTCAACAGAAGTTGTTGTTAGTTTTCCTGTATTGGTCAGAAAGGTCAATGTTGCACTTTTTCGTTCATTTCCTGTGTCATTTCTCTCAGTCACTTGCTGGAGCCCAGCGATGCTGCCAATAGAGCTCTAATACTATTACCCACACACATACACACACCTCAACGCATACACAAATGATTTCCAACCACACAGCCTCCCAACAAACAGCCCTAATGAAATTTCAAGAGATGCCAAAAGCCTCCTCTCAGGCTTAGTCATTTCTTTCAATATGGCTTAAAATACAAATCGATAGCAAAACGAGTGGAAAACCCATTCCTATACTTTCAAATCAAATAGACACACTGCCATTCTTACATGTAAATGAAAATAACACATATAATTAGATTAAATCTTTCCGGATGGAGCACTATGTACACCCCCAAAACCCATCTTACCTATAAATGCCCTTTGAAAAATGTCTGACTAAACGCTCTTTGAATAAACCGCGGGCCGGGTATTGAATCAAACGTGGGTAGACTAATTATTCATAATGGAACCAGATGAAAAGGCTAATCAATATGTTGAAAGGGCCCCTTTTATTGAATTTACTTCCTGCTGTGGCACAGCCATGAATGACATGTGTGTTTGCGCAGGGACCAGCGGGCATATCCATGCTGGATTTAGGAGCATTAGGGTAAATTAGTTTTTGGAAAGGGGGACGTATGGGCCACCTAGACTCCAGTCTCACAGATGGTTGCAGAGAATCGAAATAAGGCAGAGTAATAACTGCCTTTTTCTTCTCTCGCTGTGTCAGTGTGTGGTCAGCGGTCACCTGGCGGCATTGGCCGTGGTCCAGTCCCACTGTAATCTACCCGGCCATACTTAGGAGACAAACTTAGCTTAGCATACATGTGATTCTGAAATGTTTAATATGTGTATCGTGGCAGTACATCTGTCGCTCTGCAGCCGTAATCTTTTTTAATCCATTCCGAGCCAAATGGTTAACTATGCATAACCCTTTGTCATCGTAAACAATCACTACTGTATGTTTAACGTCTGGGATGCACAGTTAACACGCTAACTCTGTGAATCCAAGCTTTCATTTTCAGCTACAGCTATGTATTAAGTCTAGCGTTGTTAACGTATTGAACTGGATCTGGCAGTGCTATCTGATTCATTTATTATGAGTTTCTTGAATAACTTCGCACTGATTGCATGTCAGTTGCTGTTTCCTGGACAACAGAGAGCAAGGAAGGCTAAGCTCTCCTCGGCTCTAAGCCAAATCACAAGAAGTAATAAGCAGCTAAACTGAGGGGATCTCATCCATGACAGATATAAAACGCCACACTTAAGTCACACATACAGTTGCAGGATGAAATATGTGCATTTATATGGATTTCTGTATTGGTTGACAGCAATGATTGCTACATTCCTCTTTACAAAACTGGTGAAAATTAATGAAAATGTGTGTTATTTGTTGAAGCAGATTGTGTTTGTGTTATAGTTACATATATATTGTGAAATATTTTAAATTCATGGACACCTAAATATAATAATAATAAATAATAATGATGTATTATTATTATTATTGTTATTATATTTGTATTCTTAATTATATGAATGACTCTATACGTGAAGCTGCTTTAACTAAATAATATTAATATTTTATTGTTTTATTTTATTATTTATTTTATTCTTATTAATAATTCCAATATTATTTCTTCTCAATATAAACATGGTTTACATATGAAAATACATAGCTGCTTTATTTATTTTTTATAATAACATTCCTATTGTATAACACACACATATATATACCGGCCACTTTATTAGGTACACCTGTTCAATTGATTGGTAACACAAATTGCTAATCAGCCAATCACATGGCAGCAACTCGATGCATTTAGGCATCTAGATGTGGTGAAGACGACTTGCTGAAGTTCAAACCGAGCATCAGAATGGGGAAGAAATGGGGAAGAAGTGATTTTGAACATGGAATGGTTGTTGGTGTCAGATGGGCTGGTCTGAGTATTTCAAAAACTGTTAATCTACTGGAATTTTCACACAGCACCATCTCTATGGTTTACAGAGAATGGTCAGAAAAAGAGAAAATATCCAGTGATTTTGTATAACACTATATTGTGGGATATTTTCCACACAGTTGTGGGGACGAAAATGCCTTGTTGATGTCAGAGGATAATGGGCAGACTGGTTAGAGATGATAGAAAGGCAACAGTAACTCAAATAAACACTTGTTACAACCCAGGTATGCAGAATACCATCTCTGAACGCACAACACGTCGAACCCTGAAGCAGATGGGCTACAGCAGCAGAAGACCACACCGGGTGCCGCTCCTGTCAACTAAGAACAGGAAACGGAGGCTACAATTCACACAGGCTCACCAAAATTGGACAATAGAAGATTGGAAAAACGTTGCCTGGTCTGACGAGTCTCTATTTCTGCTGCGACATTCAGATGGTAGGATCAGAATTTGGCGTAAAGAACATGAAAGCGTGGATACATCCTGCCTTGTCTCAATGGTTCAGGCTGGTGGTGGTGGTGTAATGGTGTGGGGGATATTTTCTTGGCACACTTTGGGCCCCTTAGTACCATTTGAGCATCGTTTAAACGCCACAGCCTACCTTCTAACACCTTGTTGAATCTATGGCATGAAGAATTAAGGCAGTTCTGAAGGCAAAAGGGGGTCCAACCCGGTACTAGCAAGGTGTACCTAATAAAGTGGCCAGTGAGTGTATGTATATATATATATATATATATATATATATGAAGAGCTCTTTTCCAAAACGCGATAAACGCCAAATTAAAAAAAAAATGAGTTCGTCATGCCATTTTGCTGTGTACTGAACCTATTCACTGCTCCATCAATGTTTCATGCCAAATCGCTAGATTTCCTTGTTTAAAATGTACTGCAAGATGCAGTTCCTTTCCAAACCGCTATAAGCGCCGAACCTGTTTTTAGCCTAAATGCGATATGTCCTCTCGATCAATCAGAATTTGTTCGATGCAATCCAACATGATGACGCTTTGAAGCGTTTGTTTGTGCTCAGTCTTCAAAATGAGTGCTTTAAACTCTAATAACACTTTTGATGGCCTGGATGAGCCAGTGAGACCTACACCTGGGGGTAGAAAACGCAGACTGGACAAAGAAAATCACAAAAAATAAAAGGTGGTGTTTAACCGATTGATTCTAGAGGCTGTAGCCTTTGGCGTTCCTTGTTAGAGCGCCCGCATCCCGCACCGGAAACCCGGGTTCGAGACTCGCTCGGTGTGATGGTGCGGACCCGGGGGGGTTACATCAACTCAAGGCTGGTGCGATCGGTTTATAGTATGAGTCCCTGATGTCATATGTTGCATGTTCTCTTTTTTTTTAAAGACATAAACCAACATAAAAAAAAAGGATGGATTTGTAGCATAAAAAAAAAAAAAAAACTTTGCATTTATAATCGACAATATTGTTGTTTCATTTAACAATCATTGTTTAACATGTTCAGACTGAGCCAACAGACCATTTTAACAGGATAAATTGAATATTAACAAAATGTATGGGTCTAGGTAAAAAAATGTCCTTTTCATGAAAACTAATGGATTTATAGCGTTTTGGAAAAGAGCTCTTCATATATATATATATATATATATATATATATATATATATATATTATAATATATGCAATTATTTTTATATAATAATAATATCATTTATATCTCTGGACCTTAGTTTGAAAACCCCTTATTTTATGAATTTATGCAGAAATTGAACTAAATGGTTAACTAAAGTGTTATCGTGTCAGTCTCCTTTATCCATTTTACATATTATTAACAGATTTTGAATGGCAAATTGGACTCAATTTGTTTTTGCTGTGATTACTGTAATAATTTTACGTCTCGCACTTAAAAGAACAAACAAATAGAATAATTAAATCTCCATAAATGTGCAGAAATGGGTTAAACTGCCAAATAAAACACCTGTAACTTCTAAACGCTGGAAGATCATCTGTTGCAGTGACTCATGCTGCTGTGACTCTCTTTAATTGTTATATAACAAACCAAGCTGTTATTGCTTCAGACTGGATTTTCCATCTCAGTGGAACTGGCTGTCCTTTCCCTTCTTCCATGTTCTCATTCCTTTCTTCTTCTTTAATGGCTCCTATCTCTTTGTGTAGAGCGATGTGGTGTTTTGTTCTAGCAGGCAGTTGAGCTGAGAGATGGTGTGCCGTCCGTTAAAGGCACTTGTGAAATACATCTGTGATTAATTCTCATACTTCTGTGCTTTACACAGCAGGAGCTGATAAGGTAGCTATTGTTTGACCATTTAGTGCTGGGAATTTCTGTTTTATTACCCGTGAGCTGTTGCATTACAAAGTTCCACGACTTGAATTCTCCGTCTCTCACTTATTATTAATGGCACAATAAAAGTTCCAAATGGCCTTTGTATGGGCACATAAATGAATCTTGTATGGCCTGTCGGAGACATTCGCACATTGACGGGGGCCGCATTGTGTCACAGTGACTCTGTGTGCGTGCACAAAATCAATGCAGTGAACAAAAGCAAATCTAAACGGACAGCGGATGACAGAACAGCAAATAAACCCGGCTGAAAAAAATGACAGATAATTGTGTCTCCTGGCCTCCCGAGTGAATTCTTGACCGGAGATACAAGGGCTGTGACAGATGCTCATGGGAGATTGCAAATCATCTCTCACTATTTACAAAGAGAAATTGGCACATTATGCAAATAGCTGTATTATATTGCCTTGGCATCTTTTAATTTTACGAAGTGCTTCGGCGATTAAATTCATGAGATATTCATTGAGACTCTACAAGGACGGTGATTTGCAGGCTCCGTGCCGGGTTCAGGAAAAGTTCAGTCAAGTGATGTGATATGAACCCTCTCATCAGTTCGTATAGCTCAAGTAATCTTCTGGCTTGTGTCTTAACATCTTATCAACTGTAAATAGAGCAGAAAATGACTTTTCCATTCATTGTAAAGTCTCCTGATCCCTAGAGAATTGTATTCAGTAACTTTACTCAACATGCCACAGTAATTAAACAAATTAGAGTAGTTTTGTGGTTATCTTTGGCTTTTTCATTTTAATTTAATTTTATTGCATTGCAATACAAAAAAATGCATGAGTGGCATAAACGGTAGACTTCCAGGGCTTCATTTCCAACTTTTCCATGCATGGTCATTTTTGTCCCTAACAGACCATTCAGAGCTTCAACTCATTTCAGATGTAGCAGTGAAATACTGGCACACAAACGAGAAACGTTTCTTTAATTTGGTGCGTAAAAATTTGTTCTGCAGATATTAGCAGAAGCTGTTATTCTGTGCTTTGTAGTCATATTCTCTCTCCATTCAGATGTAATAATCACTGAATATTTCAGAGACGTAACTCTGAGAACAAAGCTGTGCTAGAGGAATTTGCAGACTTAAGACAAAGTCTAGACTGTTCTTATCCGTTCTTTTTTTTACAGTTTTTGATGTCATGAACCTTGCAAACTTTGCAACAATCTTTCTCAGCAGTGATTGTTTTATTACTTTGTTAGCTTCTAAACAGAATGTTTTAGTGCGTAAAAATTCATCAGTTAGCCAAAAGGTATGTATACTATGTATGTATGCATGCATACATTTATTTATTAGTATTATGTCTATGTGTTTTTTATAAATAAAATAAAGAATAACAATATTATTTATCATCATTATTAGAATAATGATTCTAATATGAAGAGTTAATTAGCAAAAACCGATAAATGCCACTTTAAAATAAAATGGTGCATTATTCTCCACATAGAGCGCGATCTGAACCCTGAACACGTTTTGTCAAAAAAGCCTGTATTGTCCACTTTCAAGGCATCTCAAGTTCACATTTTACTGCTAAAGCCGACAAGTCTCCTTGTTATTTTTGAAGAAGCCGATAAGCGAATCAGCGCGCTGTATTCAGGTCAGGTGACAAGGCTACTTTCACTTTGAAAAGACGTGCTAGCTGAGAAGAGTTTCATCAAAGCTGACTAAAAGTGATCGAGGATGGATCATTCCGATGAACTTTATTGTACCTGTGATATCTTCTTCAGGGCAAAAAAGGAAAATAAAAGCTCAAACGTTTTCATGGATGCTTGAAAATGCAGCGCGTTACAATGGTGAGGGAAAAGCTCAGTGTATTGTGTGTAATCACATCCATAATCTATGATCACAACAACAACAATGTTTGTCAGTTGTCTACATTGTCATCTGAGGAGATTACAAAGACTAAACAAGTGTTTTTTTTTACTCTAAAACATAAAATATGGAGTTATCTGCTTTTGCAAAAACAATAACGTATATTTGAGTTGTCTGCTTTTGCTATAAGAAAAACTTTTAATATGTAAAAAAAACATACTTTCAATTAACTTTAATTTAATTAATTTAACTGTATTTGTTTAAGTTATTATTACTTAATCAAAACAACCCAACTGCAGTTTGATTGATATTACCTGAAATGCGCAATAAAAAAAACTTGATTTCTAATAAAAAAAACAAATGGAATTATTGTTTTTTTGCAAATGAACTCTTCTTATATATATAATACTAATAATTTGTTACATTTATATAGCGGTTTTCTGGGTACTTAAAGCGCTTTACATAGAAGGAGAATCTCTTCATCCACCACCAATGTGCAGCATCCACCTGGATGATGCGACGGCAGCCATATTGCACCAGAATGCCCACCACACACCAGCTTATTGGTGGAGAGGAGACAGAGTGATGAATCCAATCAGTGTATGGGGATGATTAGGAGGCCATGATGGTCAGAGGCCAGTGGGGAAATTTGGCCAGAAGGACATCCTGGGATTTTTAATGACCACAGAGAGTCAGGACCTCGGTTTAACGTCTCATCCGAAGGACGGTGCTTTGTACAGTATAGTGTCCCCGTCACTATACTGGGGTGTTAGGACCAGTGGTGGAAAGAGCACTGAAAATTTGTACTTAAGTACAAGTACTGTTACATTGCTGAAATAATATTCAATAACAAGTAAAAGTACTGGTGACAAAATGGTACTTAAGTAAAAATACAAATTACTCATCTCAAAAACTACTCAGAGTACTAGTTACTAGTTACTTTTTAATGGCAATATTTAATGAATTACCAAAAAATATTAATTCATATCTTCGCTTCTGGGTCCTAACGCTCTGCCAGATGCCCCAAGAAAACAACAAACTGTGCTAATATACACACACAATGTCATATAATACTGAAAAATTATAACCCTAACCTCTTTCTCCATACTGAAAACCCAGATGGTAGACAGTCAGCTAATATATTAGTCTAAAACACTGTGAGTGCGGAGACTGTAGTGTGCACTGCAAATTTTTAAATGCTTAGCTTAAATGTGTAATATTAATTAAATAGTGCTCATAAATGGTAGTTGAGATAGTATTCTCAAGTGAAATGAGTAGACATGGACCCGGAAACAGCAGTACTTACGTCAGACTTAACAGCAGGATTCTCCCCAAGCCTTCAAACTGATGTCATCAGAGCGAATACGGCATTCCAGAGCGGAAAGGAATTTTCAGTTTTTGATTATATATTACGACGGCAGACAATTTTTTCCCCGGTGTATTGACTTGCACGGTTTAATTACTCACCACAAGACTAGTAATGTGCACTAAAAAAGTAAATAGGGTCATTTTTGTTTTCATGACGGCTTCAATCATTTTCAATACCATTGGCAAAACTACCACATACTGTATACTGCCATAGAGATATTTTAATATTTCAAATTGCAATCATTATGTCAAGCTTTGAGTGGTTTAATCCAAGTCTTCTAAAAAAGACACGTCCACTTTATAAGATGAGCTGATTTTAATATAGGCTTTTATTTACATAGCCTACATATAAATATTCATATACTACCATTGCAAAAATATAAATCTTTGCTCATTCTGTGTATTTGTGTCTTTAAATAGGGTAACTTTGTAGCAAAAGCTTACAGCAAAGAAGCTTGATTTAAAATGTGATTTCAAACTGAACTGAATTTACAAAAAAGACAAGTACACTGTCAGTAATACATTCATAAAACAAAAATTACCTCAATTCAGTTTAGGTATTCGAAATATAACAACACTAATTTTAAATCACAAAGCAGTGATTTAAGAGCCATTTGTTATTTATTTTGATAAATTGAACATGAGATGGCTTTGACTTGTCTGTACAATGTAGCGATGCAGTTAGACAGAAAGACTAGGATATTTATATGTAAAAATCATACAAATATCCCATTCTGAAACATTTCTAGCAGAAACTCACATTGTAAAGAAATTGAAGTTCCATCTTTCATATTGAAAGACTTTCTGGTGAATTTCACTTAGTCAATAAAACTTCCAGTAGCATTTTCATCGGTCAGGCGTGGATCTATTCTGAATGATAATTTTTGACAAAGTTTAATGAGATCGCGATAGCACACAGTCTGAGTGCACACAAGCAATATCGGAGTGAGAGGGCAAGCAGTTCATTTGTATAAGTTAGGCCTATTTGAGTTCGCATCCAGTTTTCTGCGATTACGTGATTGTGTTTCCATGTTACAATTAAGCGCTCGCCACATTTGCGTGGAAATTATTAAAATAATGTGGAATACCTGCAATCCCACGCGGAGATTCAGACTCCTGTAACTGACAGGTGGCGGATGCGTGTCAAACTCACTGTAGGAGAAGAGAGAGCGAGACGCAGCTTGTATCGGTGTAGGGCAAGCTATAAACGGTAGCTACTGAGGAAAATGAGTAATGGAACCATGTCAGATTATTCAGTATCGGTATCAAAATATAGATATTTATGATAAAACTACCATATAGTTTGTTTTTCCAAACTTTGACTCCTGTTACGCTGAGCTCCCTCACTGTCCGGTCAGCTCTTCAACCCTGCAGCGGTGGCTTTTCCCGGTTCAGATATTAGGGATTGTATTGGTCCGTTTACGATCGGATCTCTTTATTGGCTACTGAAATGCTGCCAAATGTTTGAATATCAATTCAAATTGGGCGTACTCAGAAACGAACTATGATTTAAATGTAATGAAGTAGATTATTTTGCTTAATTTGTACTTAAGTACAAGTAAAAGTACAGCTTTAAAAATATACTCAAAAGGTAGGCTACAAGTACCTGAAAAAACTGCTTAATTACAGTAGCGTTAGTAGTTGTAATTCGTTACCTCCACCACTGGTTACGACCCACACAGACCACACGGTGAGCACCTCCTGCTGGTCTCGCTAACACCTCTTCCAGCAGCAACCTAGTTTTCCCAGGAGGTCTCTCATCCAGGTACTGATCAGACTAAACCCTGCATAGCTTCAGTGTGCAACCGGTCTTGGGCTGCAGGGTGATATGGCTGACAAATATAAAATAAATAAATATAATATAAAAATATAATATAAATAAATAATATTTAAATAAATAAAATCAATAATAATTGTATTTATTTATTTAAATATGTTTGTTTATTTATATATTTATTTATTTAAATTATTTATTGTTTTTAATTTGTTTATATGTCATTATGTATAGACCTTTATCTTTTGAATGAGTCTAAAGTTAACAGGACCTTTTCAGTTTTAATGGCACAGTAATATCAAAAGATCAATTTATTTAAACTCCTAGTTGTAATGTTTCAACACTTTTTCTTCAGGGATTTCTTTGCCTTTATGGCAGGTGGACAGGAAAGTAGGGGTTAGAGAGGGGGATAAGAAATGACCCAGTTTGGTCTGTATGTGCAATAGACAGAGAGAGAGAGAAAAATTAAAAATTTTGCCATGACTCCTAAAGTGTGCTTCCACATTCTAAGTCTTAATGAAATTGAGAAAAGTTTGCCTGAAAAGTTCTACTTTAAAAGTTCACTTAGGATTAGTGCTAACATACAACCTCCTAATGACCCCCGTTGATATACGTATTATTTATTATGCAGGCCTGCAGCCCACACCGTGTGTCTGGTTTCTAAGTTGGAAGTTTTATGTCTTCAATAAAAGCACAACGGTACCTATTGTCATTAGAGGTGAAATTAGGCAGAGCGGGCATTGTTTTGGAAAGGGAACGTAATTTATGCGGCTTGCCAAAGGGAAGTGAGTTTAATTCCTCCGGGCTAATGAGCTATAAATCAGTCTCTGAGAGCTGTCGCAGTGTTATCAGTACACCATCTCTCGCCACACCTCCCTCTGATCGGCTCTCTGCCTCTCCACGCTCTGAAGTCTCAGCCAGTCAATGGAACAAATGGTATCCTACGTCCGTCACATGCATTTGTGTGTCTATACAGTAAAATCCACCCATTTTTTGCATGCAGATTCACTGCACCCCCGAGTAAGTTCGATTAGTGGGCCGACCAGCGCCAGACACTCAACTCCCTGTCAAGAATTGGAGAAAAAGCTAATTGATTGCATGTTTAAACTGTCGAATACCAGCGATTTATCTTCCTTTCGCAATCACCTCAGGAAGCGCAGGCAGGTTCGCCTGGTCACATGGCCCACTTTTGGCGTGCAAATTAATTCACCTCCCTTGCAAAAGCACAATGAATTGTTTTCTAAGTTGTCGGTTTGTGTTGTGCAGCTATTTGGCTGAGTCAACACTTGATTAAAGGAACTCTTCTTCTCTTCTTCTCTCTTTCAATCTTTCCACTTTACACAGAAGCAAATGTGACCGGGTGGTCACTGACCCGACTGTAGTGTGTTGTTGGAATGATTAGTGTGCCCTAGATTCGATGTCTTACTAAATTGTAGCTCTGATGAATCAGTCATGAAATGACAAGCATGTTTCTTTATACAGATGGAGAGATTATGCATCATTTGTTAGGTATAATACGATCATTTGTTATATTCCAAAGTGCATATTGTTAGTTGCTGAATTACAGATGCATCAATCATATAACACTGCACATTTTTTTTATGTATCATGGAGAACAGGCCAATTTTCCTCTTGAGAAGTTTCCTTCCTCAGGCCATCATGATGCTTAAAGAGACTGTTTAGGATAAATACAATTTTGTTAAAGAGTTTATTTGTTACGCTTTATGGCTTGGTTCTTGTTAAGGTTGGGTATTGATATGTATGCAAATAACAATTGTCACAGAAGAGTTGTATGTTCAGGAATCAAACCACTTTGATAGCACCTTTATGTTTTTAATTCACTAAAATAATCTGCTTATAATAGTTATGTGTTTCTGAATCAAACTACTTTGGTTGTGATGTATATTTTTCATATATTGATATCTATCTATCTATCTATCTATCTATCTATCTATCTATCTATCTATCTATCTATCTATCTATCTATCTATCTATCTATCTATCTATCTATCTATCTATCTATCTATCTATCTATCTATCTATCTATCTATCTATCTATCTATCTATCTATCTATCTTTGGTACACATACTCTTTATATTTATCATGCAAACCCAGGTTAAAAGTGGTGCAGGAAAACACTGGAATAGGGTCAAAATCAATAGCAATATCATGAAGAATTACAATTGGAAAATCATTTTTATTGTATTTTATGTTTATTGTAAATGCATTGCTTAAATATTAAAAATTAAAGCTTTAGACTTGATTGTTGACAAACCGCTTCAGTAAAGAGCTGCAATTTCTGTCATCTAATGTTCCCTCATTATTCCGGAAGATAATTCCCGCCTACACAATGCTAAACAAATTAAAGAGGAGCTGGATGAATTCCCAGATGAAGTTAAATGCCTTGTTTTCCCAGTCACCAGTTTTAAATATCTGTGGACCTTTCATGGAAACACAAGGAAGATATTCTGAAGACGAAGGGTTGTCCTACTCCTTGATTTAAATATATAGCTTGCTCTTTCCATTATTTTTCCACCCCCTGTGGGTAAGCCAATCACTTGAAAAAAGGCAAGCACTGTTGAGAGTGTGTTTATGAACTGCAGAGGTTTCATAAATCCATCCGTCATGATAGACAGCTGGAAGTGAAGAGCGCAGATTTAATTTGATGGTTGACTGCCCCCTTTAAACTCTCAAGCAATTATTCCTATAGGACCCTTCAATTTACGCCACCCAACTGAATAAATAAATGGAAAAATTAAATATACTGGTACATCTAAAAAAAATATATATTGTGAAAAATTTCATTTTTTTCTTGTAACTTATTTAAAAAAGTGAAACTTTCATATATTTTAGATTAATTACATGTAAAGTAAAACACTTCAAAAGTTTTTTGGTTTTAACTTTGTTGATTAAAGCTTACAGCTAATGAAAGTCAAAAATCAGTATCTCAAAATATTAGAATATTTACATTTGAGATTCAATGAATGACCATCCATGAAGTATAATTTGTGGGTATCTCTTGTTTATTGAAACCAACTGACTTGGCAGTGGTCCAGAATACGATCATTGACACCCTCCACAAAGAGGGTAAGTCATAGCATTACTGAAAGGGGTGGCTGTTCAAGGAGTGCTGTATCAAAGCATATGAAATGCAAAGTTGACTGAAAGAAAGAAATTGGGTTGGAAAATGTGCACCAGCAACAGGTATGACCGCAAGCTTGAGAATACTATCAAGTAAAGCTGATTCAAACACTTGGGAGAGCTTCACAAGGAGTGAACTGAAGCTGGAGTCAGTGCATCAAGAGTCACCACGCTCAGACATCTTCAGGAAAAGGGCTACGAAGTCACTTCTGAAACAGAAACATTGTCAGAAGCATCTTACCTGGGCTAAGGAGAAAAAGAACTGGACTGTTGCTCAGTGGTCCAAAAACCTCTTTTCAGATGAAAGTAAATCTTGCATTTCAATTGGAAATCAAGGTCCCAGAGTCTAGAGGAAGAGTGGAGAGGCACAGAATCCATGTTGATTGAAGTCCAGTGTGAAATTTCCACAGTCAGTGATGATTTGGACTGTCATGTCATCTGCTGGTGTTGGTCCACTGTGTTTTCTGAAGTCCACAAGCAACGCAGCCATCTACCAGGACATTTTAGATCACTCTATGCTTCCTTCTGCTTACAAGCTTTATGGAGATGCTGATTTTATTTTCCAGCAGGACTTGGCCCACACTGCCAAAGGTACCAAAAGCTGGTTCAATGACCATGGTGTTACTGTGCTTGATCTGCCAGCAAACTCACCTGACCTGAACCCCATAGAGAATCTATGAAGTATTGTCAAGAGGAAAATGAGAAACAAGGGACCAAAAAAATCTAGATGAGCTGAAGGCCACTGTCATAGAAACCTGGGCGTTCATACCACCTCAGCAGTGCCACAAACTGATCACCTCCATGCCACGCCGAATTGAGGCAGTAATTAAAGCAAAAGAAGCCCCAACCAAGTATTGAGTACATATACAGTAAATTAACATACTTTCCAGAAGTCCAACAATTCACTAAAAATGTTTTTTATTGGTCTTGTGAAGTATTCTAATTTGTTGAGATAGTGAATTGGTGGGTTCTTGTTAAATGTGAGCCAAAATCACAATTAACCGTACCAAAGACTTAAACTACTTCAGTCTGTGTGAATTACATTTATTTAATACACAAGTTTCACAATTTGAGTTGAATTACTGAAATAAATGAACTTTTCCACGACATTCTAATTTATTGAGATGCACCTGTACCTGTATATTAAAAAAAATAAAGGCTAAATAAAATCCCAATTTACAAACAACTGCCTTTCAAAAACAAATTTCCATTAAAGCAAAAGGAACAGTTCAATCAAAAATATTTATGGGATCATTTACCCCTCATTCCTCATTCCACTCATTCCTGTGTGATTTCCTTTCCTCTGTGGAACACAAAAGGAGATGTTAATCTCATAACATTGGGTGAGGAACAGATCTTGTCTTAAAAATCTTACTTGAAAGCCCTTGCAATAGAGAAATATTCACTCAACTTCAAATAATGCAGTTTTCATGTTGCATGATCACTCGATTGAAAAGGTCTCATTTCAGCACCATGGACAGGTCCTCTTATGTATACTAATACTGCCTCAACAACACTACAAGACTATCATCTGTAACCTTTAACCTGTGTGGGAATCCTTCTTAATATAATATTCTGCAGGAACTGGAAACTTTATTTTAAAATCTTTTAGTTCTTGCATCCAGAATTTCACTCCATTGCATTTACAATTTTTTTCTTATCCTGAGCTTGAGCACTTCCATTTTCTCTGAGCTGTGTATTAAAATTTTTCACGAAAAGAGCTTGATTTTGACAGATCCTAGGAAGCCATTACCACGAAGGGTGAGAAATCCCTACACTCTTCATGTAAAAGAACGTTGCGTAAAATTGAGCTTGACATGAAAGCAGCACGGTCACCCTCCTGCGGTGCCCAAACCAAAAATATCAAGGGAAATGCGTGCAAACTAGGTTTATTTTGATTAAAGATTAATTGCTCAAGGTAATTCAATTGAAGGTAGATGTTTGATGGAGTTAAATCATTTAACCACAAAGGCAATGTTCTCATAATTCAGTAAATTGTATGGAATTGAGGTCTGAATATGAACATACGCCACTAAATGATCAGATATTCAGATCTATAGGCATTTCCACCATCCAGCTCTGCAATTTCATGTAGGTTGTGTTTAGCACCACCGGCGAGGCAGGCGTAGAGAGTTCATGTCCTTTTGTACATTATTTCTTAGTGGAGTTAGACAGAAGCCAGCTCCCTGAGCTCTCCGTGCCCAGGGCTGTTGAGTGCTCTGGGATCGTGTTTATGGAGCAGGGCAGGAGGAGGTGAGGTCACCTGCTTGGCAGCTCGTCCATTCTCAAGCCTGGTGACGAGGCTCTGATTTGGCCTGGCAGCTGTGGCAGATTTGCCAAGCAGGTGAAGGGGAGACTTGAATTCGGCTGCGAACTGCTTCTGGCAGGAGGTTGGCAGGGCATGTCAGCCAAGTACTCTCAGGCTCTTTCATGCCCATATGTGTGTCTGTGTATATGCGTGTGATGAAAATATCGCCGTCCCTGTCAAGGTATCCTAAAAATAATGAGCATATGCTTCTGCATTTTCCCATGTAATTCCTGAACATGAAATTCGATATTGCTGGCATTTGTTTCCTCATATCCTCATTCAGCGCATGTACATCTAGATGGTTCGCGAGAACAGAACTCACTGTGGGGAGGACTTAATGATGCAGAATGTCTTTAAAGAGCTTGGCGCTTTATTAGCGGTCCTGCTGTCAAGGGGTAGGGGCTTATGGAGTTGGATCAGGCGGTACACAAACATTTGCACAGTTATTGCATCATTCTTATCACTCGGAATGAGAATGGGATTGCCCGTAGGCCATTCCAGATCCTAGTTTGAGCAAAAAAAGTTTGTGCAGCCACATGTTGCATTATATTGGTTGAATAAATCCTGTCTGTTGTGCTAATATGGTATTTTAGATCAAGTTTTACAGTGATTGCTTGCAAATGATAAACAGAAACACAAGCTATTGGTGATGTAGATGAGTTTGCTTCTTCATCAGAACAGATTTTGAGAAATTTAGCATTACATCACTTGCTCACCAGTGGATCCTCTGTAGTTAATGGGTGCCGTCAGAATGAGAGTCCAAACTGCGGATAAAAACATTACAATAATCCACAACATGACTCAATCAATTAACATATTGTAAAGCAAAAAGCTAAGTGTTTATAGTAAGTACATTAAGGCATTTTAACTTCAAACTGTAGCTTGCAGTCATATTGCTTAATTTAGTGAAAAAGTCAATTCTCTGTTGTCCTCTCATATCAAAATCCAGCAACATGTTTGTTTAGAATTATTTTGAACTGTTTTCGCTTACACATTGTGTTTGATCTGTGCAAAATATTCTCTCCTGATTCAGATTAGACAAATATTTCCCAGAAGAAAGCAACAAGTTGTGTCAATCACTTGAGGTTTATTGTGATGTTTTTATTAGCTGTTTGGACTCTCATTCTGACGGCACCCATTCACTGCAGATAATTCAGTGATGAAATGCAACATTTCTCCAAATCTGTTCTGATTAAGAAACAAAAACATCTACATTTCGGATGGCCTGAGGGTGAGTAATTTTTTTAGTAACTATTCATTTTTGGGAGAACTATTCCTTTAATGAAAAGATTGTTTGAGTGTAACTTTGATTTAGCAGAGTTAAGATTTGTTGAAGACTTCCAAAGTCAACTTCTAAAACCAAAGGTCAGGGAGAAGTCTTGAAAAGAGGCAAAATAAAAAGAGTAATAGACTCAGAAATGTCTGCGTGAGAAATAAAGAGCTCAATGGTATTATGAGGCTGATGTTAAGGACAAAAGGGAAACGTCTGTGGGTGTTAACTTTGCTCGGCACAATGCAGAAAAAGGTCTTTGAAGTCTTGAAAGAATGCTGTAATTTGCAGGTAATTTCCACTACAATCACCACCACATAAGTACAGGTTTAAAATTCTTAACCTTAACCTTTACTTTGCATCAAGTTCTTCCTAATCAATCAATTTTAGCGCTGTCTAATTGCACTACTTCAATAAATCCCCCATCTATTGGATTGCCAGGAGAGGATAAGGGTACGTACCTTTACAGAATTCTTAAATTAAATATAGGGAGGCTGGAATAACAAGCCAAATTTGATCGGTGGCTCAGCACACAATTTTAATTTTAGAGATCACCACTGCGCTTCTTCAGGGCAGCAAGATGGGTTTCCAGTGCTGAGGGACTTGTCTAAGCCGAATTATAATTCCTAGACTCAAACGCATCTTATCTTATCTGTATTAAACGTCTTAATGATTCACAGATGGCCACTCTCATTTCACTGTTGAACAGTCTGGGCCTTCCAAAGTTAAGATTGTCCTCATGGTTTTGATTGATTTAAGTTGTGGTTGATTTGATGGTATGGCTGATAAGCGTGCACGTTTAGCATTAATTTTCTATTTATTTTATAATGAATACAGACAGTATCTGATATATTTGTCAGGATATAATATATACTGCCATATTTTGTAATATTCATCATATTCAATCTCTGTTGTTTTTAGCAGTCAAAAATTTGAAGAGAATTTAGCTTTTATAATTTAACTTTCATTTTTTAACAATCTTTTTGTTATTTTTGTTAAAATCTAGTGCTGTTGAGAAAAAAATACAGTTAATCTAATTATTTCTGGTCTTTAGTTTACTTTTTAGTTTATATGTTCAAGGAGCGTGTTAACTTTTGGTATCCCTAAAATTACATTTCCTAATGAAAAAGGTATATTCTGATACATATATATATATATATATATATATATAAATTGGACTCCAATTTGAAAACCCTTCTAAGACACACAAAGAATGTTTGAATTAATAACATCAACCCAAGTATCTCAACTATTGATAAAATATTGTAAAACAATTTTGTTATAAAAGTGTCATAATATATCAGTGCATGATTCTACTTGCACAGGCCTAATTTTTAGTTTTTAGTAGCCCTTTTATCATAATAGACTAGTACCAAGATTGATAAACCCTAGCGTCTATGTTAGTTCTAGATACACTATAGGGAGTTGCGTTCAAAATGTGCTGATGAATAGGCAAAGCTAAAGATGTAATGACCATTAACAGCTTCTATTTTCAGTTCCCAAGAGAGACGGAGATGGGGAATTTCCCACGAGGGTCAATATTTAAGGAAAAGGCACCATAAAAGGTTCTTCTAAGAGATGAGTCTGCTGCTGCTGCTGCATAAACCGCTTCTGTCTCCATATCTGGCAGTCAAAACGTCTGGTGAGCGAGAGATTATTTGAGAAAGAAGCTCTTCTGAAATCGATTGCTTTCACTGATTTATGGGGTAACAGGCTGGTGACACTGCTGTCTCTACAGCATCTGCAGTTAAGCATCGCAGTCCAGTGACTATGACACTCCATCTGCCAGACTAGAGCTCTAGTGAGGCCCTTAAGGGGGACAGTCGGCCCAGGTGTGATGGGCGATCTCCTCACTTGTCCTCTCATCACTCTGAAATGACATTCCCTCTTCTCTCTCATTTGAATCCACTCAGGAGAAACATTTCAGCAAAACTCTTCTGAAAAATTTGATCTGGTCTTCTGAGGTCAGTGTAATGTTAATGCATGAGCTGACATTCCCCACATCAGCAAATGGGACATTGTAATCATGACTGTTACAATCGTGACTCGCTCTGACATAAATGGATTTAAGATGAAGGCTTGAGTTTCTTAAGTGAACATCAGAGGATCTGTGTTATTCAGTGTATGTTTGAAGGTTTATTTCTAGACCTCATGGCCTGGACACCAAACAGCACCAACAATGCTTGATGTTTTAAGTCAACAACAAATAGCCCCAGGTCATACCAAACTATTTTTAAGATTATTTAAAAAGATGTCACTCAAATTACTTTACATTTTTTAAACACTATATTTATTGATTTTAGGATGAATAAAACTTTATGCACAAAATTACTGTAACTGTACTTTTAAGAATAATATACTGTGTCGAGGCTGATAGGCTTGTGCCCCCCCTCTCTCTCCCACTTTACTTCCTGTCTAGCTACTGTCCTATCATAATTATGGTAAAAACACCCAAAAATAAATGTTACATTTTATAAAATACTATGTGATTTTGGAGGAAAAGTTGGAAGAATGAATGTATAGAAAGTTTAATTTCCTGCCAGTCAAGTGCATGTTTTGCTTGTTTCTTCCCCCTTTTGCTCATTTCAGGCACAAATATGCAAATTATACAAAAATAATGAAAATATTTTTTTAATTATCCATCCATTTGGTAAATGTGGAAATTTTGTTACTGGTTACTTTATAAGAGGTTGTCTATCTTTTACTTGGTGAATTCTATTTATTGTAACAGGTTTATAGGTTTCTCTTCTCTGTCTTGCACTGCATATTGAGTATTTACATATTTTTTTTTTTTATTAATTTTTCTGTGTTGGCTGTTGTTGCATGCTTTTATGTTTAAAGGACAGTGTCGTATTTGTCTATTGAAATAACAGATTATATACAAGTATTTCAAATGCACTACAATTCAAAAGTTATGCTTACCAATGCGGCATTTAATTGATCCAAAATACAATAAAACAGTAATATTATTATTATATAGTCATTTCAATATTATTACAATTTAAATAACTGTTTTCTGTTTTAATCTATGAAAACCTCAGAGTCTTAACTTTCACTTCTGATCAATTCAATGCCTTCTTGCTGAATAAAAGTATTAATTAAAAATGAAAATTGTTGACATGGTCGGGCATCAACTCATGCATAAATTCTTAAGAACTGAATTTCAAAACTATAACTACAATCAGTGAGGATAAATATCTTGTAATTGCTGCACCTAGTCTTTAGATGTGCCCCAGTCTGTGTCCTTGTGTCTTTTAGTGTGCTCTTGGTACATCCACACATGCTAGTGTACTAACACCCGGTTCGCAGCCCAGTGAGGGGGATTTTTAATGTGCTGAGACAGGACGTTGTGTCCCTGTATGACAGGGACAGCATGAATGTGGCCTATGAAAACTCAAATGTTATGTTAATTTATTTATTCTTATATTTATTTTATTTTATATTATTTTCAATAAAAACTCACTTTAAGATTACTGAAAGAGTTTTGAGTTGGTTTTTGTAAAAAGTAAATCCCAAAGTATGCAGACCCAAATTTATCTAAAGTTTTTCTCAAATTGTTTGGCTCTACAAGGATTTTGCAGTCAAACCCCCCCCCCCACACACACACAAAACAAGCAAAAACATATTTCAGCTTTTTAAATCATTTGGATATTTTTGTGCATATGCACTCCCCCAGAAATCACACCACTCACTTTAGAATGATTCATACTTCCCAAACGAATTCCAAGCAACTCAAGTCTTCTGGTGAAAATGTCTTGACATATCACAGAAAAACAAAATATCGCAATGTCAGGTTTTTATTTATTTATTCATTTATTCATTCTTTGTTTATATATGTTTTTATTTTTTGCAATATTGTACAGCTCTAGCTCTGAGGAAATGAGTGAGGAGCAGGAAGATGCCCACTCACACTCGTTGGAAATGTGGCCAGTCCCTGAAATCTCTCATCTATGGTAAAGGACCTGCGCTGAACTGCACCACTAAACTTTGCCAATGATTAAAGAACAGCAGCTGAGTCCTTCCCTGTCTCACTGACACACTCACACACTCTCAAACACTCTGCCTCGAAGCAGAAGACTACTTCAACAATTTCCCGAAGGACAGGCCTTATTAACTGAGGCGGTGGACCCCTTGCCTGTTTGTTTCTGTGTCTGTGTGTGCGACTGGAGACTCACAACTCCCTCTGCTACTTAGTAAAGACTTTCTTGTCTCCTCTTCGAAATCCTCCTGTGGCGGTTTGTGTTGTGTGAGGTCTTGTCATCCGCTTGTGAGAAATGTCATCTATGGCTTTCTGTGGAAATGTCGCTCATGAAATTAGGTTTCATGCATGCATGGTCTGCTGATATACGGTCCAATTTAGCATACTTTGCAGAATCGTAATTAATATCTGCTGTTGCATCCTTCGCAACAGTTTTCTGTTCAGTATGGATGCGTGTCTTCATGGGGTTATATAATAAAGAAATGAATATAGTGTATTTTCATTTAATATCACAGATGAAATTAGTGTTTGCAAATAAGTGCACAGTAGTGACACGCTAGTTCTGTGGGGCCCAGATTAAATGTTTTTTTCTATGGGAAATGAGCTTAAAATGGCCAAAAGTCTATGGTGGGTTGAAATGCCATATATTTCCAAAATGTAATATTGTTTATGTGGTGTAATGTTTTTTGTTGGTTATTTTGCTTGTGTTTTTCTCTTTATTTGCAGTTTTAGACTTAAAAATGTGCACTGTACTGACATTAAAATACTATTTGTTTTCTTTTATCCTAAAATATATTTTACACATTTCTTTGCTATAAACAATATATATAATTTTTGAGTCATTAATAATTGTCATTAGTACAGCTGTTATGTTCTTGTTCTTTACTAAAGGCTGCTTGTCTGAAGAACCTAGAACTGTTGTTGCTTGTTATGTAATGCCACAATAATTCATCTGTTTAATTAAATACTTTATTTTTTGTCACTATTGTACAATAGATGTTTGTGACTGAGCCAAATTCTTTAGCAAAGGCATGCAAATGAGCTTTTGCATCTCACTGATGCACACTAATGGCATTTTCATGTGAATCTATGGCACAAACTTCATCAAGCCACTGGCTTATTAATGCCAATGATGTACTTTCTGTGTGAAGTCAGCTGAAGCTAACTAAAAATTGTTATAGTTTGCCTTCAATGATCCATACTTCAGATGATACTTAAGATAATGAAAAAAGGGGTTGAATTAGAGGACAAAACTCTTTGAGTCATCTTCAGCCACTGAACTGTGTGCTTTGAGTACATTGGCGGGTCTTTTAACACCTGACATTATTTCTTCAGTGTTATTGAATAACACTTGTGTGCTGATGGTCTCAGCAGGTAAGATCCTCTAGTGCTGATCCAGCTGGCACTGTGACTGGCATTAACATCCTACCATTTTGGCTGCTGGATATTTCTTATGCAAACAAGTCAGAGAACCGTAGCCTTTGGGACACAGACCTGCTGTCATTTTTGGGTTACAAACGTGTTTCAGTTCAATGGATCCTTTCGAATAAAGCTGGGTTTTTGTATATATTGTTGGATACAGTATTTGATTTGTGAACACTGGGAATGACTATGCTAAAACTCTACATCAATGGGCTTTTCTGATCTGAGTTTGGGGGAAATGTGTTGAAACAGCTAATGTAAAATGTGACCCCTACAGGGGGTCTTATTGTTGGGATAATACACAAAATGTCATTTACTCACTCTCATGTCATTCCAAACCCATACGATTGGTTAATCTTTAAAACCTGACTGGTTTCAGTCCCTCCGTTGTAAGTAAAGTTAACCAAGACTTAGAAGAACCAAAAAAGCTATAAAGGCATTGTATAACAAATCCATATGAATCTAGTGGTTTAAGTGAACCTAGTGGTTTAAGTGAATCTAGTGGTTTAAGTAAATCTAGTGGTTTGCTGAACATTTACTCACCCTCATGCCATCCGAAATGTTAATGAGTTTGTTTCTTAATCGGAAAAGATTTGGATAATTTTACATCACTTGTTTACCAATGGATCTTCTGCAGTGAATGGGTGCCATCAGAATGAGAGTTCAAACAACTGATAAAACCATCACAATAATTCACAAGCAATTCACATGACTCCAGTCCATCAGTGAATGAATGAATGTCTTGTAAAGTGAAAAGTTGCTTGTTTTATAATTCATAATAATGCTTCCTCTAGACTAGAGAAACAAACCCATCTTCATCTTGTATGGCCTGAGGGTGAGTTAGGTTTTAGCAAATTTTCATTCTTGGGTGAACTATTCCTATTCCAAGTATTGCAGAGAGCTGTAATCTAATCTGATTTTGTATGAATGTAGTTTCTGATTCACACCATACATCAGAACAGAATAATTAAGTGATTTTTACAGACTCATCTCACTTGTGATGAAATGTTCTGCTATGAAATTTTAAAGTCCCAACTGAGGTTTGACAGACTTTGAAAGTATTTCAACGGACAGCCTTTTTTGCTTCACAAAGGAACTGTTAAATAAGCAAAGACGCTTGCACACAAAGCAGAGAATAAGGCTATTGTTCACCTCCAACAAAAATACAGGAAAGCAGTGACAGAAAAGGCCTTGGTTTCATTGTTTTATCCTGTTCCTCTCTCCAGGCAAACATGTGCATCAAAATAAATCCTTTGCTGTTTGCGCCAAGGCTGGCAGCTGAAGCCGTGGCATTTTGTTGGCATTTGCTATCAGATTTTTACAATCCATCATGAGGCCTGTATCTGCACCCTTGCCATCTCGCCGTAATACATTCACTGACCTTGTCGCACTGACCCAAGCAGGGAAGTCAACAAATGGATTCCCCATTATACAAGTTCCATTTATTAACAGTTTCTTCACTGGCAACTTCCCCACAGCCAAGAATATATGAATACTGAAATGCGTTTGACAGAGGCGTCGCTGGGTCTCAATGAAGTGCTTTGAAAAGCCACCTCAAAGAGAATGGACTGAATTCCTCGTGTTGAGAGCACTGGAAGGGCACAGCATTATGAGAAAAGTTCATAGCAATGTCACCCCTTATGCAAATACTGTTACTTACAGTAATGTGACACTTGATAGACCTCTATAGAGCCATTAGAACTGTATTTAATAGTGTTTATGAATCAGTCAGAGTGACTCCTTCTATTTTTTCTCTCTATTTTACTCTTTACTTTCATGACGGTTATTTGTGAACACAAACTACTTGAAAAATCTGCTTGATGGTTTGGATTAATAGACTATGGCGCTCTGGTCGCTTATGACAGTGGAAGAAGACCTTCACTGTAGTCTAGTTAGCAATAAGGATCATTGCATTCATGAAGTGACAGCTAAAGTGGGGATAACATGGAGTTTGGCCAGTGGGGAAGCATAATCTCACGCTGTGGGGTTTAAGATTAAAACGAGCAACTGAAATGACTGAAGATCCGGACTAGCGCTTGCTTAAGTCATAAATCAAACCCTCGCCTCAAAGATTAAAAGTTGCGTGTGCGAGATGAAAGACTTGCTTTAATTCTTTAGCTACTTGAAATCTGTTAATTGCTCTCTGACAAGAAAGTTAATGAACAGAAGGTTGTTAAAAAGATTGCTGTATATCTCTAATCAATGCATGTGATGCTTAACTGTAGGTGACATTAAACCTAATTTAATCCAGTTTGTTCGTGATGTTATTGTAAGTGAAGTCAAAAGCTAGGCTTAAAAGACATATATTTTAAAACATATCTTAGTTTTAATAAATTTGTATTGAATCAAGCTATGAAAGTGCATTTAAAATGTACTCTTTATACAGTGTGTGTGTGTGTGTGTGTGTTCCTATAAATATATAAATATAATAATAATATGTGTGTATGCATCTTTGTGTGTATCTCTCTCTATGTTGTAATGTATTTCTTTCTTTCTTTCTTTTTTTCTAAACAAGACAGTTTATTACAATTGAAAATAAATCTATGTTTGTATGGTATTTATCTACCGTATGTAGGTGTGGGCAATATGACCAAAAATATCACGATATGAGTAATTTATTTCACAGTAACAATATACATCACAATATAGTTATTTTTCTTTACATAAAGTCTTTATGATATCAACATTTTTGATACCATAGAAATTTCATAATTCTCGTCACCAGTGTCAGTATCACAAAAAAATAATACTAACCTAAGTAAAAACAACAAACAAACAAACAAACAAAAACTCAAGCTCACTATTGTCAGGGAATGAGAACTCAGAATCCAGTTGCAAGTGAATAGATGTTTAATGACAAACAGTGAGAGATGAAGCACGGTGAGTAGCTAGAAGGTCTCAAGCAGACGAGCCGATCTCCAAGGCACAGAGACTGTGAAGCACTGACCCGATCCAGCCGATCTCCAAGGCACAGAGACTGTGAAGCACTGACCCGATCCAAAACTGCAGGATTCCAAGGCAGGAAATAAACAGGAGACAGAGAACTGGAGAGAACAAACTGGCATGAGAAAACAACGATCTGACAACATGCACAGCAAACGCGAACCAGATAAAGGCAGCGGATAACGCACAGCAGGTGCGACCGTGCTGATTAGCTAATCAGCACTGAGGTTGCCGTAGCAACGCTGACAAGCAATCAGACAGGTGACAACACGCAGACACACAGAATGAACACACAGATCCGTGAACCGTGACAGTACCCTCCCCTAGGAGCGCCCTGGCGCTTCCAGGGAACTTACCTGACGATTGTAATCATCAATAAGTGAATGATCCAATATGTCTCTAGCAGGAACCCAACTCCTCTCCTCCGGACCGTAACCCTCCCAGTCCACCAGGTACTGAAACCGCATCCCTCCGCCTCGAGTCCAGAATACGTTTTACCGAATAAGCAAGTTCCCCATCTACGAGTCGCGGTGGGGAACTGGCGGATTAATGGTAGAAAGAAAACTGGCTTTAATTTGGAAATATGGAAGACGGAATGAATTCTCCTGTACGCAGGAGGAAGTTTAAGCGAACTGCCACCGGACTAATAATCTTGGTGACAGTAAACGGGCCAATGAATTTAGGAGCAAGCTTATTACAGACTTACGGAGAGGAATGTTTTTGGATGAAAGCCACACTTTTGACCAACGACGAGACGGGAGGCTTTGACCGGTGGCGATCGGCCTGGGCCTTGCAGTGCGTGACCCCACCTGGAGGATAGACTCTCTAGCCCTCCTCCAGGGCGGCACCTCTGGACAAAGGCGTGGGCAGAGGGGACCGCGACTTCGGATTCCATACTCTGAAAGATAGGTGGCTGGTAACCTAAGCTACACTCAAATGGAGACAGGCCCGTAGACGACACTGGTAAAGAATTGTGTGCGTACTCCACCCATGAAAGTTGCTGACTCCAAGAGGAAGGGTTCTGAGACACCAAACACCGCATCACACGTTCTAAATCTTGGTTGGCCCTCTCTGTCTGACCATTACTCTGGGGATGATAACCAGAAGAAAGACTAACAGTTGCCCCCAACAAGCGACAAAATTCCTTCCAAAATTTGGAGATAAACTGAGGCCCCCTGTCAGAAACCACGTCCATCGGGAGGCCATGAATGCGAAAAACGTGGTCAATGACAGCAACCGCTGTTTCTCTGGCAGAGGGTATTTTGGGCAGAGGGATAAAATGAGTTGCCTTCGAGAACCGGTCCACCACGGTCAAAACTACCGTGTTACCCTGGGAGGGCGGGAGTCCCGTAACAAAATCTAGCGAAATGTGGGACCAGGGTCTCGAAGGAACTGACAGCGGTTGAAGGAGTCCAGCAGGGGGCCGATTGGAAGTCTTAGAAATAGCACAGACTGAACAGGACAAAACAAAAGTCGAATGTCACGGGCCATAGATTGCCACCAGAACCGTTGTTTAACAAGAAAATTGTACGATTAACCCCTGGATGACAAGCTACCTTGGAACAATGACCCCAACGGATGACATCGGACCGCAAATTCTCTGGCACAAACAAACGACTTGGTGGGCATCCAGGCGGAGGTGTTACCCCTTGTAAGGCCATACGGACCTACGATTCGATCTCCCAAGTCACCGCAAAAACCACAATTTTCTTGGGCAAGATGAGCTCGGGAGACAACGGGCGCTCGGATTGGTCAAAAATGCGGGACAACGCATCCGGTTTAATGTTCTTAGAACCTGGACGGTAAGAAATAGAAAAATGAAAGCGACCGAAAAATAAAGCCCACCGAGCCTGCCTAGAGTTTAACCTTTTAGCAGACCTGATGTATTCAAGGTTCTTGTGGTCTGTCCAGACTATAAAAGGTTCCCCCGAACCTTCCAACCAATGACGCCATTCTTCCAAGGCAAGCTTGACTGCCAGCAACTCTCTATTACCAATGTCGTAATTTTGTTCGGCAGGTGATAAGCGGTGAGAAAAATACGCGCAAGGATGCATCTTGTCATCCGAGGAAGAGCGCTGGGAGAGAACCGCACCAACCCCCACCTCTGACGCATCGACCTCCACCACGAACTGACGAGAGGGATCAGGGGCAACAAGAATTGGAGCTGAAACAAAGCAACTCTTTAGTTTGGAAAACGCAGCTTCAGCCGAGCTGGACCACCTGAACATCGTCTTAGTGGAGGTCAAGGCAGTCAAAGGGGCGGCTAGCTGGCTGTAATTGCGAATAAAACGCCGGTAAAAATTGGCAAAGCCCAGGAACCTCTGCAGGGCCTTGCGGGAATCTGGGGTTGGCCAATTTACCACAGCCTGAACCTTGTCGGGGTCCATGCGCATTCCCTCGGACGACACAATGTAACCTAAAAAGGGACCGACTGTGCATGAAAAACGCATTTCTCCGCCTTGACAAAAAGCCCATTCTCTAGCAGCCTCTGAAGCACTACCCTGACGTGCTGAACATGTTCCTGGAGAGACCGAGAAAAAATCAATATGTCATCCAGGTAGACATATATGAATTGATCGACCATGTCTCTCAGCACATCATTGACCAGTGCCTGGAAGATCAAGGAGCGTTAGATAACCCAAACGGCATAACAAGATACTCAAAGTGCCCCCTGGGGGTATTAAAAGCGGTCTTCCATTCATCCCCCTCCCTTATGCGAACCAAATAATAGGCATTACGAAGGTCCAACTTTGTGAAAAAGGAAGCACCCTGCAGACTCTCGAAGGCTGAAGACATCAACGGCAAAGGATACGTATTCTTTACCGTGATGCTGTTCAACCCTCGATAGTCAATACAAGGACGAAGAGACCCATCTTTCTTTTCCACAAAGAAGAACCCCGCACCTGCAGGAGAAGAGGAAGGACGGATGATCTTGGCTGCCAGAGAATCAGAAATGTATTTCTCCATGGCCTCCCTTTCAGGAGTTGAAAGCGAGTATAACCTGCCCTTAGGCGGAGACATACCTGACAATAACTCTATTGCACAGTCATAAGGACGATGCGGAGGAAGAGAAGCAGTCCGAGACTTACTGAACACTCCTTCAGGTCAAGATACTCAGCGGGCACGTTAGACAGATCCATATGTTCATCCTGTAACACAGAACAAGACACAGAAGGACATGCAGACAACAAACACGAAGCATGACAATATTCACTCCAGGAAGAAACAGTGTTCTGGCGCCAGTTTATGTTGGGATTGTGGCGTGAGAGCCAGGGGTGCCCCAAGACCACAGGAGCTAAAGGAGAGTCAGTCAGGAGGAAGGAAATAGTCTCAGTGTGGTTACCAAGTGATGAGGCTCACCGACTCAGTGACATGGGTGACGGGTGGAAGAGACTGACCGCAGAGAGCACTGACAAAGATGGGCGAGTTGAGCGGAACCACAGGAACTCCAAATTGAAGCGCAGTCTTGTGATCTAAAAAATTGCCCTCCGCTCCAGAATCGATTAAGGCTTTACATGTAAATGCAGCACGATCCACAAGTAATTGAACAGGAAGAAGAGTAGCAGCAGAAGAAGAGGATTTCTCGAAGGCGACTCCACCCGTCAGTAACCTCCTATCTACTGGCGGGCTTTGGCTTTTACCGGGCACTGCGCCGCAATATGACCAGCCGCACCGCAGTATAAACATAGTCCCTGATTCCTGCGTCTCTCCTTCTCCTCCCGTGAAAGATGGGCTCTGCCCACTTGCATGGGTTCAGAATCAAAAACATGACCGACCGTACCCATACTGGAAAATCGGTCTTCAGTATTAACAACCGGCATCTGTAGAGCTCGTTGGCCACGGCGTTGCAATCTAGCGTCCACCCGGATCGCCAGATCAATTAACCCGTCAAGAGAGGTAGGTAATTCTTGAGTATAAATTTCATTTATAATACGGTCGGCCAACCCATGCCTAAACATGTCCCACTGCGCTTCATAGTTCCACTTACATTCAGCCGCCAAAGTGCGAAATTCGATGGAGTAATCCGTCACCGATCGATTCCCTTGACGTAACTCAGCCAATTCCCGCGCCGCCTCCCTGCCAGATGCAGCCCGATCGAACACCTTCTTGAGTTCCTCTGAGAAGGACTGGAATGAAGAACAACAATGGTGCTTCTGTTCCCACACCGTCGTTCCCCAGAGAGCTGCTCGTCCAGTTAACAGAGTGATCACAAAAGCCACTTTGGAATCTTCTGTGGGAAAGGATGAAGGCTGGAGAGCGATGTGAAGAGAACATGTAGCCAGAAATGAACGACATAACAGGGGCTCACCGGAGTAGACCGCTGGAGGCGGTAGGCGGGGCTCCGCGCGACGGCTGAGATAATCCACAGATGGAACAGTCGGGGGATTGAGCGTGGTGGGCTGTTGAGTAGGTTCAGTTTTAAACTGTCGGAACTGAGTGGTTAACTCCGAGACCTGTGTTACCAGTGCCTGAACGGCACGACCGGTAGCCATGATCTGTTCCTCTTGCTGTTCCATGCGAACTTTGCTGCTGGTAAGAATGTCTCTCAGCTCTGAGGCACTTGCTGGATCCATCTCGGGTCAGATCGTTCTGTCAGGGAATGAGAACTCAGAATCCAGTTGCAAGTGAATAGATGTTTAATGACAAACAGTGAGAGATGAAGCACGGTGAGTAGCTAGAAGGTCTCAAGCAGACGAGCCGATCTCCAAGGCACAGAGACTGTGAAGCACTGACCCGATCCAGCCGATCTCCAAGGCACAGAGACTGTGAAGCACTGACCCGATCCAAAACTGCAGGATTCCAAGGCAGGAAATAAACAGGAGACAGAGAACTGGAGAGAACAAACTGGCATGAGAAAACAACGATCTGACAACATGCACAGCAAACGCGAACCAGATAAAGGCAGCGGATAACGCACAGCAGGTGCGACCGTGCTGATTAGCTAATCAGCACTGAGGTTGCCGTAGCAACGCTGACAAGCAATCAGACAGGTGACAACACGCAGACACACAGAATGAACACACAGATCCGTGAACTGTGACAACTATAGCCACGTAAACAGTAAGTAATTAAATAAGAATAAAAAAAAAAAACGAATTACAAGCAACAGGACAAAAAACTACAGCAAACCCAACAAAGAAGAAATGCTACATATATTGTATAAAGTATAATCAAATGTATGAAAATATACATTTATATACAATATAAATGTAAATAATAAACTACTTATTAAAGTTACAAAGTGATTTAGTCAAAATCAATGAGAGATTTTCTCTCTTGTTGTTTGATTAACATAAAAGGCAGGGATATTAGACTATTGTCACTTTAAAAGCTACCCGGATACAATTAGCTGGGATTTATGTGTTTTTTGTAGTTTTTTTTTTTTTGCCTCAGTTGTTTGCTTTCACTTGAGATGTAAATGAGTGAGGATAATTTAAAGGTCTACAAGCCCGTCGGGTAATATATGTTGAGTCCATTCGGGCCGGGCTCTGGTCTTTTTGTGTGGGGAGTTACTAAAAGTTCCCAATGCTTCGGGAAAAGCTGTATTTTGGATCATCCATGCATTTGACGATGATCCTGACTCGCCGTCTCCTCATTGGATGCGCCTTAAGAGAGAAATGCATCTTTAGGGATTTTATAATTAAAGAGTTTTTGTTTTCGATTTGAAATATTTAGTTTTAAAGAAGAAATTCAAAACTT
The DNA here is from genome assembly GCA_027564155.1 of Gymnocypris eckloni scoliostomus. Taxonomy (NCBI): domain Eukaryota; kingdom Metazoa; phylum Chordata; class Actinopteri; order Cypriniformes; family Cyprinidae; genus Gymnocypris; species Gymnocypris eckloni. The sequence continues at coordinate 13,313,482 of CM050436.1, read as the reverse complement.
TCTATAGATATATTTATCAAGTGAGTGAGGCAAGTATCCGCTGTGTTTCAGTTTATCAGAAGCGCTCCTGCTCCAAACCGAAACTGCAGAAAGCACATGCTGTTTTTGTATTTTATAAAAGCACCTTTTGGTGATATTGTGAGTGCTCAAATAAAAGAAGACCCTTTATACAGTTATGAACAAAGTATTACTCTTACCTTTATGAGCAAAAATGATTGCCTATTTTGAAATGTTTCCAATGCAAGTGATCCGCTGGCGCATCCATGTCCTGTATAGCGTGCTTCAGATTCCACTCTCTGCACAAACGATTGGATATGCGTCAGTGCACATTTATCTAGTTTAAGCATTTAAACTAACATTGTGAAGCTGTTTTATAACTATAGATTTAATTTGAGACAAGTGTAGATGATTTGAGAAGGCTAAATTGATCAAACATATGATCAACTCACTGTCTGCCGCTGGTCATTACTTACGTAAAAAAAAACGTACATTTAACGAATACAAATATGCTCCGAACATTTTTCTAAGTTAACTTAAATTAATAAAATAACGAAACGAAATACAATCACTTTGCCATTTCATACAAAATTGAACTATTTTAATAGCTGAAACAGTAGTATAAGCTGTTTTGGGAGAAGGGGAATGAAAGACAGGCTTGGGCCGGTAATTCTGATAAGCTGTCGGACAAGGGGCGGGCTAGGGTCTGGATTTTAGTCCTGTGCAGGACTTTAGAATATTTGCAAAGACGGGCATGTTGACACATTCAAGTGTGTGCATTTAACCGTTATAGGCCTACGTATAAAGCGGCAAATATAACTCTAACGTTCAATACTCCTGTGCTCTATTAGCACTGTATTCGCATGCATGCCTCTCTGACAGCGCTCTGAAACAGTCTCTCAGACAGGCAGCACATATAGCAAAATTAATTATCTTTCGCTGCTGGTTGCAATTCATTAACAACTGCAATGTTTAAAATCGCATTCAAACATTATGTTTTTTTGTGACCACGTATCTCAGCAGAATCACATGAGCGTTTAACCGCAACAGAAACTATAGTCCAGAATCTCTAACGTCTGACAAATTTCTACTGTTTAATTTTGTCTACCGGTATATCGCCCACCCCTATTATGTATGCATGTGAAGTAGTGTAGAAGTATTTCATTACCGGCAAGTATGACTTTGAGTCTAAGAGGCTTGAACACACCCTGCATTCTGAATAATCTCATTACAACCGTATTCAAATCAAGATGTGTGGTGACTACCATGCAATATCGGAACGTGTCTCCTGGCTACTTCTACCTCTGGAGTCTTTTTGGTATGTGAACAGGACAGAATATCATGCAGCCTCCAGAGGCTGAGTTGATGATGAGTTTGAGGGCAAAACCCAGAGAATTTTATTGAAGTCTTCGCACCCAATTGCCTCTGGTTCATTTTGGCAGGAACTTTAGAGGTTCATTTCTCTGAATGTATTTTGATGTTCCTCTTTGACTAGCTCATTAAATTGTATTTGAGTGCAGAAGATGAAGATGAATTGAAGTTTGAATTTGATTTTTTGTTTCTTTTTTTAGTTCTCTGTTGTCCACTGCAGTAGAACTTTTCAGCATGTATTTTTATGTTTAATAGTACAGCCCACCCTACTTATTCATTCATAATGCAAGCTCATTATTATTTTTTTTAGCTATGTAAAGAGCACTGTTTATGACAACACTGTGCTGCACGTGTGAAGTAGCCTGTGTGATCTTATTACAATGTTGCCTACAGTAAAGATATGTAAATTTGAGCTTTATCATGGGTGGGTGAATTTTTATGAGGGATTGCCAGCATCAGCGGCTCATTCACGAGAGATTATGTCTTCTGTACTGGAGACAGTTGCCATTTCTTCATTTTAGCTAACGGTATCATACTGCCGTAACTGTATAAATATGTCGTACAGAGTTTCCAAACATGGGCTTTTTTCCTCAACCAGGAAAAATACTATTTATAAAGAGAAAATGTGCAGTTATTACCTTAAGGCACTCAAATGCACAAATGTAGTCATATGAAGCAATATTGAGCATTGTGCTCTTCCCTTTTAGCAAGCACGGGGGCAATGGTGGACCATTAGTACTTTCGCTTAAGTATTCTAATTACCATAAATATAGGAGATACCGTCAATGGAGCAAAGGTTTATTTTGTCTCACACTGAGAAAACATCATGTGATGCAAAGCCAGGAAAATTATTTGGCTTGGGCTTGTTTTGTCTTTGTCATATACACACTTATGCAAATGGATGCACACACAATGCATGAGAAATCATCTAGCACAGCTCTCTTCTCCTTCCTTGAAAGTTACTTATCATTTACTTAATTAGTTGAAAATTAATAAATACTATCTTCCAAGCTTAAGCCTTCTATGAGTTTTATGGAATAATTTTTTCTTAATCTCTGTGGTTATCTTGTGGTATTGCGGTTATACTGTGGTATTGTCTCTGCTAAAGCGTTCACACGCTGGAACTTACCTTTAAGGATCAGTCTCCCTCACCTGAATATGATTATTCTGTCTGTTTCCATTTTTATCACAAGCAAAGGTTTGATTGAAAGTGAACCAACAGCTGGGAGGGCAGTTATGTCATAGATTCCAGAGCATAAAAGAAACAGGAAGAGGCTGAAGAATGGATAGTACAGAAAAAAATATCCCTGCAGTGCGTAAAATATGCTTTGAGCTATAAAGTGGGATGTCAGTAGAAGACAGTTGAATTAGTGTTTGGTTTCCTGTACAGTATATTTGCCATGTTCTTAAAAGCAACAAGGTGCAATTTTTGCACTTAGTGAATCAATTTATATCAAAAGCTTGTGAGTTCAGTGGGTCAAAAGAAAAATCCAAGGAGATATTTGACAATTATTTATGTGTGGGACTAATTCATTTAATTAAAAACATGAATTTTAAAAACTGCTTTCATTGGTCCAAAAATCACTTTTGTTGAATGTCATGTTGTTTTCCCATCACAGGCGGCAATTCAATCTATTTTAAATAACAGTTGTTGGCCTGTAAAGTTATTAATTGCATATCAAGCACTTGCATGCATTTCCTCAAGCTTTACTATTGCCGGTTGAGACCATTGCTTTATTTTTATGCCAATAGGTCATTTTTCATCCACACTTGCAAGTGTATAGATTCTTTTATTGACAGAACCGATTGATAAAATGAAGTTTAAAGCTTGATCTATAAAATAATGAAAAAAAAGACATATCCTGAGAACTCGAACACATTTTCAGCACATCACCATGCGAGTGAGCTTTTAACATCTTAACCTGGAAGAGAGGTTGTGATTGATTTCTATTGAAGTCACCAGAAACTCACTAGAACAGTGATAGAAGCCATTACGTTTAATAGCATAGTCTGAAGTGTGGCAGTTTAATGGACATATCCTCACTGACTTCCCCCATTCATGCAACCGAAAACATTAGCCTTATGTCAGTTTCTGCCAGAGCAGTCCTCCAACAAATGCTTTGCTCACCCTCACAGCGGTGAATTTCATTTCAAACCTACATCTGAGATAAAAGGGCATATTTAAGTCACCGTCTAGGAAGAATGCCAAGCACAACACAGATTGGCAAGTGTTTGCATTATCGTTCTGTTGTTCTATGAAATTGTCCCATCCTTTTGAAAAGCGTTCAGTAGAATTGTGCTGCTTCAGTGATTTTGATGTAGTTCACGGTTTAAGATTTGCATTCATTTCTTTAATGATTTTTCCATTTACACAATGTGTTGTTGTTCTAAAGAACCTTACACTCAGGTCTTAATTGACATACAGAAACTTTTGAACAGAAATGATTTGGAGAAATGTAGCATTACATCACTTGCTCACCAATGGATCCTCTGCAGTAAATGGGTGCCGTCAGAATGAGAGCTGATAAAACATCACAATAATCCACAAATAATCCACATGACTGCAGTCCATCAATGGACGTCTTGTGAAGCAAACAGCTGTGTGTTTGTAATAAACAAATCCACCATCAAATAGTCCTCTATCCATAATATTACTTTCTTTAGTGAAAACGTCATCCCGTCTGAACCAGGAAATAAATATTCACAAATCAAGCATTGAGCAAAAACAGTTCTAAAAAAATATGTTGCTGGATTTTATTGTGAGAAGAAACATGGGATTTTACAGCTTATCTAAGAAAGCATTTGTACATATTATGGATGCGCATTTTGACCAGAAGTGGCAATATAAAATTCTAATTTGTCCATCTTAATGATGGATTTGTTTATTATACACATGCAGCATTTAACTTCAAAAAACATTAAAACATTAATTTTTCAAAACATTAATTGATGGACTGGATTCATACTACTTGTGAATTATTGTGATATTTTTATCAGCTGTTTGGACTCTCATTGTGACGGCACCCATTCACTTCAGAGGATCCATTGGTGAACAAGTGATATGATACTTAATTTCTCCAAATCTGTTTCAATGAAGAAACAAATGAATCTACATCTTGGTTGCCTGAGGGTGAATACATTTTCAGCAAATTTTGGGTTAACTATTCCTTAAACATCTTTGGAAAAACATCTGTGGAATTATTTATTTTTTTATTCCACAAAAGGTTTTTTATATTGGGACAACATTCTTCAGATGATTTAAATATTTTTTGAACTTAGAAAAAAAGAGGTCCCTTTAATAACTTTTCACCAAAAGATTCTTTGGGAAACCCAAATTAGTTCTTGCCTTTTGTAACCTCTGTGATTTACACTTTTTAGGTGTAGAATGTTTTTGTCCATTTCATTAGTTACTATATATTTATATTATGTTATATCAAATTGTGACAACTCTCATTTGAAATAAGAAAAAAGTTTTCTCAAACAGATCTACTTTTGGGGGGAAATATCTGAGGCATCATCCAAAACACACGTTTAGTCTGGCTTATTATGAGATCAAAGCTTCAAACGTGTTTCCTTCATTTATTATACATTACAATTCAGACTACACAGGGAAAAGGAGGGACCCAGAGGATGAAGCATTCACATTTGATTTACTCTCCTGCCCCGGATTAAGGCTCTGTCTGTGTGAAACTGAGAGCACAACACCCTTAACAGTGCTACGTGATGCTCACTCTCTGGCAATACCGACTGCACAAGAACAACCTTTTCAAAATGGCTTTGAATTGATATATATATATATATAATTTTTTTTTTTGTGTATTATATGCAGGTAGAACTGAAACATGACAAGTAATGCAGTTTTTGTAACGCCATTAATTGTTATCATTTCGACAGTCTATGCCAGGGGTTCTCAAAGTTTACATTCAAAGGTCCGAATCGGAATTATCATCAACGTCAAAAGGTCAGATATAATTGTTATTACAAAACTTGTTTTTATAAACATGCTTATTACTTTATATAACAATTCAACTTGATATATGCTTAGTTATCATATTTATGACATAATCAGGTGTACTTGTGTTTACTAAATGTACCATAGTTTTATGCAAATAAAAAAACTAAAATAACATTTGGTTACTATTAAACCATGATAATCACAAATGAACCATGACCTTGCTACACTAACCATAGTTTAACCATTGTATTTGTAGTAAAACTGGTTATATAAATTGTAATCAATATGCAAAAGAAAAAATAAAATTTTTACTACACTTTTATTATAATAAAACCATGGTTATTTTTCATAAGAGTTACTCAACAGTACTGCATTTTTATACAACTAAATGCCCAATAAAGCAGTTCTCATTTAGGTCTACATATTTAATGTTTCTGAAATAGTACTTCAACGTAACCTGCAGTCTCTTCAACTGAATTGCCAAAATCTTTAATTATAATTTTTTTTAATACATATTTCATGGAGCACAAATGTGCACTATGTGCATATTTCAACCCTTTACAGATGAACTACACTCATGTTCATATGTCAAACAGTCAACAGTGAGTCAACAGTTTTAGGAAACGCTGTTTTGTACTCGTTCATTCAGAAGTCTGCTGCGGATCGGTTCGTTTCTTTGAATACGCTGCTAACTCTGCCGGTGTAGAAAGACTGCGTCGGGAAGGCGAAACCTCACGCTTGCGGGGCGAAACCGGTGACATTATTCTACTGAATGAAATCTAAGGTTTATCCAAAATGTCGCTAATTGCTATGTGCTTTGTCTTACAAAAGAGTCTGTAATCACTGCAACACTGGTTCATGCGCCCGTGTGTGTGCCACGCACACCGCGCGGAGGTCTGAGTGATACAAGTGCGCTTGAAATATCAAGTGGAATTCCCTCCTGGTCCGGATCCGGACCGGAGTCCGGACTTTGAGAAGCCCTGGTCTATGCACTATAATTGACTACATGTTCCTATTGGATAGAAAACCAGTGCCAATGTAGAAAAACGTATTCAGCATTTTGAAATGTAGAGTTTGTATTTATTTATCAAAACATTTGGTTTTGGCTAGCAAATTTACTTAAAAGTACTTTAAGTATTGGTAAATGTTTGTTTAGCAATTGAAAAAAACTGTAATGGTATGGTTACAACAGACTGATGTTGTGTTAATTGTGTTTAGAGTTTTGAATACTGTATGTGGCTACAGATTTGACAAAAGGATGTTAGCAACTGAAAAAAACTGTAAAGGTATTTCAAATAAGATATCTAGTCTAGTTAATTAAAGAGGGATCAAACTGATTTATATAAGTCTGAAAGTATATTAGAAGTTGGATCTATTGAAATGTTTGCCAGCACACTATAGGATCAAAACTTTCTTGTTCTCTAATTATAAAGTTGTATTGTAGGCTTCAAAAAACTCCTCGAGGCTGTGAACTCATCCTGACATTCTAATACCACAGTAAGTGACTTGAATGAGTCGTCCCGTGTGTGAGAGAAACATTACATAATTTAATGTAATTAGTTTGTCCGTGCAGATTGCTTCAGTGCTTTTATTCTTTCCCAAGAAGAGCAGACATGTCAACTCAGAGCTCCCCTCACCGCGAGACACAGCGCAGCCCTAATTAATCTCTTGTTTTCTATGTAAGCGATGCAAGAGATAATGAAGCCTCCTGCTTTTTGATTCTTTATTTAATGGACTTTAGAAAATAAGCCTCATTTGAACATATTTAAAGGCCTGTCTTTGATCAGATAGCCAGGTGTCCCTGAGGGGATTCATTTACATTATTCAGTGCCTTTTTCCTCCTTCCTTCACTAGTCCCTCCAATCAAGGTTTTTTATGAAATGTATTTGAATTGCAGAGGAATTCGTTTTTTTGTGTGTGTGTAAGGAATGTCAAATACACATTATGCCATGTTTGGTGTTTTCTGATGGGATTTGAAGGCTACAAAATGCAAGATTGGGTCAAGGTTTGTTTGTTGAAACTCAGAAAGCCTGGGGTATTCCCAGAACAACACAGAATTAGAGATACATTTTTTTTAAGAAGAGGTAAGAGAAAGGAGTGAGAATGTGCGTTGGACTGTGCATTTTTTATGTGTGTTTGTTTTTCCCCTTACACAAGTGGAAACTGTGAAAGCTTATTTCTGCCATGGAATATAAAGGGTAAAGGGCAATTGTCTATAATTTCAATCTAAGATTTTTTCTTCTTCTTGCAATCGTGAATTTACAGTATCTCACAATTCTGATAAAGTCTGAATTACAAGATGTAAACTTGCAATTCCAATTTAGAAGTCCAAATTGTGAGATAAAAAGGTCACACAAATGTTTTTTACTTTTTTATTCTGTCATGGAAACAAGCTTGCATAGTAACCAAAGGCCATGTATGTTGAAATGTTTGTTGATCCCTGGCATCAGCTACCATTAGGGCACCATCCATATCCAACCCACACCCACTGAAAAGCAATTTCAATCAATGTTCCAATTGAATTTCTACATAGGGAACCCTATTTTTTCTATTGTACATTCTATAAAGTAATGACTCATTCAATTTTAGGTAGTATGTTGCCAAGGATGATCATATTCAACACTTAAAAATGTAATATGGGTTTCAGTTGAAGGTAAACTGAAGGCTAAATAAATAAAAAACTATGGATTTGTATATTGTCTATTATATGCAGGTAGAACGTCTCGGTTACGTATGTAACCCTCGTTCCCTGAAGGAGGGAACGGAGACGTCACGTCGGAGGACCGACGAATTGGGATATCGCTTAGAGAGACCAATCCACTTCGAGTGTAAACTAAACGAGCCAATGCACATTGGCATGCGATTATTGCATCCAGCTGCCGCTGATCACAGCGTGAGCATAAATAGGCAGCAGGTGCAGCGCATATTCAGGTTTTCGCTGAGGAGCCGAGCCGGGGACGTCAGAGGACCGACGAATTGGGATCCCTACCAAAAGGCCACGGATACTGCCCCTTCCAGTGTCCCGTGGAGGCCTCCTGTGCCGTTACTTTTTGGCGCAGGTTAGGGCCCCCATAGGAAGATCCATTACTGTTGCTATTGCACTACCCACTCAGTAGGACTGGATAACACTGGGAAACGTACCCGTTCAGCTCAGAACAGGAACGCTGCGGAAGCCCTTACCTTCCCGAGGGAGGTTCAGAGGCAGTTACACATATGGACAATAGTCAGATGCATATGGAAGATTGGAGGTGATTGTAACCTCTTGGAGTAGCAGGAAGTCTGCCGGGAAAAACGGGCTCTAAGGCTAACCGTGGAAATACACATATGGGATCCGAACGGTCTCTACATATGGAACCCAGCCCTCTACCGGTTCTCAGGGATTCATCGAGTGAGGGCCTGGCGCGACGCCCGCCACGTCCAGCTGCCGAGGGGATGGAAGAGCTCGACAGGGTCTACAGTTGGACTCTCTGGAGCAGTTTTTAGCAAGCCGACCCGAAACCGGGGCCCCTCAGTGCTTCTACCCGTTTGAGGTGAGAACACAGGAGGAAACCGGTTCCACACGAAGGCTATAGAATCTAGCGAATGTGTTAGGGGTCGCCCAGCCCGCAGCTCTACAAATATCTGTCAGTGAGGCGCCACGAGCCAGCGCCCAGGAGGACGCTACACTTCTCGTAGAGTGAGCTCTCAACCTGAACGGGCAAGGCACACCCTGTGCCTGATAAGCCAGGGTGATGGCATCCACTATCCAGTGGGCCATCCTCTGCTTGGAGACGGCATTCCCTTTCTGCCGGCCTCCGTGACAGACAAAGAGTTGGTCTGAGGTCCTGAAGCTTTGCGTCCTGTCAACGTAGTGTCTCAATGCTCGGACGGGACAAAGCAAAGCCAGGGCTGGGTCTGCCTCCTCCGGGGGCAGCGCTTGCAGGCTCACCACTTGGTCTCTAAATGGAGTAGTGGGAACCTTGGGCACATAGCCGGGCCGGGGCTTATCTGGGAATTCCGCCGGTCCAAACTGTAGGCACGAATCGTCGACCGAAAATGCGTGCAGGTCCCCAACTCAACTAATGGAGGCCAGTGCAAGCAGGAGCAGAGTTTTCATTGAAAGAAACTTGGGCTCGACTGTCTGCAAGGGCTCAAACGGGCCCTGTTGTAGTGCTCTAAGCACTAAGGACAGGTCCCAAGAGGGTATAGAGGGGGGGCGTGGAGGATTCAGCCTTCTAGCCCCCCTAAGGAACCTGACGACCCAGTCATGCTTCCCCACCGACTTCCCTTCCACAGGGTCGTGGTTGGCAGCAATCGCGGCCACGTAGACCTTGAGGGTGGAGGGAGACAGCCTTCGCTCCAACCCTTGCTGCAAGAAGGATAGCACGACTCTGATCGGGCATCTCCGGGGTCTTCTCTGTGAGAAGAGCACCATTCGACGAACAGGTTCCACTTCAAGGCGTGGCGTGTCTCGTGAGACGGTGCTCTCGCCAAGTGATGGTGTCAAATACCTCTTGGGTAGGTCACCTAGAACCTCCGGCGTCCCGTCTAGGGACCAGACATGAAGTTTCCAGAGGTCTGGACGCGGGTGCCATAAGGTGCCCGTCTCTGAGTCAGTAGATCCTTCCTCAGAGGAATCTGCCAGGAGGGCTGTCACGAGGAGCATCAGCTCTGGGAACCAAGTCCTGGTAGGCCAGTATGGTGCCACGAGCAGGATCTGCTCCTCTTCCTCTCTGACCTTGCACAGAGTCTGTGCGAGAAGGCTCACTGGGGGAAATGCATATTTGCGAAGGCCCCGCGGCCAGCTGTGTGCCAGTGCGTCCGTGCCGAGTGTTCCATCGGTCAGGGAGTAGAACAACTGGCAATGCGACATCTCTAGGGACGCGAACAGGTCTACCTGTGCGAGTCCAAAACGTCGCCAAATCAGCTGGACCGTCTGGGGATGGAGTCTCCATTCTCCGGGGAGCGCAGCTCGTGACAGCTCATCGGCTGTCCGGTTGAGCAAGCCCGGGATATGAATGGCGCGAAGCGACCTCAGATGCTTCCGACTCCAGAGGAGGAGGTGGCGGGCGAGTTGTGACATGCGACGGGAGCGTAGACCACCTTGTCGGTTGATGTACGCAACGGTCGCCGTGTTGTCCGTACGGACTAGTACATGCTCGCCTCGTAAGGCGTCCTCTTGAGACAGTTCAAGGCCAGGTGTACTGCCAGCAACTCTAGGCAGTTGATGTGCCAGTGCAGTTGGGGACCCGCCCAAACCCCTGACACTGCATGCCCGTTGAACGTGGCCCCAGCCCTTGGCGGGCGTCTGTGTAAACCACAGCGTGCCTGGAGACCTGTTCCAGGGGCACTCCTGCCCGAAGGAATGAAAGGTCTGACCACGGGGTGAAGGTTTGGCGGCAGGCTGGAGTGACTTGGACCCTCAGCGTGCCGCTCTGCCACGCCCACCTCGGGACTCGGCCATGGAGCCAGTGTTGAAGCGGTCTCATATGGAGCAGCCCCAGCGGCGTGACCGCCGCCGCAGCCGCCATATGCCCCAGGAGCCTCTGAAACTGTTTCAGTGGTGCCGCGTCCTGTTCTTGAATGTATTCAAGCAGTTCAACACCGACTGAGCGCGTTCCTGCGTGAGGCGCGCTGTCTGATTGACCGAATCCAAACTCCATACCGAGAAAAGAGATCCTCTGCATCGGCAAGAGTTTGCTCTTTTCCCAGTTGACCCGAAGGCCCAACTGGCTGAGGTGCGAGAGCACCAATCCCTGTGTTCGCATAACTGATCCTGAGACTGAGCCAGTATGAGCCAGTCGTCGAGGTAGTTGAGAATGCGCACGCCCTGTTCTCTCAAGGGAACAAGGGCTGCCTCCGCTACTTTCGTGAAGACACGGGGCGATAGGGACAGCCCGAAGGGCAGGACCTGTACTGATATGCTCGTCCTTCGAACGCAAACCGCAGGAATGGCCTGTGGCACGGAAGTACGGGTCTTCAGGTCAATGCTGCAGACCGAACTTGGGGACGGATGCATCCGAAGACGCGGTTCTGCATGAGCATCAAGATGCGCAGACCCAAGATTGGTCGTAACCCACCGCTTTTCTTGGGCACAATGAAGTAAGGGCTGAAAAAGCCTGCCTTCATATCGGCTGGAGGGACCGGTACCATCACGTCCTTCGCCAGTAGGACAGAGATTCCTCTCACAAGTCATGGGCATCGGCTGCCTTCACTGCTGTGAGGTGGATGCCCTGAACTTGGGAGGACACCGGTGAACTGAATCGCATAGCCGAGTCAGATGGTCCTCAGGAGCCAGCGAGACGGCTGGGCAGCTCCCGGCACCCAGACACCGCATAAGCGGGACCATCGGGACCACCGACGCACCTGCAGTAGGGCAGCGAGGTGGAATGCAGGGACCTGGCCCGTGGCGGACCGTGGAGGGTCTGAGTGTGCGGTGCACGTTTACCTGCTTCCATAATTTGGCAGAGGGTGCGTGAGTAGCCTTTGATGACGCCTCGAACCGCCCACTGCTGCCTGCTGGCGAGAGGAGGATGAGTGTGGTCCGTTGATTCGTCCATGACTCTCCAAGCCCTCTTGGGACCCAGAGACAGAAACAACCGCTTCCTGTCGAGATTTTTGAAAACACAGATTATCCAACCTGCCCTCCTCCGGGAGGGAGAGATGCACTTACCCTCTCCCGAAGCAGTTCCTCTCTCTCTGGGTCGCCCGTCCCGAGGCCTCTTGCTCTCTGCTTACCGCCAGTAGACGGGGCCAGGACGGCGGGCGGCCTGCCTACACCTAGCTCACGGCACCGCTTTGGAGGCTGCTGCGGATGCAGTGCGGGAGCAGGGTGGATGCAGGGGCCGCCCTCGGCGACGAGCAGGCTGGGCGCTGCAACCGGCGGACGGGTGGAGGCAGCAGCTGCCCGCCGAGGCAGGAAGTGTTAGATCGCCTCAGTCTGCTCCTGTGCAGCCGGGAACTGCTGGGCCAGGTTACCGGCTGCGTTGAAGAGGCCAGTCTGGGATACAGGAACCTTGACGAACCGACTTTGTCGGCGTCCCTATGTCAACCAGACACAGCCAGAGGTGGTGCTCCTGGACCACAAGTGTGGACATCGCACGACCCAGAGACCGTGCCATAACCTTCGCCGCCGTGGCGCGAGGTCAGGTGCTTGATGCGGAGCTCTTCTCAGAACTTCCGGATCGTAACCACCCCGTGCATGTCCCTCAGTGCTTTTAGCCTGAAAAGAACCTGCAGTAACGCCGTAGCATTAGGTGGAGGCAGCCTCCACAGGCCACATAAGCCTCGCCGGATGAGACCAGACGCAGTACCTACAGGCCCGGAAGAGGAGGCACGGTTTGCCCTGCCGGGTGGAGACAGTATAGGGACACACTTGCATCGCAACTGACCGCTCCACCGGGGACCCCGTAACTAGCTGCACCACCGAGGGTGGTGAGGGAGGAGGAGTTAGCAGGTCGGTTTCTGGCAGTAAAGGTGCCGTCCCACGACCTGTAAGCCCCTCATGCACGTCCGGGAGAGGCACCGGGGCAGGGCGCTGAGAACCAGCACACGCTACCCGAGAAACCAGTCGTCCAACCTCGAGGGTTCGGGACACGGTGGCTTTCTCCACTCGAGCCCTACCCTTCCGTGGCCCGGGAAAGCATAGCCGTCACTTCCAGATCCGACTCAGGCATTGCTACCGCGGGCGGCAACGCAGCCGAATCTTCCTCTCCAGAAGCTCCGGCTCACCCTCCGATGCAGCGATCGACATCTGGTCGTCAGGAGGAGCACCAAGGATACTGCTGGTACGCTCCTTTTAGAGGGCCCAGCACGTTCCATTGGCAGCTCAACTGGTTGCGGAGCGCAAGAGGAGCGATGGTCCCCTGAGGGTTTGCCACCACTTTAGTCCTCAGACCAGCCGTGCTACCGCCTGAAGTAGACCTCGCCTGTCTGCAGCCAGGACGAGAACTAGATCGAGACGGAGGCAACAGCTCCGCCCCTTTGTCGAGGTAACGGAGCCTGGCCGCAACTCCGAGATGAGCATCCACAGTGAGAAGATGACTCATCCACGAACGCCACCTCAGCGTGCTGCCCCAGGCACGTGAGGCAGCGAACGTGACCATTCACCCAGCGCCAGGCAACGCACCGCATCCAGAAACGCACGGGTGACACGTTGTCTGAAGCAAATCCCAACTCGCCTTTATAAAGACGCAACGCGTCAAGTTTGCCAGATGCAACATCGTCTTTAAAAAGACGCACCCGTGAATGCTCTTTAGGAAAAAACTCTTTAGCATGCTGAAGCAAACAGGGAGATGGTCATTTGCAACACAAACAGGGGTAGTGCAGCCTGATGTGCAGTCCACTCGACATGGGAAGAACCACCACCGCTGTAGTGCCGACCACCAGCACGAGAGTCTTCCAAGAGCGTGCTCAACTCGTTGAATTCACTCGTTCAGCAGAAGTCAGGAGCAGAACGATGTAACCGCCGGCTCCGGCGAAAAGCTGAATATGCGCTGCACCTGCTGCCTATTTATGCTCACGCTGTGATCAGCGGCAGCTGGATGCATAATCGCATGCCAATGTGCATTGGCTCGTTTAGTTTACACTCAAGTGGATTGGTCTCTCTAAGCGAAATCCCATTAATTGCCGGTCCTCCGACGTGACGTCGAGAGTGACCGACTGATAGGGAACTGAGACATGACAAGTAATGCAGTTTTTGTAATTATTTGTAACTATTTGTAACTGTTTTGTAACTATTTGGCTAATTGTGTGATGTAGGTGTGCTGCTGTGTTAAGAGTTTAGAAAAAGTACTTTAAGTATTGGTTAAAAAAACAACTGTAAATGTAGCTAAAAGAAATTGATTGCAACCACTTACCTTACAAAATTGAGTAGATTCAATGAATCATTTTTTTCCAGTGCACCCACTGGAAAGCAATTTCAATCAAGGTCCCAATTGAAATTCTGCATGGGGGACCCTATTTTTTCTATTGTACATTCTATAAAGTAATGACTCATTCAATTTTAGATAGTATGTTGCCAAGAACAAACACATTTACTGTAACACTTACACATTTAAAAGGGGGTTCAGTTGAAGGTAAACTGAAGGCTAAATTACAAAAAAACTAAAACTATAAAACTGAAACATGACAAGGAACGCTGTTTTTATAAAGCCATCAAATGTTAATATTTTGACAGTCACGGTGCTATGATTCACTATATGCTTCTGTTGGATAGAAACTAGTGCTAATGTTTTGAACAATCGAATGACTCGATTTTGAATTGGGTTTGCTGTGTTTTGATAAAGTTATATGTAGAAAAATGTATGCAGCATTTTGAAATGTAGAGTTTGTATTTATTTAACAAAATGTGGCTTTGGCCATACATTGGCTAATGTACATAAAAGGCCTATTTCTCTCAAATATTGTTCACAAATCTGTCTAAATCTGTGTTAGTGAGCACTTATCCTTTGCCGAGATAATCCATCCACATCACAGGTGAGGCATACAATAAAAGGCCACTCTAAATTGTGTTTTTATTTATTTTTTTAATATTAAAAATAAAAATATTACCATTTAAAGTACCCCTTTTTATTTGAAATGTAATTTTGTGATTTAAAAAAAGAAATGTATTCATGTTGTGGCAAAGATGAATTTTCTTTTAAAAATCATTCTAATTGTCAGACCTGTATCCCCATGTCCTGTGTCTCCCTTCCTCTTGTGCCCATATATGGTCCTTCCTGTCCTCATTCTGTCATCATTAGTTCATTAGTCCCCGTCTGTGTTTGATTACTCCTCACCTGTTTCAGTTCTCCTCGTGTGATTCCTCAGTATTCTTAAGCCTTAGTTTTTCCTGTGTCTGAGGTCCGATATTTGTTTATGCCATGTGTTTGTCTACCCCTGTATTCCATGTTGTGCTTCAATAAAGGGATATTGAATTCTCTCCTCTCCTCGTCTCCTTGCCCCGACGGTAGCGTTACACTAATGTGCTAATATGGTGCTCAATAAATAGTTCTTATTATAATCAATCTTAAAAGAGTTCTGCTTAAATATTATTTCTGCTAAAATATTTAATACAATATTTATTCATAATGAATAGAAAAGAACAGCATTTATTTAAAAAGAAAGTAAAAAAATAACATCACTCTTGATCAATTTAATGCTTCCTTGATTAATCAAATTATTACCGTGACATTGTGAACATTAGTAAACTTAAGGCCAATTTTTGGAATTTCTTTTGCAAAATAAATACGTATAATTAATTAATTCATTATTACAAGCTTTAAAAGATTGTTAATGCAACCATAAAAAAAAAAATTTGAAACCAAATTTATTTTTTAAAGATTTTCATTTTCATCCCCAATGCTACAATCTATGCTATATATATATATATATATAAATATATATTCCACATCAGTTGTTGTCTCTAGCACAGAACTTCTCGACTCATTGAATTCATTTAAAACAGCGATTCTGCTGCATGTGCAACAGGTATCAGCTGGCATATTAAACCAGGCGTGACATTTCCATCTTGCCTGGATAAAGACCAGACCAGCACTTTGTCACTCCTGACTGGTTGCCATCTTCCTCTCTCTGATGCCTGTATCTGCACCCGAGGTTATCATCCCTCTGCTTTCCACCCCATCCTCTTTTATTTAGTGCCGAGCTTGACAGACGTCTTGACAAAGGTGAGCGAGGGCATATCTGAAATGTCAAAGGACTTACAAAGGTTATGGAAAGACTCTGTTTTCCCTGACTGCTAAACTGGTTCGGCTGTTTTTCAGTAGTTGTACCCCAACATCAGATGTAATCGCAGGAAGCGATAAAAAAAAGAAAGCGCCCAGAGCCCTTCAGAGGCTATGTAATTGTGACATTTTCCCAGTCCGTGCTGATTAGCTTTTGTCGCGGTTACACATGCCCTGACCGCCACCGCTACTGGTTTACTGGTGAGTCTGTGATTACCATCAACTCCTGCCCTTGTGCATGTGGAAAATCGGTTGCATTTTGTTACAAACATCCTCGTGTTAACGCAGTGTGGAAGCTTTTATCACCTTGTGTGGAAATTGCACACAGCGGTTATTCTTGGTGGTCCACCACTCAAACAAATAGGCTCATTTAAGTAATCTACAGAAACACCGAACTGCCTGAAAATAATATTCCTGTAATGCTAATGCAGTTACTATCAGGCCTGAATCAGGAGTGGTGAAGAGGAAGATTGCAGCGTGGGTAAACGCTAACTACCGCTCAATGTGCAAATCAGAATTTGCAAGGTTTAGGAGAGGACAGACAATGTTTAAAAGCAGAATTCATCCCAAAAACTATGTTATTTAAAAAATAATTTACAACTCAACTAGGCTGCAACCCTTGTCATTTTAGTATCAGTTATATTCTGTTATATTTTTAAGATTTTGAATTAGCTTTTATTTTTGTATATTAATTGTTCTTTTAATTACTTTATTACATTTGTTTAGATATTTTGCTATATGCTTTTGAAAATGTGTTTGTTGTAAATATTACTATTTGGGATAATTTATATATATATATATATATATATATATATATATACTGAATAAGCTATATATAGCTGGTGTTAATGATTGAGTCATTAAGTTTAAATGGCTGATTAATTCAGAAATGAAGCAAGTGACTCTCTTTATGAATGGGATCATTGACTCACTCAATTAAAACAAATGTGGACTCATTTGGTGTATTATAAATGCATTTATTATTTCACATTTAAACAAAATAAAATCGGACTCAGTGTGTTGTGATTGGCCGAAGATCTCATGCATGTTTCGGAAATGTAACGCCAAAGCACGCCTTTAGCTTCCAAAGCAATTATAAAGATGTTAAATAAAGTCATTTTACCATATAATTTCAAGCCCGAGTCAGATTCAGAAAATGGTGACATAATGTATGATACTCACATCTATTTACGGTACACAAGCAGCAGTGAAGTTGCATGTGACGATAAATCCATCTCTGCAATTGTGATCGTAAGAACAACAAACAACATGCATTATTCTGCACTTCACCAAACCCTGCATTTAAACAGTCAATAGCAAATAATAAAACATACTTACAGGCTCGGATTCAGAAACGGCAGATTATTCAAGAGAAGTCAGAATTGAATGATAGCTTTGAATACTGAATCCTTTGATATGTATCATATGACTCATTGAAATGTATCATATGACTTTAGAAGATGATTAATGTCTGTGTTCAATAATGTTGATGTGAACCACTTTTATGACTTATTTTGACCAAAATCCAAAGACAATAAAACCTAATATCTAGTGCATTTGTTTTAAGAAATTAAACTTCAATGTTCTAATTTGTATAAAAACCTGACCTGATTATTGTTTGTAGTTTGAAGAAAAGCTGTTTCATTTGTATTGTTGTTAAGTGAGTGAACACATGAATATTGCATTATATTGTTTTCAGAGTTGGTTCTCAGCAAACATGATTCCCTCTGGGTCATTGATAGTTTTGTTTAGTTACTCTTTTGGGCTTTTACTTCCTGTTTTAAAATTCTTACCACCATTGAGTGAAACAATCAAGAGGTTTAAAACATTTTTAAAATACCTTTAGAATCTGAGACTGAACTGATGACTAAAATGCCCTTTTAAAGTTTCAATTTCATATAAAAAAGATAAAGATAAAAAAGTGTATATTTATCTTCTTATTATAAATAAGTTGCCTGTTATGGATTTAAGAATTGGTTGGTAAATCTGAGTGAACTAGAGTTATTTTGTTCATTTTGAAGGCATAATTGCGGTGGGGTATGTGAGCGGTTTGAATGGAGGCACTGTCCAAGCTGTCACTCATTAATGAGGCAGCCTGAAAATATCAGTGCTGAATCTGAAGGAGATAAACTCATTTCACATTAGGCCAACAACAGAATGCATTTGAATTCTGCTTAAAACCCAAGGTTAAACCATTGGTTTGCATTGGAGTTTTGTTTGGAGTTCCCATTTTACCTGGGAACTCTTGTTCTTGTTTTTCAGATGGTTGCTTCACAAAGGTATCTTTCCAGCCCAATAGGTGCATGTGTTTTTAATTGTTGGGTTGCTAATTATTGTTAGCATATAAACAAATGCGAAACAAAATTCAGTAACTTCACGTAATGGGAGTGTGAAGTTTTTTAAATTTCTTTATTTTGGGGAGAAGTCCTTTTAATACAATTATTAATAAATACACTTGTCCAATTTATTGTGGTAGGGCTACTTCATTTCTGTTAGTTGTATGCTTATTAAAAATGCCTTGGTGGTAAGTGCTGAAGCATTTAGCTTAAAATGCGCATGTCAGCCAATGTTTGCAAGTAATGAGCAAGCTTCTTCACCTCCATGCATTTTTTCCTGGTAATAATTTCTATGTGGAAAGACAATTTTTTCATAGCAATAAAAGCATTGTAAACTTTCCATATATATATATATATATATGTATATATACTTATTAGGTACATATTTTGAAAGTTGAAATGTTGTTTCAGATTAAAGTATTTCAAACATTTATAAAAAACCTCAAAAGTTTCTAAAAAGCTTAAAAATGGTCATGGCCATGTGCGAGAGAGTTAATTGACTACAGAGATCACAGTGTGAACTTTATTATACTGCAAAATGTATTTTCATGAAAATGTAAGAACGGTTTTCCAATTCATAAATTTCTGAAGTTTTTATTAAAAAATATATTATTATTATTTTACTCTAATGTTCTCCAAAATTGTGTAATTTCTTTGGAACTCAAAAAGTATAATTTTGAACAATTGTGAATGAAATGAATGCGGCTGAGGCTTTCAAGCTTCAAACAGAATACTAAAGCTCTATAAAACTCAATAGGACTTGTTCACTGCATTCCAAGTCTTCTGAATTCATACAGCAGCTTTGTGAGATAAAGAGACTGAAATTTCATTGATAATCTTCAATTGAGCTATTAACTCGAAACCGTCTGTAAACCGATCGAGTCAGTGAGTTGAACTTGAGAACTCGGTCAGTCTGATTAATAAATGAATCATTGAGACGGTTTTAATTCAAAAAAAGTTGTTTAAAATTGTTTAGCCGTTGGACATGACTACTTTGTAGATGAACTCTGATTGATGGGATAAATTAACATGTTTTAATAAATGTGTAGCCTTATGGCAGTCACCCATTAACAGTATAACTAAAATTAAAATTTGTTGCCATTTGGGTTTTGTTCATTTTTCACCCACTCCTAGGGGGGCTTGATTCTGGGCTCTTTGTTTCTTTGTCTTTCTCTTTCGTTCTCTGTCTTACACTCTTGAATTGCATGGCTACTGGTTCAGACCAAATCTACCATCTGAATTCCAGCTGTGTAAATGTCAGGCAGAATGCGCAAGTGAAATAGGTCATGTAATCCGTCTCCGGAGAGTTGCTGGATCCATATTAAAAGATTTGATAAGATAAAGCCAAGAGCGGAGCCGCATGGGGCAGAGCATGGCGGTACCTGTGCGGGAGAAGTTGGTTGCAGTGATGCTGGCTTTTCTGTGTAGAGAAAAGAGGCCGAGAGGCCTACAATAGAGCTTTACACTGTGGAAAGAGGAGTCTGAGCATAACTCAAGTCGGAGCGCTGTGGACTGGAAATTCTCTTTGCTAGGATAGGTGACGTATTGATTTCCTTTGAGAGAGGGAAAGTCACAGCTTCTTTTTTCACTGAGAAGTGATATTTGGTTTTGCTTTTGTGTTACATCTTATAAAGACCCCTGCATTATTCAGCAGAAAAAGAGGCTTTTCTATGGAGCAGATGTTAAACAGAAATCTTCCGTTCTTGAAGGTCAGTGGATTTTCAGGAATGAGAAAGTCTATAAAAGATCTGGCTGGCCTGCAACACTGTAACAAAACGCCTTTTTGGTGCACAGTGAATGAGTGTTTCTTCTAATTTGGCACTTTTATGTCCCATGCCTTGAGATATAAAAGATTAAAACTATATGTGAAGAAAAGACAGAAAAATCCAGGTAAATTTAACTTGTGAACAATCATTTTGTGTATTATTTCCCAATCAGGCTGCAATTTTGAAAAAATTATGCAGAACGTGAAATTAAGTGGCTTCATAAAATCGTATAAAATGCAATTCTATAAAATGATTTTAAGCAAGACAAAGCAGTCTGACATTGTATACCAAAAATTTTGTAATTTTTACAGTTTTATATCCAAAACGAAAATGCACTATTGTTGTTAAACACAACTCATTATTTCAGATGTGGAAACATGCGTAGTGAAAATTTAATAATTCTTCTGTTTGCATGTATATTACACACTGTTGGTGGAAAAAACATATACCTGTGGGAGGGTGAAAAGGTTATTTTCTATACTGTAAGTCCACAGGGGCAGAAGTGCTTGTTGTCGAAGAAACATCCAGACCAAAAATACATGGACAGCAAAATGTGCTTGTTGAGCAATAGAAGGCGGTGGCCACATACAGCACATTTGGCCGTGGAAGGTTTTTTTTGTTTTTCTCAGATGTCGGTCCACTTTTAGTCAGAAATTGTCCTATTGCAGCCACAGGGGTAAAAGTGGGAGGCTTGTGACAGTGTCAACCGATCTAATTGACCTTTGGGGTGGTTTGAAGCATCTGATCGGTCTGCACAGACTGCTGACACAGCTACAGCTGACAGATACTGCAGTCTCTCGCTCTCTCTTGCAACACTCATTTTCTGCATCAGCTCAAAAATGGCGAAGACAAAGGCCCATGGGTTTGCAGCAGGCTGAGGTTTGGCTCACGGTTAGATATAAACCCTAGTTAGACAGCTTACAGAAAGAAAACCGAACCGTGTTTACTGACACACTAATGGGTGTCCTGCAAATCCACTTGTTGGTCCCTTGATAGCATTATAACACAAATTCTGTAAACTTCTTTCCAAACCTTTGAAGAAAAGAGCTCAAACTACACAATGACCTTTGTCAACTCTCTGTAACTAAATTGTATTCGATTTCTTTTACCACAGGTTTCTTGATTTAGACCTAACCACCACATCTAAACTCTTTGACTCTGTGTTGTAACTTGATGTGACATGATACGTTTGCAGCCACAAGCAATTTGCCTGTCCACATTTAAAGCAAAAATGTTGTGTGATGAGACACAATAATTAGGTGGCACAGCCATTGAGGAGCTAAATATTGGTCCAATGAGTTTTTGGGTTGGGCGGGGCTACATGACATTGCAGCACAGACGTAGAATATATAATAGTAATCTTAATTTGAATGAACATGTGACACTGAAGACTTGAGTAATGGCTGCTGAAAATTCAGCACCATCATAGGAATACATTTTATTCTAAAATATAGTGCAATAGAACAGTTGTTTTAAATTGTAATAATATTTTACAATATTAATGTTTTTACTGTATTTTTCATCAAATGAGTGCAGCATTGGCCAGCATAAAATACTTATTTCAAAGATATGTAATAATGGTGTGTGTGTGTGTGTGTGTGTGTGTGTGTGTGTGTGTGTGTGTGTGTGTGTGTGTGTGTGTGTGTGTGTGTGTGTGTGTGTGTGTGTGTGTGTGTGTGTGTTTTACACACACAAAGAAAGGAAACGTTAACATAAAATGTTACATGAAAAATAATTTCTGGTTTCACCTGGTTGTGCCTGGTTTGGACACAACTCAGATTACTGCCCTTTAATGAATAAACTAATCACAAAATATACTTTTTTTGTGCGATTTTGTTGAGATTTACAGTGTTTTTAAGGGGTTTCCATCACACTGGGTATCAATCAGTTTGCGCCAGATGAGAGAAGGTGCCAGAGGACCTGCCAGATGGCTTTGGGAACACGAGAAGTAATTAAGCCCTCCAACTGAAAAGTTCTGTAATTGATCGTCTGACGTACATGCGCTATAAGAAATAAAACTAGGTGGATGGATGGATGGATGGACAGATAAAAGGATAGATACATAATTCAGACAAAATGAAGTAATATGTCAGTTGCAAATGATGTGTGGAATTACGTGAACCCGCTGTGACGTGTGTGTGTGTGAGGAGTCTCTTCAGGATTTGTTGAGACTGTGCGTGTGTGTGCAAGTGTGTGCATGATGGACGATCTCATTGGCAGCAGCCCAGAGCCTAATGAAGCAGAACAGGCATTAATGAGAAGAATGTTCGTGAAGGCATTATTTAGCCCCTGTCGCTTTCTCTGATACTGGGACATGCATTGATTAGAGTCAGACTCTTGAAGCAGCCCTTGACTACCAGATTATAATGAGTTAATGCACACATTTTGAAATCTTTTCATAGTAAGGAAATATGCCAAATAATCAGAAGCTGATATGCAAAGCGAAACTTTTCATTAATAGAGTTGCGTAATAACACGAGGCCATTTTTTTCTCCCTTTCATAAACCTGTCCACCCAGAGCTCTTTTATTATGCGTAGTTCCATGAGATAAAGGAAGGGAATCTGGATATGGTTCTGTAGAAAGATTAACAGGATGCAAACTCGCTTTCATGCATCTGTTTGACAGATTTGACCTCTTTGAGGTCTGCTCTTTGAGGCTGCACTATCTTATCGCCTCTGTCTGAATGTCACAAGCTCCTGCTTCCAGCAGAGTCATTATTTAGTTTTTTCATACAGGTACACATCAAGAAGATTTTGGAAGACATTTCTCGGCATACTGCAAAGACTAGCAAGTTTCAAAATTATGATTCAGATACATTTTTTATTTGAAGTTTTTAAAACAAATACATATTTTTTAAATACCACCTGCAACTGACTAGTTGGAAATCATGGTTCAATTTTAAGTTGCAGCTGACTAAAAAGTTGCAGATCATGATTCAAATCAATGCACAGTAACTATGTTTATTTTGTAAGGGACTACTCAACGGGTTAGTTCATCCAAAAACAAAAATGCTGTCATTAATTACTCGTTGAAAACAGACATTCGTTCATTTTTTAAACACAAATTAAGATATTTTTCATGAAATCCAAGCAACGCAACTGATATGTTTGATGCAACTGACACGTTCAAGGCCCAGAAAGTTAGTAAGGTAGTAGTGGTACTGTATTTCACAAAGTAGTTCCTGTTTGAAGAGGAACTATATCATTGAGAACTACACTAATCAAAATATTTAATAGAGTAATTGGTGATAATTATTTGCCAATGCATAGTTTTTACATGTGTCATAATAAATATACTTTTGAGAAAAAAGTGCACTCATGATCACATAACTCTTTTAGAAAAGTATTTTGTTTTCTGCATGGAGCGGGTCGCCTATTTATGGCCGCACATGGCGTGTAGTGTCTTGTAATTTGGAAATGTACTACCTCTACTAATTGCAATGATATGTTGACTTCAGTGCTTTCAACCAGTGTCTGAGGTGACTTACACAGAATAAACATAGAATACACAGACAAAACAAGCAAAGCAAACAATATAACAACAAACACCATATACATACTGTAGACACAACATGATAACAGAGGCTGAGTCAACAGCACAGTCCAGACATATAGCATGGATGCAAACTTTTAGAGTAGAATATCAACATGTCTTATTTTATGTCCTCGTTTGCATTTTACATTACATTAATATTAATTTATTTCTCTTCTGTTTTTGCCTGCCTGCTGTGCCTATCTTGAAAACAAACAGGTAAGCCCATTTTATTGTCTTATTAAGTGTGTACAAATATTGTAAAATGCAGTTCCTTATATAATTGTGATATATCAGCCATCCAGTCTGCCTTTGTTATGCATGAGCAGTGCTTGTGCAGTGTGTTTGTCTCTTTGTTCTTGTGTTTTCCTGTGTATTATCTTGAGGGTGAAATGAATAATTTGTCCCCTTGCCAAAGGGTTATTACATAACATATTTTATTAATCTCTCTCACATCTCGCACAATCTCTCTTTCTCTCCTATTCGTTTTCATAATGTTGCTTAATTTACATTATTAACATATCACAGTATCCAACTGCGATCATAATAAATATGGATTAATATTAAGCATTTCTTATAGCTCTACTCCTTGAAGCTTCTTTCTAAAATATTGGTTTAGCTTTTAATAAACACACGCAATGGCGAAGGAGTTTAATGATAATGTTATTTGCTTCTCTAAGGCTAGGCTCTATAACCAGCTCAGCATTTCTTATCATTCTCACAGTGGATAAATCCAAGGCCACGCATTCAGAGCTCCATATTCCTCTGCTCTGCTGTGCTTGATGGATATATCAGAAGGGTTCAGGTTTTGTTACACCTACAGTAGGAAAGGTTTACAGCGTGTTAATATGTGTTGCTGTTCACATGTGTACTCAAGAGCCTTGATTTGTGTCTATATGTAATATACAAAAAAATGTGTCATTTACTCACCCTGTTGTTGTTTCAAATACATATACATTTATTCTTTGAAACACTAAAGGAGAGACTTTGAATAATGTACTTGTTTTTTTCATACAATTACAATGAATGGTGATTGAAGCTTTAAACTTAAAAAAGGTAGACATAAAGATATATGAAAAATAATTAAAGTTCATACATTAGGTAATTAATCATTGTGAATGAATCAGGAAGTGAGTGAATTATTCTTTTGAATATGATTTTGTCAGTGCATTGGTTGAGTCAGTTCACTGGTGTGAATGATTTATTTATGAATAATACCTGAATTCATCGATGAAGTGGGAGAAGTTAATTAACTTACATTTTAGTCTTAAGCTCATTCTCACCAAGGGTGATAACAACAACAATAACTGTACATATAAAGTTTCAATTATCATTATAGTTCTGCGAAAATTGGGAAGTCCACACCACAGCAACATTGGGGGCAGTCGTGGCCTAATGGTTAGAGAGTTGGACTTATAACCTAACGGACACGGGTTTGAGTCTCAGGTCCGGTGGGGATTGTACGTGGGGGGAGTGAACGTCCAGCGCTCTCTTCCACCCTCAATACCACGACTGGGGTGAGACCTCGAGCAAGGCACCGAACCCCAACTGTGTTTGTGTTGTGTGGTGTTTTCTGTCCTTGTGCTCCACATGTCCTAGTTTTACCTCTTGTATGCCCATATTTGGTTTTGTTCCTTTTCCTGTTCTGGTTTAGTTAATTTAGTCCCACCTGTTTCAGTTCTCCCTGATTAGTTCATTATGTTCATTCTGTTCCACCTGTGTTTATTAATTACCTAGTTTACTTAAGCCCTATGTTTTCCTTAGTCTAGCGTCTGCTATTAATGTCGATGTCCGTTCCCTGTGTGTTCTCTCTGCGTGTTCTCCTGCCTTGTGTAACCCCTGTTGGTTTGTGGATCATTAAAAGACTGTTTATTTTGAGTTACTCCTCGTTTCCTCGCTTCCCTTGTGTTGTATCATGAAACACACTGCTCCGGGTGTGTGTTTTTTCACTTCTCACTGCTGTGTGTATGCACTTGGATGGGTGAAATGGAGAGAACAAATTCCAAGTATGGGTTACCATGCTTGGCCAAACATCACGTCCTTTCCTTTTTTTTATAATGATTTTGTTGAAATCATTTTCAGAATAATTTTTGATAAAAACATTGGCAACCAATCCACTCAACATGAAGTTAACACATTTAAAGCGACAGCCAACAAAACTGCAGCCCATGGTTAATAATATACAGAACGTTATCATCTGTTGACATTAATATATTGTTATGGTTTTTAAGATTTAAGATTAGTTAAATTATTGATAATGAAGGCCCATTCACATTAATCCAGACTGATTTTGAAAACTTTAATTATATTTTTATGATACTTTTATTTAGTATTTTTTTTTTAGGCTTGAAAGCTCGTCTCCTTTTGTTGCATCACATTCTTCAAAATGATAGTGGTGCGTAAATAATTACATAATTTTTGTTGAATGATCTATTCCTTTAAATTGCTTCAAAATAATGTTTCTTTGCTAGTAAAGTTTCCAAAGTAAACTTGTGTCCTTACTTAAGGGTGAGCATATTTCGCAACTGAAATAAGTATGCTTTGCGATCTCATTCATTAAGCACTAAAGCCTGTGTTTCACAACGTGAAGTCGCCATATGAAATGTTAAACTCTCATTCGGAGCAACCCTCTGATTCTCCGCTCAGCTCACAAATGAGGCGAATCAATTATCATATTTTCCGATTTTTTTTTTTTGCCAGGGTGATGGAAAAACTGAGCAGGCAACAACATGTAGCATCAGCGAAACAGATGCACTGCTGTGTGTAACATATGCGTCCCCGGGGGATCCCGCAACTGTCAAGAAACACAACATTAAAGCTGAGACGTGAGATGTTGCATGTAGATCCACCGTTTCTTAAGGTCATGGCAAAACGCAATGAAATGTTTTGATTATGTGTTTGCTTTCCATATTAGAGTAATGTGGATCGTTTAAGGGCTGTTTTTTCAGGTTGACCCTGATTTGCTTGCACGGTAGGACTAGCGTTTAAAGACTCTGGTTGTTTTTAGCAAAGTTTAATGAAGCCTGAGATAAAAGAGGAGTGCGTGTGGTTGGTGTTGGTACAAATGTATGTACAAATGTCAGTACAAAAGCATAGACGGCACAGAGCCAGTGGAAGGGGGCAGAGGGGGCTTGTTAAACCGAGGAAAAGTTTCTGGTTGAGTGAATGTGCACATCAAATAATGAGCACATGCGAATATGGAAACCATATATAGGTTGACATCTGCACATGCACAGGTTTCCAACACCTTCTGCACAACCAACTTGGCTCACCCACCGCTTATGCTTGCTTAGCATGCTTTCCTCTGCCGGACATGTGACCTTTTCCAACTGGCGCATTTTGAAAGGTTTGGGAGGGGTAAAGGTGGTGTGACTTTACCACGCATCACCGGCATCACAGATGCGAACTCATTAGCAATGACACTCTGAAAACAATGTGAGCTGACAGCAGCCTGTAATCATTAGCAAATTAGCGAATTACAAACCTCATCATGGGCTGGTCTCCATTTCAGAGCCTGGGAGGGTTTTTTTCTCCCGGAGGAAAGTGAAGAGCACCAAAAATGTTTATTTTGCTTTGTTTTGCTGTTGTGAAAGTCAAAAAGTGATTTTTAGAGAGCTTATGTAAGTTGAAGTTTTGTTGGGAACTTTTATCTAGCCATTTTTTCTATGGCATCTGGGTAGTGAGCACCAGTCTGACAACATATTGTGGAGCTTTCTAGTCCTTGTTGTCCAAATGGGCACAATTTAATTTTATTGGTAATTCAACTCTGGTGCTTAATGAAGGTTTAGGGCAGCTCTTCTTTTGAATGACAACTACCCAAATAATTTAAACTAGGGCTGTTAAAATCCCTCTGTAACGCCGTCGTAGTCGTACAAACCAAACCAAAAAAGAAAAAAAAGGCATTTCTCAAAATATTTACTTTTGTGTGCCACAGAAGAAAGAAAGTCAGGTTTGGAACAACATGGTTAAATTATGACAGCATTTTCATTTTGGGGTGAACCATGCCATACATAAAATGTGTTTAACATGACACTATATTCAAATTGTATGATAATATTGGTTATTTTGCTTTCTAAATCGTACGTTTTTGTTGTTGTTGTTGTTGGATATCCAATATTTTGAAACTAAGAAATAAACACTATTTATTTTCATATGTATACATCAAACATGAATGGATAGAAAAAAATCACAGTAGTCCAGTAATAGCATATTTTTCAATAGAAACATGGTGTTTTTTTATAATACGGCAGCATTTGTACAGTATAGATACAGTATCTATATACATTTTGGCAGTAATCAATGTGTAAATAAAGAAATTGTCAGCATTAATAGTATTTTTGTATATCTGTTGGCATGAACATGCGGAACAATGAAATCACTCACAGTAACATTAGCTTCTTTTCTTAAAGGGATAGTTCACCCATAAATAGGGATTATGTCAACCTGGTCTCATAAAAATACGAACCTCTGTGCAACACGGTTTTATGTATCTTACTGCACGTTTCACCACAGTTTCAAAGAAAAATTTTCACTGAGTGGCGCTTAAACACAGGCTAAATACGTGAGCCCTGGCACATATTTAATTCCGTTGATATAGTTATATATTGCTGTGTTTTTATTACGTTGCTACAGAAATGTATTGCGGCGGTTCATAATTCAAATATTCCAGGTTTAACCCTGAAAGTTAATACTCTATCGTGTATGAAATATGCCCTACACCAAACCCAACTCTAAACCTACCCGATAGTGTTGACAAATGAAAACTAATATAAAAACGTATTTGTTGATGCAACCATACCATTTCAACTTCCTTATTTGCAGATTTGAATTGCTTTGTCGAACTGTGATTAACGTTACACGGGATTCGAACCAGAGCTCGCCTCCAAAGTACGTCTCCGTACTCTACGAGCTACCGAACAAACTTAACGTCTATGAAAACCCATAGATACGAGGCTGGATATGTGTGATGCTAACATTCAAAAGCATCTGTTTTCAAAACTCCTAGCATATTAATATTGTTTTGAAGTTGTAACATAATATTCTTAAAGTAATTGTGCGAAAATTATGCTTTATTAATCAAAACTCATAATTTCACATTTTTCTCAACATTAAGTCTCTCAACTCTTTTGAAAATGAATGACTATGGTCAGTTTGTCTTTACAAGTCAGTGTGAACTCCCCTTTAGTTCACATTATGAAAAGGTGATGTAATGCAGCTCATATGCTGGTTTGGAACAGGCACAGCTGTATCATTAATGCTGCAAGCTGTAAATGCATCAGGAAATCGGGCTTCGTTTGGATCATCTGAGCATCTTAGGAGGATTTTCTAAGGTGTTGGTTTTCAAAGACTGATCTATCTTTTAAGAATACAAAAAAATGAAGAGCTTTGTACTGTATCCCCACAGTCATAATGACTTCTGAAGAAAAGCGAAAAGGCTCCGGACTGGACACTTTCATCTGCAGGGTACTAATCCCTCTTTACTGCTTGCGAAAGAAAGAGAGACGGGAAGAGAGCGATTGTGAGGGAGGCAGGAAAAGACGATACTGCTAAATCAATAGCAAGCCTGCCATTGTTGTATGTGACATTACTCTGCCCCGCTACTGTGAGGAGACTCGATAGATTCACTCATTAGCTGCTGTTACTCATCCAGCGCTCACTTCAACGCCTGGGAACATGTCCTTAATTTTTCAGTGTATCACAGATGATTACGCACTTGAATAAGTGATTCACTATGACGGATATGGTTTGTTTGTGGCCATGTACATGATATACAGGCGTATATATGATGTCAGGCAACATTTTTTATTTATATCTTTATGTATTTATTTATTTATTGAAAGAGCACCAGTTTCTAAGATTGCACTCTTGTTCTAAGACCACAAAGAAAAAAAAAGATTAGTATTTAAAAATACTGTATATTCACTCAAAATCAAAGCTGCATTTATTTGATCAAACATACAGCAAAAAGTCATATGATGAATGGTATTAAAAGTTTTCTTTTTAAATGTTTTTTTTTATGTAATGTATTCCTGTGATGGCAAAGCTAAATTTTCAGCCACCATTATAATATGCTCATTTAGTGCTCAAAAAAACTTAACACTAGAGGCCGTAAAACAGTGAGCACTTGTAGTCATATTCAAATACTTTCGATTCTGCACAGACCTGATCCCGACTCTTTAAGTGTGTCATTTGCGTCTCAGGGGAGAATTGCACTCTAGAGTATTAAACAATTAAACTAGCGGGACTAATGCATTAATGCACTAATGATTTCACCCGCTGATGTAAATTTTTTTTTTAGAACAGGCAAAGCTTTGGTTCAGTATTTCTTTAGGAGTTATGCTCAACATCTTCTTTAATGAACCACAGAAGAAATTAAGCCATACAGGTTTGGAACGACATAAGGGTCAGTAAATGGTGACCGAATTTTGTATTATTGGGAGAACAATCTCTTTAAACTGAATATGCACAAACTACTTTCAAAGACAGTGGAGGTCAAATTCTACCCTGCGTCCCAATGTGCATACTATCCTCCTATCTGCTCTAAATCTGTATTAAAAATGACTATCACATAGAATTTAGCATGGACAGTGTGCACATTGGGACGCAGGCCTAGCCTTTGTCTTGTCTTTTACCATATGGGAAATACTTTAATTTAGCTTAAAAGTACAGCTGTGCAGGTCTAGAAATGGTCTTTTAGTAAATCTTACACAGCACTTCTTCACTGGAAGCTTTAAACAAATCCACAATCTATAAATCACATTCCCCTCACCGACACATTCCTGTCACTATCAGCAGAGAAAAGCCAAGCTCTGGATTATCCCCATGGTTACAATTAGGAAGTCTGTGATATATAGCTTGGCGCTCAGAGTAGTGAGCAATTAGCATGCTGGTTTATCCTCAGATTAAAAATCATTTCATTTCCATGACTGGGGTGACTTTGGCTGAAAATCATGTCCTTCATGTATTATCCATTGGTTTTGACGGCCAACCCGAGTCAGTGGAGCCACTTAAATCCCAACGTGATTATTAGAGTTTACTTTCTAGCCATGCAAGGTCAATTGAAATATTCAAATTCAATTGAAAAAACATGGCTTAGCATGTGTTGCAGACACATTGAGTTTTGGTGTTCATATGAGATATATTGGTTTGAGTCAACCTGCATTGTATTCTCATTCCCTATCTTTTCTACCTAGTCATCTCTCTGCTTTGTCAATCAATAAAATGACAAAAAGATTAATTCATGTGTGCTGAGAATGTGAATGAGCTACGCAATTAAATTGCTACACTGCATTTGTTTATTCTGTTGTTTTATCATGGTGTTTTTTGTCCACCTCTTGTAGTTTGGTCTATTAGCACTATTGCATTAAATACTTTGTGGATTGATAAACATGTTCTGACACTTCAGCTCCATTATTACATTTACTCAGGTCGCTAAAGTTTATCAAAGCGACACTATAATTAAATGAGGGCCAGTACTGTTTCAAAGAGACGGATGATTGCTATTCTTCTGAAATGCCAGGAGATATGCATATACTTTATGGATGAAG
The DNA here is from genome assembly GCA_027564155.1 of Gymnocypris eckloni scoliostomus. Taxonomy (NCBI): domain Eukaryota; kingdom Metazoa; phylum Chordata; class Actinopteri; order Cypriniformes; family Cyprinidae; genus Gymnocypris; species Gymnocypris eckloni. Next base: position 13,282,275 of record CM050436.1, on the reverse strand, counting down.
GAAATTAAATGAATATGTTTCTGGGAGCATGTAATTGTATCAGCACCTCTATATTATGCGACAGAAGAGTTCTTTTTTAACTCTCCAAGTTTCAAATTTGCAGAACTGAGAGTCAGGTTTTTCATTATCGAGGTTGAATTTGCTGTGTTGCTGTGACATTTACATTGTCATGGCATTGGAGCCTGTGTTATATACCTTTATGTGCAAGGTAATTTTACAGTTTCTGAGCATGTAACTTTACTGTATGATTATTGAAGGAGTGAAAACAATTAAAGAATATTTAGGATGTATGATCAAGTATTCAAGACTGAGCATACTATTCTAATCAAGAAAAATTATACAATACTAGTGTCACAACACGCAGGGAACCAGGAACTAGATGACGAGGAGTTTCACCAAACAGGAGACTTTAATTACAAATGGGGTATACAAAGAACAGCGGAACACATGGAATTACTTTTACACATGACATTTAACAACCAACAGGAAACATGGGGCAGAACGGACTATAAATAGACAAACTAACTAGACACACCTGGAACATAATCAAGACACACAGCTGGGACTAACTGAACTAATAAGGAACAGGAAACAGGAAGGACCATATATGGGCACAGGAGGAAGGGAGACACAAGACAAGGAGACACAGGTCTGACAACTGATATGAGTGTGCCATAGACATCGGTATTAGCAAATAGGCTGCAGTATCATTTTCATTAGATTATGTTTCATTGATTGAATATCACTTACTTTGACTACAACTGTCCAAATTTCATCAATCCATTGAGTAGAAAAGTACTTTGCAGCCAAATGTACTACAAAACACTAACACTTTTTTTTTTTTTTTTTTTATAATTAAACTAAGTGGCAAACAAATGATGGTAGATCTTTTCCCAGTGTCATCAAGCGCTGGGAGCAAGGAGACAAGGAGAACATTCAATAACCGCTTTTATTGAAGCGAACACAGGGAACATGTATCACAGGGGTTAGACAAACAATACCGGACCTGGGAGACAGGGAAACACATGCAGGGCTTAAGAACACTAGGAAATCAAACGAGGAAGAACTGATTCAGGTGAGCAGTAATTAAACACAGATGGAGACTAAAGAACTAGTAAAGACAGGAACAGGAAACAAGAAGGACCAAATATGGGCACAAGAGGGAGGGAAACACAAGACACGGGGACGCAGGTCTGACACTCAGGACTACTTCTCATTTTTATGAACCATGTTTTTTTATTTATTAGTCCATAAATGTTGAATGTAACCACAAATGGACACTTGTTTATGTATTTAAAATAGTTATTTTATTCAAACGTTCAAACTTTTTTGTTTGTTTGATAATATTGCTTGTGTTTTATTTCCCAATTTATATTTATATTGTACAATTTATCACTGATATTATGATATGCAACAAAATATGCATTATATACACATTAATATACATTTTTAAATGTGGTTCAATCATCCCATTGTTTTGGAATTTCTAAGTCTGCTTATGCGTATAATGAATTACCTCATGTCTTCACACAACTTTGTAGAGAATTGTGTGCATAGTAGCTCTAGTGCTGGTAATTAGCCACCTAAAAGATCAGTAAAACACGCTTTTGGTTTGAACAAGAAATGCAGAAATCTCTGTCCTTGTCCTCAGAAGACAGTCTAGGTGTTAGTGACGAAAGAAAAAATGTCAAAGCGAGGGTGACCTACCGCCTCCCTGACAGGGTTCACATCTCACGCTGACACCAGGTCCGAGTTGACCGTCTCTTCTCTCTATCTTCCTTTGTTTCCTTTTATTTCTTTCAAATTCTAATGCTTACGTTTTTAGACCCCAGTCTTATTGTGGCTTCCATGCAGAGAGCTCATACGTTGGCAGTGGTGTTACATTACATACACGGTAAATGAATTGTATTTGTAGTTTATCATTTATATATGCACATATCTTATATAAATCAGTTTGAGTCTGGCTAAGCAAAGCTGTTTTTATATGTGCTGTCTGCTCCACATGCCCTCTAGCACATGCAGAGCTGTCTGGCTGCTATGCAACATTTATATGTATGCATTTGTTTGATATGGGAAAGCCTGACATTGTGTATTATAGTGGCACAATAGAAGCTTTAATGCCATGTTCACTTTTAGTCAAATGTAGCTGTGTACTATTGGGGTCTGTTGAGCCAGCATAGGCTACTTTGAAACACAGATGTACTACATTATATATTTATGTATATAAATTGGTAATAAGATATTTTATTGCAGAACCACAATATTACAGACATCACTTTAAAAAGTGGTGGGTTGTTGTTGTAAATGTTGTGCTGGTTGAGATATCACAATGACATGATGAAGACTTAGCTTATGAATATTAATGAGGTCATACATAAGTTATTTAATATTATCTTTGGGTATAGCGTTTTGTATTGATCTGGAGATCTGGTCAGTGTAGATTAGTTACTCATTTTACAATAAGGATCATTAGGTTAACGTAAAAAAATAAACGCTGTGCTTTTGAATTTTGTTCAGCAGGGAATCCTGAAAAAAAGCTGTTACTAATAACTGTTTTCAATGTGGATGTTAATAAGAAATGTTTCTTTAGCACCAAATCAGCATATTAGATGATTTCTGAAGGATCATGTGACACTGAAGACTGGAGTAATGCCTGCTGATTAAAAAAAATCAGCTTTACCATAACTGGAATAATTTCAATTGTAAAATATATAAAAATATAAAAATTAAAATAATATTTCATAATATTTTTCTGTTTCTTTGATCAAATAAATGCAGCCTTGGTGAGCATACGAGCATACGAGATTGTTTCTTGTTAGTTCATGTTCAGTCATAATATATTATCATATGTCAATTTAATTAACCTAATGTTGTTAGAGTATAGCTCATTGTAAGCTCACAACACTGGTAGCTAATATGTTTACACAATTTCACATTAACAATTTCTACAGCAAACTAAAATATATATATATATATATATATATATATATATATACAAAGTTTTCAGATTACAACTACAGTGGATACATTCGTGTTGATTTTTCACAAAGCAATGGCCAGTGGTCATGACGTGTGTGCTCGGTATGATCAGGTTGCTCTAAGAGGTTTTCTCAGACACTTCACTTCCTGTTCTTCTGTGACCTGTCACTCAGAAGTTCGAAACGAACTTCACTCGCTCGTCATTCACCGAACTCTGGAATTGAAAAAGATGATGCCTTCTCAAATTCGACTATTTATTTATTTCTTTATTTCAAAGATGTGTTTGAGCTAAAGAATCATGGGTGAAGATTCCTCCTCTCTCTTTTTTTCTTTGATAGCCTCAGTTGTCTGGTTTCATCCTTTTTTTATATTCTCCCTTTCGGCTGTCAGAATGACAGATCGAGAGAGAGATGCTAGACTTCTCCTTCTTGCTGCTGTGAGAAAACAATTGACACACTGTTGTCAGGCCCAGGGCATATTGGGTGATGAGAGCAATTTCACCCAAAAGTTTGTAGGAGACAAAAGATGATGGGAAAAAACACAAGGCTTCACACAACCATGCAAGCAGATGAATAAGTGCAGTCAGGAACTTCTAGGAATGCAACTAAAAATCCCAAACGTGAATATTCTCATAGATCAGCAAAGTGTGGGGATGGTACTCTTGGGGCATGTTACAAAAAGTTTCTTATCTTAGGTCTCAACTTAAGATATTATATGCTAAATTAGGATTTGTGGCAAATTCGGATGATAGAAGCTAATCTTAACTTGATTTGGGATTCTTATCCTATTTTACAAAATCGTATCTTATCTCTAGTTAGGGCATCTTAAATGGCATTTTCAAGCTCGACAATCCACTCGCAGGTCTGTTACCAAGCAACCAACACTGTGCGAGCTGCTGATGAGGTAAACAAAAGCTACTGGTATCAAAGCTCACTTTGAAATCCGCCTTTTGCTAAAAAAACGTAAGGCGTTTATGTAAGTAAGGCAGTCACTTGCACTACAACTGGTAATTCTCCCTGGCGCTTGTGTTGGTCTCAGTAATGCTGGTTCCAGTTCCTGTTGCGTGGCAGTCTGTAATTCCTTTTATAAGTGTTTTGTTATCAAAATGTAACACATCTTCAGGGTCATTTAAACATCTCCATTCTTCATTTTCAATTATTAATAAATGTAATACCATTGTTGGACAGCGCAACTGTAAGCAGTTTTTCTGTTAGCTTTCAAATAATTTTAAAGTTAGGACAGCTGTGGGGTTGTTCTAAAGTTAAGTTTTTAGGAGATTTCTGTACATTTACATTTGCATTTATGCATTTAGCAGACGCTTTTATCCAAAGCGACTTACAGGCTATACATTTGTACTGTCAGTATGTAACTGTAATACAGTAATGACCACTGTAATACTACCTTCCTATCTGTAGTTAAGATAAGATAACACACTTAGGAAATGGTGTTCTGTAATAGCTTTTGTCCTAAATGTGGTCCTAACTGAAATTACCATGTTTACCATACAGATAAGATAAGATTTTAAAGTTAGGATATTTCTGTAATACGCCCCAGCCGTTCAAAATGCACAACCGGGTTTGGGTTCAGTATGGATTTTTTTTTCAAGAAATTAAAAGTTTTATTCAGCAAGCATGTACTAAATTGATCAAAATTGACAGTAAATTATTTTAAATTCAAACAAAAAAGGCATTTTTTTATGATTTCTGAAGGATCATGTGACACTAAAGACTACAGTAATGGCTACAGAAAATTCAGATTTGCCATCACAGGAATAAATCACATTTTAAAATGTATTAAAAACTGTTATTTTACTTTGTAAAAATAAATCATTAATACACAATACTTTTATTTATTAACAATACTACTGTGTTTTTGGTTAAATAAATGCAGTGTTTGTGAGAATAAGAAAATCGAATATATTGCAAACAGGAAATCATGTTTGTTTCATCATTCATTTCAAATAACTGGTTAAAAAAATGTACTAATGCATTTTACATTTTTCATTCCGCTATTGTGTTCCTGGAGATCCCTTTAATATTCATTTTTATATTTTCATTTATATCTTATATTTTTATAGAAACAAATGAATAAATAATATCAATTATTATAGATGTTTTAAGTGAAATAATGCTATTTGTTAAAGTTTTTTCCAGTTATTAAATTACATATAATATATGTATAGGTTGGTTTAAATTTGATTCTGTCATATTACATTATATTACATTCCATCATATATAGCACTTTGGATGCTTACATGTATCTAGCAAGATACATTTAAGAAGTGTCCTCTCTGGTAGGCAATGTCACAATATCTGTCTTCTATTTTTTCTCTATGAATATCCCAAAACAGCAGTGAAGTTCATTCCTATTTGCTGTTCGATTTTTTTGTAAATGATTAAAAACCCAGAAGTCTTGTTGTCTTGCATGTTTTGAGCCTAAAAAACACATTTAGAAGCAGTTTAAAGGACTCTTCCCTATGCAGCATTTTTGTTAAACATTTGAATGCTTTTCTGCAAGTATATATTACATTCCTGAGGGGTATCTGTTTTTTATTCCACGAGTTAATGTACTTATTTTCATGGCCTGTGAGTTAATAGATAAATATACATCTGTGAAATTCCACAGCTATGGCTGACCTATTTGGCAGATGAGCAAAGTTCAAGCACGGTAATTGCAGAAAATGATTTTTTTCGGCCCACAATGGAAATATCAATATATTGAGTAAAGTCTAATTTTCATGGTACTCTTTCTCACTGAAACGAACTCACATGGCAGAGGCTTTGCTTAACACAGTATAGTGACTCCAGCCCGAACTCCATGACAATCACAGGAGTGGATTTAGTACTTATTTGAACTAAAGCGTTAATCCCAATATCAACAGTCTTTGTGTTATCAGGACTACAGGGTTACATGAAGCTAAAACATTTATGGATTTATCCAGTTCTCTTGTATTCTCGTATTGGCCTTTCAATATTGAATCTAGCAGTTAATGACATTGATCATTTGCTTTAATACAGCAATACATACTACATAGGAATCAGCAACAGTAAAGAAATGTTTTATGCAGAATGCATAGGCGAGGCAGTAAAACAGCTGCTTTAATGCGGCTGAGATTTGGGCCATTCCTCTTGGCGTAGCTTTGAGACCAGCATGCAACATCTGTTTTCTAGAGACTGTGGGACCAGCAGAAATTCTGCCTGACTGCGACGGTGGCGTCGGCACACATGCAAAGTGACAGCCGGAGCTCTTCGTGCTGGGTGATCTACACTATCCAGCGGCAAAAAAACCTGTGTCTTCTGGCAATGATATATCATCGGCTCTCACTGATGGTTCAGCGACAGGCGGATGATGTGGGCCTTGTGCTGGGAGTGATTTATCCAGGCAGAAATATCTCCTGATTGTGTTCAGATGCAAAAGCAAGGACGTTCTTTATAGACCAAATAAGCCTAGTTAGAGGTTCTGCTCTTCGGAACCTGAATGCCTGTCCACATTCAAAGAGGATATTTCCATGGACCTAATTGTGTTTTCATAATAACTACATCGTCTGGTTGCATTTAGAAAAACTTTATGAAGGATCTTCTTCTTGCGTGTAATATATATACTGTATATATATTCCACCACAAGAAGAAGATCCTTCATAAAGTTTTTCCAGTAGGCAATATATATATATATATATATATATATATATATATACTATATATATATATATATATATATATAGGCCATAGCATGGCCATAGCATGAAAACAACTTTAGCTGTTCAGTATCACAAATCTTTTTAAATCATTGCATCCCTATAATTTAAAATAAATATGTAATATCTTGATTTTTCGTCTCTCAGGTGTCATGAAATGTCAGTATTAAGGAAGGATTTTTTTTTTATTAATCTTTCAAAATAATACTTTAACTCTTAAAACTTCTACCTTGACCTTAATTGCTCCTGTTTATGTATTTTAGTTTATATCTGTTGCACTCACTATTGTAAAGCATAAATACCGGTGTCAATATTAAGCATATTTTGTTCTGTTAAGGCACTGATGCCTATACTTTAAATAAAACTATTTTTTCCTGTATAATTTTATGAGCTCTCCTTTCTTACCAGAATAATTATGTTGTTAAACAAATGAGCAGCTTTAGGACTTTTGATGTATCTGTGACTTTTCGCTTAGACAGAAATTATTAGCATTCCACCACAAACTTCAGAAGCTGAGAGTTTGCATTGAACATAACGACCCCTTGCTTCACATTAAACCCTCGATTTTCAGTTTCAATAATTAGTCGCCAGCTGCAACGTGCAAACGTGATGTAAATAAACAGTTTCATTAAAGTGTCAGCTGCCAGCTTTTCAAACATTCAGAACACTCAATTAGCCGCTTGATTCACTATAAACGAGTGTTTAAGTGTACTATGTGATGGTTTCTTCTTTTTTTATGAGGGAAACCAAAACTCAACAAAATGTGGCTTCCAGAGTGTGCGATATCATGGCGCGAGGAACCTGGTAAGACAATTAAAATATCCTGGCCTGATCTATTACTCTGTCGATTAACCTCATACATGCATGCTGTCTGGAGATCCCTGAAAATATGCTCAGGGTTTCCGGAGTAATAGCTCTCCTTCATCAGACAGAGGGAACGTGTCACTCCAGCAGAGATTTTTGAGGAGAATTTGCATGCCATTGTGAAAAATTTGGCCAGTCAATACCAAAACTTTTCAGAAAACAGAAGTAGGTTCTTTGTATATGCAGAGAATGGGCTGTAAAGATCTCAAGGTAACAGATTTTCCAAGCATTCAATTCTGCAGCAAATGTTATGTCGATAACAAGGGAGTACAAGCTGAAATGAACACACCTTTAGAGAATATTTCAGATCTGCTGCTGTTGGATATTAACATTTTACCCCTGTGGTTTGCATGTTTTTGCAGCCCATTGTAGAGGTAAAAAGGATGTTTAATAATGGCATTCGCTAAAATGCTTATTCAAGTTTCCCAGAAGCCCCCCGATCACAATTCTTTCACATCTAAATGAAAAAACCACCAAGGAAGCCCCTGTTTTGTAGAAGATGATCGAATCTTTCTATCACCATCTGTGGAAAGTGCCATGATTATTCAGTTATGTTAAATAACTTGCGGCGCTCTGCGAAAATGACGGGGAAAACAAATACTCGCTTTCCTCAAATTTTACAGGAGAAACAATCTCCTGTAACTGGAGAAATAATTATCTCTCAGACTAGTGTTTGTTCGGGGAAATAGCCTGTGGCTTAAAAAGGCATGACAGTCTATCAATAGCCTTGGCAAAGGAAACCATTTAAGGCGTTTTAAATGGTGCGGCCTCTAGGCAAATGAAACATTGCACTGTTATCCTGCAGCTTGTGTGCCATAGATAATAGTGTGGAGACTTTTATAAACAAACACTCAGTTTTTCTGCAGACATTACCTTAGAACAGGTCTTTTCTTATAGTTGATGTCAATGTCTAGCCATTAGTACCATTTGTAATGATTTTTGTGGATGATTTGCGATCCATTCGGGGTGTTTTTGTTCTGTATTTGTGCAGTAATTGGCCATTGCCACCAATTTATTAGGATTGCTTTTTTACTAAAACTCAGTAATCTGATAGTGATGTGTCACTCTGAATTTGAACATAAATATATTGAATCTATTTTCCCACATTAGTCCAATTAATCCTAATTGACTTCTTATGACCAGGTGAATTAAATGATTAGCTGATCATAACAACAGACATATGTCATAGTGCGATGATCTTCACTGTAAAGGATCTTGTTGAACGACTTATTCAATCTAATGTACCCATCATAAATCTGTTCTAATAGGGGTTTCTGATGTGATGTCGCCTTTGGCTTGCAACGTTGAATTTAGGCTAATAAAGAAATCATTATCATATCTGGTGGTTCTTGACTGCTAGTCTCTACAATAATATGCTGTATATGGGTTCCACAGCTTCTACATTTTGTAATATTTCTATTAATATTCTACTAATATTACTACTACTACTACTACTACTAAATCAATAAATAGAATATATATTTATTTATTTATGGGGTCATTTCGGACATTCACTGTTAACTTATAGAATGTAAATCTATAAAAACAGGCAATATTGCCCATGCATTTTAATGCATATAATTCTTTCTCCATTTCTTTCAACAACATATTGACTACAGCAAGCTCTGATGTGTTTTTTTCAGCACAATAATATTCAATATTATTCTTACATTTTTCCATGAGCACTTAGACTAGAGTATCTGCTATCAGGGTGGAGAAACATTATCTTAGTTGTACTTCAAACTACTTTTTCAATGGGCTCTTGAATACATATATTGATTGATACAGAAAGATTCAATTCAGTATACTAGTAGAGAATAAGAGGTCTGAAGGGCTTTATAATTTAAGCAGTTCTCCAGCATGTTTCACCGTCTCTTCTGTGCTTAAATCTCTGCGGATATATACCCCATGGATTCATCCATCTTCTTTACTTTTTTTTCTGTATGATGTTCGTACAAATGATTTTCGCCCCCACTTCAGCCTACGTATTTAAGAATCTCGTCCACTTTCCCACATTGAGTCATCTTAGACTTCAGAGCTGGACAGAACTGTTATTTTAATTGATATGTAGGCGTTGTTTCTCTCCCTTTTTTTTCTTTTATGTTTCCCATCAAACCTGTCAACCAGACTTTTTAAAGTGAAATAAATCACTACTTATTTAGTTCGTGACTGTTTAAGTTTTGTGAGATATGGAAAGGCCACTGGTGAGCATTTGTCCATGTCCAGAGGAATGAACTTGTGAAGTGTGTGCCTATGAATGAGCTGACCTCTCTCTTTTTAATGAATGCACCACATCTGTTAGAGCAGAAGCTGCATTTTCATAGGCTTAGCGCACTGTCAGGTCAGGCTTCAGCAGTCATCGACAGTCAAGTTGATGATTATGTAATTATGAATGTCTAGGGACTGATAGTCATGTGATTTCTGAATGTCACTGGACACGTCTCGAGCTCTATTGCACCACATTATGCATGGGTTGGTCCAGTTAAATACTCTAGACTGATATTTGTACGCCAGCCTGGGGGCCCATGCGTGTGTGTGTCTGAATGAGGTCAGAAGTGTGTTTCCATATGCTATAACTGATTCTAATGACCTATTAAATATGTTTGCGTACAATGTCAATGTTGTCAAAACAATCCCCTTCCACACGGATCCGTAAAAACACCTAAAATGTTGTATTATTCATTCCAAGCCAGTAGTTGGCGATGTTAAATAGCAAATAAACACTTCACACCTATGTACACACCTATAGTTTGAATACATAAAGTGGGTGCTCATAACATTATCAAGTTCACAAATTCGCATTTTGTAGTTTAAATGGAGACTATAATGTATGGTTTTCAAAAACTTCACTTCACAAACCCATTTTCAAAAGTTTGCATTTTCAGACGCAGAACCTGATTTTACCAAGTGCGACATGTTCCTGGATCAACATCTTTGTTGACATTGTGCATTAACCAATCAGATTTGAAGAGCCAGTTTGTAGTTTTTCTCAAGTTTTGGCTTACAATCAGTGTTTGGTACTTGTACATCAGTGTCATATATCTTTCCTTTGATTTTAGGGATTACTCATGGTTAAGGTTAGGTTTAGGTGTAGAGATATGGTCAAGACTACATTTTTGGATTAAAATATTGTTCCATTGTCAACAAAATATGTTGACCTAAGAACATATCTAACTCAGCAAAATGAGGACGTGCATTTTCAGACCCACAAAACGCTGTTGTCTTGTAAATAAACGGCCAAAACGCATTAAACAAATCAGGTTTTAGTTGAATACTGCGTTGTGTAAAACACCCCTAAAACATATTCTTCTGTCTTTTACAAGCACATGGCTATGTTCGGTATACAGTAGCATGTGAACATACTACTCTTAGTTTTGCTGTATAGTATGTAGTGTGTACTGTACAGTGCACAGAGTATGTTAATCTGCTAGATTTGCTAAAATAAACAGTATACGACAGAGCGTACTTTGTAGAATACTGTATTCCAGAATACAATGCACTCAGTTTAACCTTCCATTTCTAGTTTGCTGCATGAACCTGCAAGAATATTAGCTGTGATTTATTTTCTATTTCATTTAATATTTCATGGGACTGCCAAAAGGTCTGACATTTTAACACAAAATTTAAGATGGATACTTTGACAGTAGCCATACTGTCAAAGTGTAGGCAGTATAAAGCGTTATGTTCAGTATTTACTGGAGTAAGCAGCTAGTTTTCAATTGGGAACACAGCCCATGTTTCCAAAAGCTAATTCTTTGGCCATACATATATCTGTATTGTTTTTGCTATTTACACACTTGCTGTTGCTTTATCTCTAATTGTTTGAATAATAGGCTACTGCCACTGCTCTTTTGTCACTAAAATGCAGTTTCATACATTTTTAATCAAGTGTATTTAATCTCAATCACAGACTGCTTACATCGGGCCACTTCCAGCAGATGGTTGTTTTTAGATCACGGGTTTATTTATTCAATCGGCTGAGTCAAGAGAAATTACATTTAATGTTTGACCTACAAGACCACTGTAATGTTTAACAGTTATTACAGCCTTTACAACTTCAAAATAGCTTTTCTCCAAATCATTATCATGTCAATCTCCTTCTCATTCTCTCTCTTACATTTGACTAGGCCGCTGGAAATATGGTTTGCAGGAAAAAAGGGAACTCTGTTGAACTCCATTGTTCAGTCTGGTGAAGTGAATTGTGCAAATTAAGCCATTTGAATAATTCTTAGTGCCTTTGAGTTAAAATTCTTTTTTTCTGCAGTTCATTTTACTGCTCAAAGGCCTCAAAAAGTATCTGGAAACTTAAACCATGCTTTGACAAGTCTGAATGTCATTGCATTAAATAACAAAAGACCAACCATGTGTCATCTGCAAATAAATAACACCAGAACTTGTTTTTAGGTTAAACTAATAAATTATGTGTAACTAATTGGTTAGATCATTTGCCATATTGTGCAAAGATATTTATGAATTTATACATTTCTCTTAAGTAAGTACTTCATTCTAAATCTCTGAAGGTTAAACCAATTTAGGTCGGAGTTGTGTGAGCTGGGCAATTTAGTTAGAGAGTTTGATCAAGCACCTTCTCTAAGAGGCATAAATAAGAAATAAATAGCAGTAAAAACCTCTGAGTTTATCAGCTCCATGCGGCTTGTGGAGGATTTGAAACCGCAAGCATCTATTTGATGTGTCATTCTAAAACCTCACAGTTCGGATCAAAATCAATCAGTGTCAAATGCACTTTTTTATGTTTTTCAGACATTCAGCTTTTGAAAATTTAATTCCAAAACATTTAGCAGATGCTCCCATCCACAGTGACAAAAGTGTTTTAGCATCGCATATGAGACTGTTGCGATCAACAGATGGTGAGCATGTAATTTGGAACGATATCTACTTTGGAAGAAAGTTTTTCCTATACAACAACAAACAAGTGATATGATACATCTAATACAGATAGAATGCAACCAAGCAAGCATAATAAATAATAATAATAATAATATATATATATATATATATATATATATAAACCACTTTTTTATTCTGAATATGTTTTAAAAGCTATTAAAATCAAGTATTGTTGACAACTATTGTGACAAGTTAATCATATTACTTTTTATTTTCTTTAAACAACTTTTTATTATAAATGAGCTCTGAAATTTCAACCAGAACTGATAGAAATTGTGAATCAAAGACATGTTTTGTTTGTTGGTGCAGTAGATGGGCACTGTTTTATTATCCCTTAGCATTAATTATAAGCCCTGAACTTTTTTATGCAAGACTCTTGTCAGCTGTACACAGGCTGTTGTCCAGTCTTTGTGGACAGAATGCTTTATTGTTGATCTGCGGCCCCATCAATCACTGGACAGCTGCAGAGGGAGAGGAAAAGGCCAGCCAATCAGGGCAGAGTGTTGTTGGGACGACTCCAATGGAAACCTCTGGAGAGCTCCGCTTTCCAGGAGAGCTGTTCTACTGTCACTCTTATCTGACAGACGCTTACACACACACACACACACACACACACACACACACACACACACACACACACACACACACACACACACACACACACACACACACACCAACTTAGTTATCATGAGAACTTGTGTAAAGACACACACAATACTGAATCAAAATGCACTAATATTAGTAAATGTTTTGAATGATATCGCCTCCTGTGTGTGCAGTTCTGTGGTAACGTATATTTGCCTTACTGAGCAGATAAAATACATTAATTCTGTTTGTGCTGATTAGCAGTTGTGAAGGTCAAAGTTCTAAACTTTCATTCTGAACACAACAAAAGATGCATGTTCTAGCAATTTTTATTTTTTCTTGTTTGTATGTGTATGAATATTGGTGATTGAATCGTGCAGTTTCTTGCAACCACAAAGTTTATTCCAGTAGTCCTCATTACATTGAATTCCTTTTCTTATTTAAAAACACAATTCAAAGACCCTTGACTGAACAACCCAGAAAACAACAGGGAATTAATTATTTTCAAATATGTGTACCTAATTTTAATCCCATTATGCCTCTTGGGATTTTAGCTTTTCTGTGGAAGGCAATATTAAGCCAAAAAAGAACAAACCACAGCTAATAACTAATACCTGAAGCTGCCGGGCCACGGAAAGTTAGATTTCTTCACCAGTGAGAAGCACTAAACAGAAAACTCTCTGCATGTCTTCCTCAGGAGTCAGCAAGAAATGCAAACTCACTCTGTATATTTTGTAAATGTACGTTATAGGTCTTATTATGAACACTTAATGCATGCATGTTTCTTTTTTTATTTTAATCAACATTTCATAAATTGATTGTTCATCGTGGCATAGCAAAATTGTTTGACATTAGTTTAAAAGGGGAAAGAAGCCCTGGCCTGGATGGTGATACAAGGCAGCTTTATTAGCAATGGAGATCAATACAGATTTACAGATTTGATTAGTTTCTAATTTGATGCAATTTTGATTTTGTTTCATTTGATTCTCTTGCAGTTTGGCGTATTTTAATTTTGGCTTACATCTCAGCTGATGCTGTAAATTATGCAAGGGATTCATTGTATTTAATACATTATAAAACTATGAGTTTTATAGGGTGTATAATGTGTATTGATAATTGTAGGTATGACATACTATAAGTATGTCTAATATTACACTGTGTGTTCTGAGTATATGTATGTGTATTTTGCATATTGTCGTCTGTATAAGTCTGTAACTATGTACTGTCTATATGTAAATTGTTTCTGCACTGTCTGGAGCACGCGCTCAAGAATTTCACTCACCAAGGCACATGTGATAATAAAAGTGATTTGATTTGATTTATGATTTTTTTAATTAACAACACATTTTGCTATTGCAATTTGTTTAATTAACGGATACAATATTCAACACCAAAGCTCTTTTTGAAGGACTGGCTTTAGAGTCATTTGTTCATAGAGAAAATATTTACAAATCACAAACTATGTTGTTTAAAGTTTCTTTATCTGTGGTTCTATGACAAACCTTTAAAATACATGATAGCTGAACAACATTTTCAATCACACTTTATTTTAAGGTCCAATTTTCGCCGTTAACAAACCATTAACTACAACTTTTGCCTCAATAAACTCCTAATTTGCTGCTTATTAATAGTTAGTAATGTAGTTGTTAAGTTTCGTTATTTGGTAGAATTTAGGATGCAGAATATGGTCATGCACAATATGTGCAAAATATGTACTGATAAACAACTAATATGTAATTAATAAGCATGCTAATTAGGAACTATAGTTAATAGTGAGAATTGTTGCCTATACTAAAGTTTAACATAATGTTCTTAACAGTTAAAAGGTTTCTTTAGATTATTAAATAATAGAAAAAAATCACAAAATAATTGTTTAATTGCATCACTATAAGAAAAACATAGTTTTGAACCATTTTTTTTAATAATGCAAAATACAACTATCTAAATTAGACATGGATATTTGTTTTTATAATCAAGTCATGGGAAGGTGGATGAATGATGAATGAATGGGACCAGAGCCAAATTATGAATTATACATCCTCAAACTCTAAACTTTTCATTTTTGCCATTGAAGAGAGAAAGAGAAAATATGAAATAAAACTGTCATGTTTTGTCAATGTTTTTGTCATGTCCTTTCAATGCTAATGTACTCACTATCCTTAAGTGTTTTTAAAAAAGTGATCAGAACATATAGTTTGATTCAAACTTCAGTATTTCTGTAATTCTTCAGGTCATGCAAAGTTACAGCATGAAAATGTGATGTAGGATACAGGAATATGTATTCGAGTACAAGCTTTGAGTAATGTTTGAGAAACATTGATTTTATAATGAAATTAATTGTTTCTTTGTTGCCTGATACTCTAGCAATGTCAAGGATTTTGATTAGAATTTGGTTTTATTATTATTTGGCGACACATCATATTTCACATTTTCTCTCTCCTTGAAGTATAATTAAGGCTATTAAGTACACAGCAATTATTTTCATGAAATTTTGAAGATGTGAATTTTGAAGAGGAAAATGGGTCTCCGGTTCAATTAATCCATTGCTAATAGCCTTCAGAATGAGTAAGAAAGAGCTAATATGCCACAAACCCATTATCAACACTGCGGCCAATGGTGTTGTGTTCCTGCCCTAATGAAACATTAGGTATTCATGTGATTCGGCGCTCATGTGTGCATGTGCACATTATGCTGGTGAACTTTCAAGCCGGTGTTTGTGTAATGTTGTTGCTGTAATTAGAGTCCGGTGGCTGACACTCGAACAAAGCTACAAATTTAGTGAGTTAGCTTCACCAGCCTCAGGCTTCCATTAACCCGAGCGAGCCCTGCTCCTTGGGAACGCCATCCCATAATACACTACCTCAAGCCTGGGTCAGAATGGAGTTTGGCCTTAATTACTCTCAACCTGAGGTGTGTGAATGGATGTGGGGTTTTAATATGTTGTGGTGATGTGGCACAGCTGCGTTCGGGGGTCCTTTTGTTGAAACTTAAATTTTCCAGAGGATAAAATTAACTCTGTGGGAGTCTATTGTTTAGCTGGTGATGTTTTGGAAAGTAGTTCTGTTCTGGACTTAATTTAGAAAATGTCATACTCTATAAATAAGGCCTACTCTTTAATTCTCTATGCCTTATTTAAAAATGTCATTCAAAAAGTTTAAACACTCAAAATCCATCCTGTGAAAACTGGTTGGAAAACTATTACTATAGAAATGGTATAGCAGGCTCCTCCCCCTAGTGTGCAGTGTCATGGTTCTTTACAAGAGGTACTGCAAATGTTATATAACTTTTTCCTTTGTTTTTCATCTTGACAAAACACATGAAAAGGTCTATGATATTATGACATGCGTTTATTTATTTGTGACTAGTTTTGTTTATTAGATCAAAAATACAGAGAAATCACCACAGTTTCTAATTAATAAATATATGTAATATTCATATTTTCATATACTGAAATGCATATTTGGTTCTCAAGAAGCCTCAATAATATTTCTTAGTAGTTGAAAATACCTATACATTAGAATTATTTGATGAATAAAATGTTCAACAGTATTTATTTGAAATAGAAATCTTATGTAACATTATAAATGTCTTTACTATCACTTTTGACTAATTGAATGGCTTTAATGCAAATGAATTAATTTCTTGCTAAACAAATAACAATATTAACCTCCTATTTTGAGGCCTATCTATGTGGAACTTTAAACTGATTTTATGTGATTTTTAAAGTCGGTTTTGACATGACAAATACTGTCTTCATTTGAATGGTATTCTGCAACCTTTGTTTATATAATGTGTGTATATATAAATACACACACACACACACACACACACACACACACACACACACACACACACACACACACTCTCTAAAAATTGCTTTGTTAAATACAACCCAGTGCTGGGTAAAATATGGACGAACCCATCGTTTGGGTTGTTTAGACCCAGCAGTGGGGTTATTTGGGTTACATACTTGGGTTAGTATGTATGTATAGTTTAAAGATAGAAAGCAAAGTTTAAAAAATATTTGCAAGCACTTTTAGAGATTAGGTGGTATTAGGATGTTGTGATGTAATCGAAGGAGGCACTTGCCCCTGAGAAGTTTGAGAAGCCCTGCTCTAATGCATTTAATCCATTAAGCCAGTGGGCATGTAACTATCACTACCACATTAGAGACACAATACACTCCGATTCAGGCAAGACAGATGGACTGAACCTCATTTATCACATCTTTCATCAGACTCCTTCTGCATACTGGCAGAATGCTATAAATTACAAAGTGAATACCAGCAATTGATAGATAAAATAAGTGTTTATTACTTATTCTTAACCTTACAGTCCTGTTCCTTTATATCATCAGTATCTCTTCTTACAGCTTCACACACATTACAGGATATGGCTCATGGCTGCACATTATTGTCAGCATTGTGAGTCTGTGTGTGTGTGAGTGATGGAGAGCTTGAAGCAGAGAGAGAGAGAGAGAGAGAGAGAGAGAGAGAGAGAGAGAGAGAGAGAGAGAGAGAGAGAGAGAGAGAGAGAGAGAGAGAGAGAGAGAGAGCAAGATAGTGTTGGAACGGTGCAGCAAAGTGATTAGTGGACTTTATGAAGCACTATGGCACACCAGTCCCCAGGCCTGCTTCCGTTCCCCACAGATTCATTTAATAATTTCCAGCCTTACCTGGTTAGACCACAACAGTGAGGCCGGCATTGATCTGACACTCCCAATATAACTAAGCCACGCTTTTTTATTTTAATCAGGAAAGAGATTCGTCACCCAGAGCTTAGCGGAAGCTTCATAGCTGCCCACAGCATCCAGACGACCAATGAGATCATCCGGCATGCTTGTCATCTCGAGTACGGCTGCTGGAAAACTGTGACTCTGGTTGTGGCTTGCATGTGTAGCTGTCATTTGTTGATAAGGCGCTCTCTCCCTCTCTGCATCTCTTGATTGAATAGAGCCGCTAATAGTGGATGGCACGGATCCCTTTAGCGAGAAACAGGGTCGTAGTGCTGCGTCGCTCCTCCTCCGCCCTTCCGCTGCCTCCCTGATGCTTTTAATTCCATCTCCGCGGAACGTTTTCACAGTGACCATGGAACAATTTCACACATGGGATCTCATGCCAAACTGCGTGGCGCCGTTGCGTTTGCTAGATGGGAAATGCAGAATTCGGGATGAACAAAATAGGACACAATTTAATATTCATTGGAAGATTTAAAGTCTGAGAGATTCTGATTTGTGAAATATCGCATGGTTATTCGAATGAGATATTAAACACAAGGGCGCACCCAAATTCATTTATCTAACCCACTGAAATTGAGCTATCTGTGACACAAAAATGGATCTACTTGACAGGTCCCATATTTTTCTCTGTCACTTGGGGAAAAAGATAAATTGTGAAGGTACAATAGAAACAGCTTGTTTAATGCAGATCTGACAGACTACACGGATGCATATGATGGAGATTACAATGTGTAAATCAGTAATTTATTGATTTGACATTGAATATGGCATTAATTGATTATAGTATGCATATTGATACCCTACCGATTATAAATATTTTTTATTAGTATCAGTATTGCCTATTTAATTCCTCTATTTACACATTTAGATTCTTTTTTTCATCATTTAATGATCACTTAACCTTAATTTAAAAAGTAAATAAATTAATAAAGTTAAATATATTTTTTAGCAAATCCCAAAATGCATATTTATTTTTGATACTGTAAATTATACATTATAAAACAATTTAATTTAAAATAAATTATTTTATGTATATTTTTGGTTTATTAAGACACAACATTATATAATGTAGAATCATAGTGAATTATTTCAGCCATTTATCTGTTATCGACCATAATATATATATGATTATGTAATATGCATATAATCTAACTAACAGCTAATTACTATCGGCTCAAATTTTTATTATTTTATATGGCTTATTTATATAATTTTACACTTCAAAATGATATAGACAGAGAGATGTAGGACAGTAATTATATTTTCATTTTTTCTTACTATATTTCTACATACTAAATATATTTGTCATTACAAATGATATCATCTGAATCCAAATCTCTTAGTACTTGATATGTCCCACCGTAGCTATCTTAAATGTTTCTTATTCCTTTTAATTTCCTTACATTTTTCAAATTCTTAAACTTTCTTTTTATTCCCAAGTCTAAATCTGATTTTGAATGCCAAATCTGATTTAAATTCCACTATGAATTGTCAATGAATCTCCTGTAATCAGGTTTAGGAAGTTATTAACTTTTCATATCGCCATTCTCTTTTCATATTATCATATTTCTCTGTTATAAATCCTCAAGAGTGGAATGTAACCTTCCATTATTGTAGTGATATGAATTATGAACTGATAAGATGATAATCTATTGTTGAATCAAAAAGGAGCCATTACTTATAGGTAAAAGTGTTGTAATTATTCTTATTAAGCTGATTCTACCACACTGTGTGACTTCTCTTGACAACGGCATTTTTCAAAATGCTTTTCATTCTCCAAGGGTGTATCCATCATCTTCACCTGAGACAACGGCAACACGCACACACACATGATCAAATGTACCTGGGGGCTGTGGCAAATCAGTTGTCAGATGCTCACTGAATCGAACAGGGGGAAAAAAAACAGAATTTGATCTTGCATAGAGACTGATCACTCTTTTTTTACTTGAGCAGAGCAGTCATTCGAGACCTGACTATGATTAAAATGCCCCCTTCAGCTTTCAGGAAACACCCAGTTGACAGCTAGTAGCCAGTGGGACAAGATGTGATCATCAAGCACAGGTGCACATTAAGATAGAAGATAAAGGAGGTGCTATTGTTTGATGCAATATGATAATTTTTTTTCATGCTGCTAGTATTGAATCTGTCTAACAGTGTTGGAGACATTATTATTGTATTTTCTTATTGTTTGCTGCAGTAAACACATATGGAACTGTATACAAACTGTATAACTGAATACTTTAATGCAATTGCAAGAATAAATACATTAAATGTGCAGATGTAGATGTACTAAAACCTAGTAAATGGCTATGGAAGTATAACTTCCCAATGGTTGTGTTGTGCCAAAGGTGTTTCTCAGAAGATTCATTCAAAAAGGGAAACAATGGAAGAACATCACAGGGCAGAGCACCTGGAGCACAGATACTGAGTCAAAGCACTGCACGAGTTCACACAGCTGCAGAGACATCGAAATGATAAAATAGTACATTGGAATTATTTGGCAAGACGTGACTTCTGGCGAGTTCTCCCCATAGAACAGCCCAGCCTGGTGGCCTGCAGCTAACATTAGTCTAATTTAAATAATCATTTTCTGCTAAATCTAAACAATTTGCACTCTTGCAAATAATTTATATATATATATATATATATATATATTTGAATAACAGTGATTATATTGTTACAGTGGCATCTGTCAAGGGGTAGAATATATTAGGCAGCAAGTGACAGTCTGTCAGTTCTTGTGTGTTTGGAAGCTGGAGAAATAGCCAAATAGTGATGGCTAGATGACTAGGTCATACCATCTCCATCATCTCTTATGGGTTGTTTCTGGTATTCAGTAGTTATTACCTACCAATATTTGTGGACACCGGTGAACTGGTGTCCGAATCATGGGCTCCCAAGGCTCATTGATGCACTTGAGGAGCAAAAGCAAGCCTGTCTGGTCTGATCATACAGAAGAGCTTCTGTAGATCACATTACTGAAAGAGGTGTCAGAACAGTGCCATCAGACCCTGTCTACCATGGAAAGCACCTTACCAGTATGTGAACGTCAAAGCTAGACCATATAGCGATGGAATAAGGTTGCCTGGACTGATGAATTCCATTCTCTTTTAGATCAGGAGGATGGCTGGGAGAGTGTGTGTTGCCTGTCTGAGGAAGACATGGCAGCAGGATGCACTGTGGGAAGAAAAGCAGGTCGGCGAAGGCAGTCTTATGCTCTGGGCAATGTTCTGCTGAGAGACCTTGGGTGCTGGCATTCATGAAAATGTTACTTTGACACGTACCACCGACCTAAACATTGTTGCAGACCACATACACCATTTCATGGCAGTGGTGTTCCCTGAAGACAGTGCCCTCTTTCAGCAGAGTGCACCTGCCACACTGCAAAAACTGTTCCGGAATGAGGAACATGACAACGAGTTCAAGGTGTTGCTTTGGGCTCCAAATTCCCCAGAATCTGATTGAGCATCTATAGGATGTGCTGGACCAACACATCTAATCCATAGAGGTCCCATCTCACAACTTGACAGACTTAAAGAGATAGCTCCCCAAAAATGAACATTCTGTCATTAATTACTCACCTTCGTTCCATTCCAAACATGCAAGACCTTCATTCATCTTTGGAACACAAATTAAGATATTTTTGATGAAATATTAGAGCTTTCTGACCCTGCATTGACAGCAACACAACTGACACGTTCAAGACCCAGGAAGGTAGTAAGGATATTCTTAAAATATTCCATGTGAGCTCAGTGGTTTAACCTTAATTTTATGAATACTTTTTGTGTGCAAAGAAAACAAAGCAGCACACTCTCTGCAGCAACTCATTTGTGGTACTGTCGTAAATATGCGTCAAGACTGACAGGGAAGAGAAGATATTGTTGAATAAAGTCGTTATTTTTGTTTTCTTTGCACACAAAAATTATTCTCATTGCTTCAAAATTAAGTTTGAACCACATATGTCACATGGACTATTATAACGATGTCTTTAATACCTTTCTGGGCCTTAAACGTGTCTGTTATTTTGTGTGTGGGTCAGAAAGCTCTCGGATTCTTAATTTGTGTTTCAGTATAAAAGTCTTATGGGTTTGGAATGATGTGAGAGTGAGTAATTAATGACAGAATTTTCATTTTTGAGTAAACTATCCCTTTAAACAAAATAAACAGAAACTACAATATTAGGCAAGTAGTTTTAATGTTGTGGCTGTTAAGTCTATGTATATATGTTTGTGTTCCTTGTTTTTAGATGACTCTTTAAGGGCAGACAACAATACATAAAAATGAATGTTTAGGCTAATGTAATAGTCACCTTTATTTATAAAGCGCTTTTAACAATACAAATTGTAACAAAGCAATTTGTAATAATGTGCTGATATGAGTCAGCCTTTAGATGTTTATGTAGAACATTTCAATCTTTTCAGCTTGTAAATTGATTAGGGAGATGCATAAAGATCCCTGTATATTATAACATTTTCTGGATTTAATCTAATCACCAGAACATTGCACAGGTGCCTTTCACTGTTATCGTGGCACGCATACTGTGAGAAAACTAATTTGACATAAACAGGCTTTAACTGCTTTGGGAAAAAGACAGTCTTGGCAGGACGGAGAGCGGTCTGAATGAGAGAACCATGAGATAATGACCATGCTGGCTATTAAAGTGATGTGCCTTCCTCAGGCAAGGTGAATCAGACTCATTACCTGCCAATAACCACCAGCAGTGTTTCCCACGGAAAGTCTGTTCTTAATATTCATATACAGTACCGTATGTAGAGTTTCGATTAAAGAACAACGGATAGGGAAAACGATTTAAAAATAGCATATCTTGAACACTCCTACACAATGGCCAATACAGCACTGTATAAACAAAGATAATGAGCATAGTACAGACTTACATGCATCTTAACAATTTAGTTCCTCTTTGTATGGTTTGTAATATTAGCTGATACACTGTGAATGAATATTGATATGATTGAATAGATATCTCATGATTTTGGTCATTCTGCGGTTGAGTGTCAGAGACAGTTGTGCTATTTGCTCAGGTTAGAGGTATTTGCATGGAGGAAAATGTCAAGTGGACAAGTAAATCTATTTTGTGACATGCTTCTCTTTCGTCTTCCTCCCTGGAATACGGTGAAATTTGTTTTAGGATTGAACAACGATTTGCAGGCCTCTCAGTAATGTGTCTTTGCCACGATCGTGATATACGATCCATCTGATTTCTGCTGTTTCAGCTCCCCAGATTTACCTCAGAGAATCAGAGCCTACTTTCCTTCGTCTAAGCCGATCCTGGATGCTCCTTTGTGGTGATTGCAAGTCAAACAGTCCTTTGCGAGTTCCGTGTCAAAATTATGACCATCATAGTTTCAAAACTAATAATGCCACATACATTTTCAACACACTTCTACAAAGAGAATTATAGTGCTGTGACAGCAGTGACGCTCGACAAATAATGGTTAGGGACGCACATAAAGGCATAGTCATAAATGATCGGAATAGCTTTGGAAAATCTTTAGCTCTTTGGCTTATTCCACAATGATTTACCCTGAAAGTGTGACTATAATGACACACCAGTGAGTCCTTCTTTGACTTTAACTTTCAGTGAATTAAAGACTTGATCAGTTCATTTTAAACTGTTATTGGCTAGTACAGGCCAGATCTTTGAGCCTCGGCGTACTTCTGGTTTTTGCATTGCACACCTTGTCATTTAGCTGACACTTTTATCCAAACATTCAGTCCGTTTATTAGATGGTCAACCCCCTTGATGTCCTGAGGTTAATAGCTTTGCTCAAGGACGTAATGATGATGGCTCTTGGCAGGGATCTAAACCTACAACCTTTTGGTTGTTAGCCAAGACTTTAACCACTAAGCTACACATCCCTTGTGTGTAGTCTTTTCTAAGTTCTCTTTATCTTTCTCTGGCTGAACTGTATTTAGGGAAAACAACCACAGACCTTTAGTGTAATATGACATTATAGCCCATTATAGCCCATAGACATTATTTGAGTTTTCAAGAACCAATCAAAATTGTCAGTATTTTATTTTCATTAAATTAATCAACAGGGACAGCAGAGACATTTAGATTGTTACAAAATATGTATATATGTATTTCGATTTCAAAAAAAAAATATTAATCAAAGAATGAAAAACAATATCAGTTTCCACAAAAATGTTAATAATATTATTAATATAATATTATTAATATTATTCCACAATAGTTTTTTTGTGTTTTTGAGCACCAAATTAGTCATCTCAGAAATAATATACATTTTAAAATTAATTTACAGTCATTTTAAATGTTAATAATATTTAACAATTTTGTTTTATTGTACCTTTTCATCAAACAAACACAGCCTTGCTACAAAATGTCACCAATCTCAAACTTTAAATGATATTGATCATAATTAAAGAACTTTACACAGTCATTGAACTGAACCAAATCAAAAGTGAACTGATTTGAACTAAATCATGACTTTATTGGATTTACAGCAGATTTACAGGATTATTGGATTTACAACGGAACTTTAATTTGCCTTATGTTTGGTGAAGTTTGCATCCTGATCCATTCTTATTATTGTGAAGCTGCTTTGAAAGAATCTGTATCGTCTAAATAAACGTGACTTATAAATAAAATGACTTTACTACAAAAGAGTAGCCATTATGGACTTCAGATGTCTCAGTGTCTTAAACTCAACTGACGTAGTTGACTGGATGAATGAATGATGCATTTTTATATAGCGCTTTATTGTGTATGGCTATACACCCAAAGTGATTTACAATCATGTGGAGGGGGGGGAGGGTCTCTCCTCAACCACCACCAGTGTGCAGCATCAACTTGGATGATGCAACAGGACAACCACACACCAGCTACAGGTGGAGAGGAGAGAGAGTTATAGAGTCAATCAAGTGTATGGGGATTATTAGGAGGCCATGATTGATAAGGGCCAGTAGAGGGAATTTGGCTAGGATACCGGGGTTACACCCCTACTCTTTACGAGAAGTGCCATGTAATTTGTAATGCTCACACAGAGTCAGGACCTCGGTTTAACATCTCATCCAAAAGACAGTGCTTTCTGACAGTATAAAGTAGTATAGTGTCCCCGTCACTATGCTCGGGGCATTAGGACCCACACAGAGCACCCCCTGCTGGTCTCACTAACACCTCTTCCAGCAGCAACCTAGTTTTCACCGGAGGTCTCTCATCTAGGTACTGACCAGCTCAACCCTGCTTAGCTTCAGTGGGCAACCGGTCTTGGGCTGCAGGGTGATATAGCTGTGGCAATGTTTATCTATATGTTTTAGCACTTGGTTCTCAAGAGAAACTCTAATGCTTTATTATCTTAAATTATTAATTGTTTGTTTTCTATCTGTCCCTGTAATGCGATGTAGATGACAGTAATTATGTCGGTTTGACATTGTAATGTCAACAGTAATTGGGCACTTCTGCTATCCTCCAACAGGTAGAGAAGGAACACATGACAGGGTGTACTATTTTCACATGTCCTTTGGGTAATGGGGGTTGTCTGGTGAGAATGAGAAAAATAGAAGACGTAGATCTTAGTTTGGACAGCCATCTGTGTGAGATGCATTTCTGTTTGATAGTCCTGGTCAAAAGACTGATTTGACTGGGGATTTGGAGACAAACAGCTAAATAGTGTTTGAACATGGCAGATGCTCATTAGAATCAGACATCAGCTGTCTCTCCTCACATATGAACACGCTCTCTCTCCGTCCAGGGTTAGTGATTGAGTGAATGGCTGAAAGCAAATATAGTGGATGAGTTTTCATTTTGAATACACCAAACTGCCGCTATCAGTCACGTCTGCTGTGGCTCTTCTGGGACAGTTTGTGTCTCGACGCTGTCTTTGCATATGCCGTATAATTTTTGCCATTCATCACTGGGATGTTTGGCATGCCCTGTTGTCTCCAGTTGCCTGAGACAGAACAATAGCATGGAAGCAGATTTTTGTACACAGTTTGGAACTTGCAGTAATTTTTAAAATTGTTTTACTGCTCATTTACATACTGTTGAACTTTGCCTTGTAATATCTGAATTTTCACTCATTGCCTCGTTATGACTTTCAGTCGCTTATATGTTATAAGACAGTGTGAACACCAGTTTACACATAAAGAAAGGAGACCAAAGTATGCCACACATTAGGATTTTTTATTTATTGTCATCTTATTACATTTTAAATAAAACAATTATTTATTTATATTTATATGTATTACATTTGTTACATGTTATATAATAATGTTATAAGAAATACATCAAAATGTATGTGTGTATATATAGACAGTGTATGTATAAACAGTGTATATATATATATATATATATATATATATAAATATATATATGATAGTATTATTATGCGATTAATCACGATTGATCACAGACAAATTTGTATATATAAGATTGTATTATTATGCGATTCATAACGATTGATCACAGAAAAATGTGATTAATTTGTAATTGATTGACAGCACTAATTGTATGTAATAATACATTATAATTAATTGTATTTATATTTATATTTAATATAATATATGTCTAAAAATAAAACGTAAAATATTCTACATAAAATAACATTATTTATTGTATATAACAATTTATAATTTTTTTTAATTTCCAATAACTTGTTCTCTCTTTCATTCTCTGTTTATAAATAGCTCTGCTTTTAAGCAAACGTAAAACATCGCTTTTGTCTTTTTAAGTCAGATAATAAAACACTGCCACACTGGTATTGTTGCCATTTATCTCTATCGGTTTTTGCAATGAACGTAATCATTATTTATAGAGATGCACTATTAAATATGCCAAGACTGCTTAATTTGTATAATTTGAGGGTGTGTTATGCATATATGTCGTCCACCCACTGCTTGTATTTCTTAACACCTTTCTGTTGTTTCTGCTGAAATTGATCAACTGTTCGTAAACTGTTCGTGACTTAATAATTAGAATCATTACAACTTTACAACAGTCCACACATCTAGAAAGTAATAACTAGTTCAGTTCAGTGCTAATTTGCTCCATATGTACTGGAAAGGATTACTTGCCTTGGCATTTTAGCTTTGTAACCATGAAGCCCTCAGACCTGAGTAATGACCAGCGGGAGCACAGCATCCATCCTCCAAATGCTTTGACTCTTTAATATGCCACTGTTAATAGAGCCTGCAGTCAGAAAAGGTCTGCCATGATGGGCATCTCAGCTCGGTAAACATTGGCTTCTCTCATTTCTTCCCTCATCTTGTGGGTACCTTTACTCTCCTAAAACAGATTAGAAATTGAAGCGCTGCTTCACTGCTTTATGTTGTTATTTTATGTGACTGTAATATCTTTTCTCTTTTTCTTCTATAGAAAAATGTGATGAAGCTCTGGTCACACCACTCCCCCACAATGCCTTCACCAGCTCTTCTGTGTTCACTAGTGGCTATGCACCTGGATATGCCAAGCTAAACAAAAGAGGAGGTACATTTTCATTATTCTCGCTCATATACACATATTGACGTCCACCAGAATGAACAAACCCTTTTTATTTATCATCACAATACCTCAATGAACACTACTTGGCTGTTTTTTATGCAAACAATATGTTACAAACTTCAATTTCACAGGTGCTCAGACTTTATATAGTTTTGTGTCATTTCAATAAACATCCATACACTATATGGCACCGCAGAGTCGTTACTTCAATAACTCCAGCCGGGAATTATAGCGTGAATTACTGGGCTACAATGACTCATCCCATTATGCCAAACTGTGCTTTGGAAAACACTATGTGCTTAAGACTAATTGAGCGAAAATCCACAACAGATGTGACAACGCTGTGATTTATCTCGGTGATATGTGCACAGTTCACATGTTTATTATTTTCAGTTTGTTCCTCATCACTCACTGAAAATGTTATTTAATTAAAATGGAAGTTTCCGTGTCCTCGTAGGACAACTCTGAAGTTCAGTTTGGCATCTTTGACGGAACGAGATCATGTTTTTATTCATTTAATTATTTTATGTGGGAGAAAGCAGAAAGAAATAAACCACTGCTAATTGTGCGTCAAAAGCATTTTTTGCTTGTTTTTCTTTGCTGTGATAGGCTCTCAGGGGAGAGCAAATTCCGATCCAAATGGATGTTTTATATATAAGCCTCGCTGTGGGAGTCCGTGGGTCTGATTTTAAAGGCTTTAAATTGCATGTTATTTCCAAACTCAATGAGTCACTAAGCTCTATTATGTACACAAAATATTGTAATATTAATTGCAACTGTAACTATGCCTGGTATTACAAATTGTTCTAAGAGGCACAGCGTAAGCTCCATACAAATCTTTCTTCCTTGAGGAGATTCAGTGTTGCCTATGCATGAACAAATTGGTGTTCTTGGCATGTTTATATGCATTTTTTTGTGCTGTCAAACAGAGCTCATGTACATTTTTGGCAGTTTACCTCAAAAGAACAGTTGACTGAACAATTTAATGAAAAATTATGTCATAGCTTGGGTCAGTATGCTGTGATAACTTTTTGTATATTTTATATTTTATGTAAGGATGCCAATATATCACTACAATACTAATTGTTGGCCATCAGACATTTTAGAGATTTATTTTTTTATTCATTGATTTCAGTGTGGTTATTGAAATAAACTAAAAGCTCAAATAAAATATAAAAAATTACATGAAAAAAAATACACTTAAACTAGAAATGTTGCCTTTGAAACTGAATTAAAGTACTAAAAGACTAAAAAAAATGCAATGAAAATGAATGTATATTTTCTTAATACAAAATATAATAACAATAATACTCAAATCTAAACAAAAGTTAAAATAAAAATGAAAATAAAATGTATTTTCAAATACTAATAAACTTTATACAGTAATACTTAACTAAATAAAAAAGTTTGTCAAGACAAACTTTAAGTTGGCTTGAGAAAGCCGGACCAGAAAGTTAAAAAAGTTTATAAAACTTTTAAGTTTGATGGTTTTCAGTATGAAATAGTTTGAAGTTTAAAGTAGTTTTACAAGCGTAAGGCAATACAGTCTGTCAGAGACAGACAGACAGACAACCAATTAGATTGATTGATTGATTAATGCTACGGACCTCAGAGTGATTGCTATGGTATTAGGTGGTTGCTAGGATGTTGATATGTGGTTGCTAGGGTACTTGGGGTGGTTTATTACCGTACCATGGGTGCAGCAGGCGCAATGATATTATGCAGCGCATAAAAGTAGTGCCCAGTTATATCATAACTAGTTACCTAGCTAGGGACTACTTTCAGGCGCAGCGTAATATCATTGCACCTGCTGCACTCATGGTATGGAATCAAAGTTCCTTGATTCTTATGAGAATGAGTATCGGCCTAGAAAATTGCTACTTTTAATGTTTTACTTTTAACTACAGAAGAATCAAGTTTAAATAGGAAAAATATTGAAACTCTTTGGTCATTTTTAGAGAGATGTTAACGGTCTAATCAGATGCAATGATCTATGCTAAGCTACGCTAAAAGTGCTTCCACCAGACCCGGAGATCGGCTGAATGGATTCAAAAATGGTAAAACTCAGCTGTTTAACTCTTGGGGAGTTGGAAAATGAGCCTATTTAAAATAAAAGTGGAGTGTTCCTTCAAAATCCTGTGCTCTTAGCAGCTAGGTTGTTGAGAAATTTCACAGGAGAAAAGCTTAACCCAGCGGTTAGGTAAAACAAAAATAACCCAGCGTTAAAATAAACTAATAAAATGACCCAACAAGCTGAATCCAGCGTTTGGGTTAAAAAAATAACCCAGCACCTGGGTAAAAATATTTAAAATGACCCAACAAGCTGAACAAAGCATTTGGGTAAAAAACAAAAATAAAAATAAAAAGTTTTTTTTAAAGTGCACGTTTCTCACAATATCTCCTTTTGTGTCCAAAAGTCTATTTTGAGGGTGAGTAAATGTTGACAGAATTATTATTTTTGGTTGAACTAGCTCTTTAATGTCCTCTCCCCATAGAACATACAGTATTTAGTAAAATAGTTTTAGTTTGCTTTTACTACAACCAGATTGATTATGTTATGAGAGACTTGAAAGTTCAGACAGCATAAAGTGACACAAGATTGGCAGGTGGCTGTGATAACAGCAGCTTGCAGGTGTGTAGAAAACCGGCATTTCCATTCAGCCACCATTCTCACTGAAGGACCGGTGGGGTTTGTGGGAATAAGCAATGGGATATGCCCTCTGGCACTGCCTCCATCAGCGACACAGGGCTCCCTGTCACTCTGAAGCCGCACAGTGGTGTCCAGTGAACATGTTCTCCAGCCTGCCAGTCTGCACACATGACATGACAGCTTTGTGCACCTCTGAGGTTCTTCTCTTTCAACCCTCGTGTACTTTTGGAGACACCTTGGTGAGTAATGTTTGAAAAAACTCTCAGACTTATCTGAAGTCTATTGTCATTTTTTTCTCAGTTTCATCAGAGATTGGATTTTAATTACTGTAGGAAAGTCATAGGCCATGATGCATGTTAATGATGCCTTATCAGAGTTGAAGAGAGGTTATTTCTGTCACTTGTGTCATTCTTGCCCAGAATTCCCATGCAGATTTGCAGTTGCCATCGATCTTGCACAATCTTATTTCGTCATTAAACTTGTGAATAATATGGTGAAGTCTGGACCTCATCTAGTCGATGGAGTATGATATTTTTATATATGATAGACTGGGGATTTTTTTCCCTTTTTTTACTCAATATTATGAATAGCAATGACACTGGGGACCCTCTAATGAAATTTACATCCATAGAGCACATGTTCCGCTGAAATCACATTGTCATTTTTTTTTAAATATAATTAGCTTTAGGACAATCGCTGTAACCATTTACAATGTCACTGGACCAGAGGGCTGAGAAAAGTTGGATTTGACAGCATGTTGGCACCAGAAATGGCCGGTTGTGCCAGGGAGCAGGTTTGCTGCGGGACTCTAGGTGATGATGTCACAGAGGAAGGCTCATTAGTTCTAGTTAGATGAGCAGCATCATGAAGGACTTTTGTAGGTAATGTCCATATGCCAGCATACAACATTCTGACTCCATCAGTGATGCATTATTTAGCCTTACTAATGTATTTGAAAGATTTCCTGAGAATAGAAGAGGGGAGAGAAAGAGAGAGAGCACAAAATCAATAGAATCAATATTTATCTGCTTTGATGGATGACAGTTATTGTGATATCAACCTGTATTCTTAATGCATGCATTGTTTCATAACAGGGTACAATCTATGTATAGTTCCATCTTCCTGTCATTCTATCTATCTATCTACCTACCTATCTATACATACAGCTGCATCTCAATAAATTAGAACGTTGTGGAAAAGTTCATTTATTTCAGTAACAACAATTCACTAAACAATTCACTAAAAACATTTTTTATTTATTGGTCTTATGAAATATTCTAATTTGTTGAGATAGTGAATTGGTGGGTTTTTGTTAAATGTGAGACAAAATTATCACAATTAATAGAACCAAAGACTTAAACTACTTCAGTCTGTGTGCATTGAATGTATTTAATACACGAGTTTCACAATTTGAGTTGAATTACTGAAATAAATGAACTTTTCCACAACATTCTAATTTATTGAGATGCACCTGTATATATGTCTGTCTGTCTATCCATCTATCTGCAGTGGTGGAAAGAGTACTGAAAAACATACTCAAGTAAAAGTACCATTACCTTCCAAAAAAGATAGTGTGAGTAGAGTAAAAGTACTTGTCCAAAATACTACTTAAGTAAGAGTAAAAGTGTAGCCTATTTAAAAGTGCTCATGATAATTGAGTAGCGAGTACTGAGCTCTCGATTCTACCCTGTCATAATAAATGCTGTACACTGCGATTTTTTATTTATTTAAAAAACATTGTACATTCTGTAATTTACATTGTCTTGTTTGTCACTTTTTTAATACATCAAAAGAGACAGAAACAGTATTCAGTTAAAAAAAATGATTAAAGTTATTCTAAGTACAATCTTCACCATTTAAATCATAAAGTTTGAAAAAAATATTTAAAAGCATGTGTAAGGCCACTGATACAGTATGCTGTTGTTGCACATAAAATATTAATGTTTAGAACAGTGCAAATGCGAACACTATTAGAAATTCATAGTTCACTATCACACACCATAATATTGGTTAAAATGAGAGCCCATTTCTCTCCAAAATGGTGCCAGTTTTAGCGTTTTGCAATAAAGAATAAGATAACTAAACTAGTATAATTTATGTTACAATTTTAACATAAATGCACATTGTCCTATAAGGATGACATCAAGCCATACCTTTTACACATTTGCTCGAATTTTTATGCTGATAAAACCATTTTTAAGGAAAAATGCATTAAATAAAGTATTTCTGGGGAAACTTTTTCAAAAGCAAGCAAGCGCAAGATACTTTTCTGAGCCGCGGCGGTCTCTGTGAATCAGCAGCATCCACAACTGAATGGAACAAAAAGTGTTGAACTTTAAATTGTTTATGCGTGAGTGCACTTGCTAAATAAATGTGAATTTTATAAAATAGATCAAATAAAAAAATATATTAATGAGCTGTAGTTTTATTGCATCACGTGCTGACACAGATGCAGTATATTAACGCCACGGGGCATCAATAAGGTGCACATTGGTCCTCAGATTGAGTACATTATTTCCAAGTGTTTTAGTGTTTCCAAAACACTTTTTTCACAGCACACATCACGCGCTCAAATTCATCAAACGTCAACAAGTTCAACAAGCAACAACGAATTATCCTGAAGTGACTGCTGCAGAACGCAGGCGAGGGAGAGACGAGGCAGCGCACATCGTGCATCTCTAAGTGAGTGGGAATTATACCGAACGTGGCACTTGCGAGACTGTATGCAATACACACAACCTCACACCAAATTTCAGGCCTTGTAGATAGGCAAGCGTATATACAAATCATTTAGTAAGCAGAAATCTGAAATTTACCTTCACATATTAGAAGAAGATGCTGATAACTCGACTGAATTGATGTCTGAAGAATGCACTTCCAGCAGCATGATAAACTGCAGTAGGCGGTTAAAATAATCTATGCACAATTTGATTTAATGAAAGTCACGAGACCGATAACTCTCTCTCTATCCAATCACGTTGATGGATAATAATAATTAAAATAAGCATGTAACGACCACAAATGGAGGAAAATAGCGGAGTAAAAGTACCGATACATCACTTAAAATGTACTCAAGTAAAAGTAAATGTACACAATTATTAAACTACTCAAACAAGTAAAAGTACTGATTAAAAACTACTTCATTACTGTAACGTGAGTATATTTAACTCATTATTTCACACCCCTGTCTATCCATCTATCTGTCTGTCGTTCTATCTGTCGTTCTATCGGTCATTCTATGTATTGTTCTGTCAAATCAGTCCATTGTTCTATCAGGCTTTCTATATATTCATTAATTGTTTCCTCTATAAATTTGTCTTTATGACTGTCTGTCTTGAAAATTAGAAATAATAGCATATAAATATCCAATAGCCTTTAGGTATACCAATGAATCGTTTAAAGTACAAATAAAATATTGCTCACTATACAAAGCAAAAAGTGACCCAGGACTAAAGAAAAATAAGTGAATAAGATGCTGTTATATAAAAAGATAAAAAGTAACATTACATATACACAGAAAATCAACATCTCAAAAATATAATAATAAATGATTAGAAATATGCATAATCATTATACACAGATGACGCACCCAAATTCAACATAATTTGGGTTTGCACTAGTTTCGTAGATTGTTTCTTCAACTTTGTATTATCATTATAGTCTATACAGTGTCTTGTGAAATATAGCAGTGGGTCTGTATGACCCCATTTCCCCCTTTTCAAACTCTGGCTATGTGTTCATGCTGTTAGATCTTTTTAAAAGCCTAGAAGTTTAATATGCATTTCAGACACAGCTCATGCAACATCTTTCACTCAGTCTCCTAAAGACCTTGGCACTCTATGAAACACTACTTCACATTTTTCATATGGATTTACATCAGCAAATGGCTTCTTGAAGGTCAGCTGTAATCACGCCATGCGAGATGCACACAGCCATTTCGTGGTCCGCCCTCGGCATCACCTCAAATCCAGACATCGGATTTGAGACTTGCTTAGGCTTCCTCCGCTTTCATTGTGCAGGAGGGGCATCTATTTAGCAGCAGTTCATCTGTGAGATGAATCTGAGGGAAAGGTCAAATCTTGCTTCATCAGAAACCTGTTTGGCCTTCACAGCTGGAGATAGGAAGGGACAGACGGCTGTTCTGGCTGGTATGTGAGAAACAAAATAGCCTGTTGGAAACTAATGAGAGGGAGAGATGGGAAAACTGAGGTGAATGACAGAGGGGAAGGAAGGTTCAGTCCCCCAGCGTTCAGTCATGTACCCCAAGCTCAGCTGAATACCAATGTGTCCATGCATGAGATTAAGGGACTAATATAAGGAATGTGAGCAGTGATCCGTGTCCTTTATTTCCCTTGCTCTTTCTTTGGTTCTTTCTCCTTTTTGCATTCTTACAAAGTTGAAATTAGTTTACTGAGTGAATTAAATATTTTTCTTCATTTTATACATAATGTATACACTGTAAAAAAAAAATTAGCAAGATTAAAGATTTTTATTCGTCACATACATAATTATACAGAATATAATCAGCAGTGAAATGTAAGACAGGTCCGCTCCATGGATGGTGCAATTATATGAAATACAAACACAAGAGAATATACATAAATATAGGTAAGGAAAACAATGAAGTAGAAAATAAAATGTAAGAATAAAAAGTTTAAAATAATAAAATATAAAATAAAATGTGCTATAAAATATTGTGCATGACAGTATTCTGATAAATTATAATAATACAAATATAAGCAGGAATGTGCAAGAAGAATGTGGTTGTACAGGGTATTTACATAGAAGCAATACGAATGGTAGAGAATAATGAATATCTTACTGATTATTAAGTGATTATCAAATGGAGTCATGTTGATGTTATGAGACCGAGTTTGAGTTTGAGTTTAGGAGCCTGATGGCGTGATCACTGATGGTGGTGAAGAAGCTCCTTCTAAGTCTCTCAGTTTTTGCCATCATGCTGCAGAAGTGCTTGCCAGATGGCAGTAAGAGACGGTTACCGGGGTGATTTGAGTCCTTGATGATTTTAGCAGCTCTGCTTTTGCAGCGTTTGAGGTAGATGTACTGCAGAGAGGGGACAGCAGACCCTGAGATGCGCTCAGCTAAGCACACAACTCTCTGCAGAGCTTTGCAGTCCTGATTGGAGACGTTTCCATACCACACTGAGATGCACTGAGTCAGTACACTTTCTATGGCCCCTGAATAGAAAGTTTTCAGGATTGCTTGCGAGACCCTGGATTTCCTCAGCTGTCGCAGATGGTACAGTATATAAATAGTAACATATACATATGGTCATATCCAACATTGGAGTGTTTTATATAAGCTACTATTTTATTATTGTGCAAGGACACACTGATCAAAAGCCAACAAAGCCATTTTTAATGTTACAAAAGATTTCTGTTTCTAAATAAATCCTGTTCTTTTTTAACTTTCTATTTATCAATAAATCATAGAAATGCAGAAAATTCTGCTTTTCTGTCACAGGAATAAATTAAATGTGAAAATACATTTAAATTTAAAACAACAGAATCCCATTTCCACAATGTAATAATTGTGACTTTCTATATCTCAATTCTGACTTTTTTTCAGAATTGTGAAATATAAACTTGGAATTCTGAGAAAAAAGTCAGCATTGCAAGATATAAACTCACAATTTTTCACAGTTTTCCCCCAGCGAATAAAAAAACGCAATTGCATCTTTTTATCTAACAAGTCAGACTTTATTTCTTGCAATTGGGAGTTTATATCTCACAATTCAGAATGTTCTTCTCAGAATAGCAAGTTTATATCTCGCAGTTCTGAAAAAAGGTCAGAATTGTGAAATACTATAAACTGAGAATTGCGGGGGGGAATCTGAATTGAGACCATTTTTTTATCCTGTCATGGAGATATCCTTAAAAAAAATGTATTTAAAATTTTAGTAATTTTACACAATATTGCCATTGTAATTTTATTTTTGGTCAAATAAATTTGGCATTGATGAGCATAAGCAGGGCTCGAATTGACGGGGGTTGTGGGGGGATGGCATCCCCCCTGGTTGAAAAAAAGGACAAAAAGTATCCCCTCTGTAAAACCACCATCCCCTCTTACCATCCGCTTTGGATTATTAATTTTATGTATTACTTAAAACTTATCATGCACATGAAATGTAAAAATTCTCTACATATGATCATTTATGAACTAAAGAACAGCGATTGGCCAATCAGAACTTGGTGCTGTAACAAAACTGCGCACATTTTTCACACAAAATAGTTAAAGCGCAAATTGTAAAGTTCTTTACAAAGAAGACAACAGAAGTATGATTTTTCCTTGATTAGAATTTAAAGACATACTTCTGACATAATGTATGTGTGACTGTGAGGGACTGAGAGACAATAGGAAAGCTGACATTATCCAACTTTGAGAAAAAGAAAATAATTAATAACCAAAACACGTCTTGAGAGTCCAAAAGCATTCACTGCACGATGAAGCCCATTATTTAGAAAATAGTTAGAATACCCATGTATGAGTTTTTACATATTTTTATATTCATTGCACAAGCAATGTACTTTTCTGTATATCAGCAAATGTGCACGAGGCCACAAGCACAAATGTGCTATTTGTTTTATACAACAGTGCATAGCAACACGGTGTTTCATTCCGTGAATGAATCAGTTTTTGAACAAATCGAGTGACCCAGTAATTTAACGGTCCATATGGTCTCACCTGTTACGTTTCTATTGAATCAGCCGATTTGAACAAATCTTTTGATATTATGAATGATTCAGTATGTCATTTATTAAAACTGGGACTCGCTGTCACCTACTGGTGGTTTATTGTCATATTTATTTATCCATGACAGACTTAAACCAGCCAAAGTGCCAGCACAAAAACACATTCAGCAAAATATTGTTTAATTATAAATATTGACACTGACATTGGCATTTCAGGCCCCAGAAGGGAAAAAAACATACAAATAATAGCTCATTTAATAAGGATATTTTTTTCATTAAATATAAACCTTTTTATATTGAGACCAATGTTGTAATCATTGTGTAAAATTAGCCAAATGAGCCCGTCTGAACCCCCAGACCACACCATCCCCCCTGATTTTTTTTTACAATTCGACCACTGAGCATAAGAAACAACTTTCAAAAACATAAAGAAATTGCA
This sequence comes from Gymnocypris eckloni scoliostomus, assembly GCA_027564155.1. Taxonomy (NCBI): domain Eukaryota; kingdom Metazoa; phylum Chordata; class Actinopteri; order Cypriniformes; family Cyprinidae; genus Gymnocypris; species Gymnocypris eckloni. The sequence goes on along the minus strand of CM050436.1, from coordinate 13,245,221 downwards.
CCAACTATATCATATATAAATATGACTTTTAATGATTTTTTATTTTCTGTTCCATGGAATAAAGAAAGTCATATGGGTTCAGAATCTAATGATTTTGATTAACTATTTATTTAATCTGTAACTAGTGGCTGAAGTTTGATAATGTATATTTTCCCTGACTGAAAATGCATTACTGAGGCAAAACTTTAAGCATGAAAATGATAAAACAGTAATGACAGAATTTTAATTATGAGGTCAAACAGATCTCTCTGTGATTAATGTGCAGCAACCCCCCATTGATACAGTCCTGCCTGTAGCAGTGCTTTGCCTACAGCTGTCTGTAACTCCTTCATCTAGTATTAGAAACCAATCCTGAAAACATAATGTCTGCATTTGAACATCTATATTTGAATCCAGAAATGATCAAATAGATTAACTTTGTCAAGTGACTGAAATCATAAGTACAATACAAAAAAAAATCACCAAAATAGGCAGAACAAATCACATTGCGAGTCTCTCTCTTTTAGTGTCAGCGTGTTAGCAGATGGTAAACTATTCAAAAATGTTACCATATGATTTATCATCGCCTAGGTGTATTATCATCACAAAGTCCTACATGCTAGATTTATAAGCCTGCGCAGAAATCCAATCAGGTAGGGTTAAGACCAACATAATGCAATTTATTTTTCATCTCTTCAGTTCTATCTTCTCCTGTTTTATCAGAGTCATCAAGTGTTTTTTTATTTATTTAGTCTGGACCGAAACAACTCCAGGAGCTGTTGTCTTCTGCTGCCTGTTTTATTCCTCTCTTTCTGGGCTGCTGGTGTCCTTCCAGTGCCCTTCTTCTGCTCTCTTTATCTCCTCAGAACATCTGCCTTGGCGGCAGGTTGCAGGTTGCAGGTGGCGGTGGAGTGGATGTCCCCTGGCTCCCTTACACTCTCTTAAGCTTCTGTCTTGTACTGATCCCTGGACACCCTAAACTGCTGACCCTCCCTTTATGTCCTCACTCTGACTCTCCCTTTGGCTGGCTGCAGTGTGTTGCTGGTCAGCACCATCCTGCTTTATGTTTATTGTGAAGATAGTTAGGAACTAAATTGGCGGAATGTACTTCTACATTTTAAGCTTATAATTTAAAAAGTTTAAGTGCCATGCAGTATAGTACGTACAATCCATACCAATACAGATACAGATAGAAAGACTGACTTCACTGTTGAACATGTTGATTATACTGTATCACAGTGTCTCTTAAACTTTGGGCATTTTTGTTCCTAGACTCACTAGTTTAATTTGTCTGCTAACAATATCTAGCGATATATATAGCAGTCATTAAATTCCCAACACATTCTGAGGTGAAAATGTCAATTTAACACTTTTGGAATAAAATGTCTTACTCTTTATTGCAACTAGCAGTTTGTGCATTTTTTTATTCACAGTTAAATAATATTTCCACACTTTTACTTAGTAATTTAACAATTTACAGCTGGTTTGGAAATGATGAACAATAAGAATATTCTGCTCATAATTCAGAAGGTTTAAAAAAAAAAAAACTTTTCATCACACTTTGCAACTCTAATTTTAATTATTTGACTATTTGCCTTCTTGGTAACTTGATTAGGGGCATTGTTTTTTTTCTGTGAAATGACCCCACAGCTGTGGGACGGTCGCATTTAATTATTTAATTTTTTTTGATCATCCTTCATGATCATCAATCATATTTGCACAAATATTGAAATGTTTTTATATCACTCCTAAATAGTTTTATCATGTAACATGTTATGTTTTATGATGTATTTTCAGAGTTTGTGTGAAAAAAAATCTCTATATAAAAGATGATATTGAAAAATAGGCATGCTAAAAAGTTTTAGTGTGAACTAAAAATAAGTCAAAATCTGTTATAATTCATAAAAATCACCCCTTGGTATATTAAAGTGCCAGAAGTTGAAAAAAACAACAACACCCAATTAGTTTCAAGATTTGAGGTATTTTGAGAGAAACGTGATAATCTAAGAGAAAAATGTTTCTATTGGATTGTGAGAAGTAGACATAATGTTCCAGAATGGAGCCATGTGCTTAAAAATGGGTTGTTTCTTTTATATTAATGGTTGAATTTACAACATTTAATGATCCTTCAAATATCCCTTTAACAAAAGTCCAAAAGCCTCCAGCTAAAAGCACAGATAAAACATCTGTAAGACAAACTGTTCTTCCAAGAGAAGCGAGAACAGAAAAATACAGATGCTCCTCTTGAACAACACCATTACAGCTGATCTTTGTTAAATTACAAAACTCCTGTAGATTATCCAGTAGAGTACAACCCATTCGATTTGTACTCTTAAAAAAAGACGTTTAAAAGCACACATAACATTTAAACACACACACACACACACACACACACACACACACACACACACACACACACACACACACACACACACACACACACACACACACAATCAACAGCATTTGTTCCTGTTCTGCTTTTCTCTAGCCCCCCTGTGACACAATCACAAAGACTTTATATCAATACAGCAAGATAGTGAGTATTGTGCACTTTCTCCAGGTGCTGGGGGCTGGTCTCCGCTGGACAGTGATCATTACCAGTGGCTGCAGGTCGACCTGGGAAGCAGAAAACAGGTCACAGCCATCGCAACGCAGGGTGGATATAGCAGCTCTGATTGGACGACACGCTACCGGCTACTCTACAGTGACACAGGCAGGAATTGGAAACCACACCATCAAGATGGGAACATCTGGGTGAGTATCATAATTCATAATCTTTAATAATTACTAGGATTTTATTCACTAACATTAAAAGTTCTGGGGTTGGAAGAATGTTTTTATTATTTAATAATTCTCTTGGCTTACCCAGGTTGTTTTTATTTGATAAAAAAAAATTATATTGTGAAATATTATTACAGTTTTATATAACGTAATGTAATGTGATGACAAAGCTGAATTTTCAGCATTTTTACTATAGTCTTCAGTGTCACATGATACTTCAGAAATAATTATAATATGCTAATTTGCTGCTTAAGAAACTATTTGAATTGTGTATGTGGGAAATATCTTCTTCATCCTAGTGTTCTTGTATTTGTTTATCAGATTTCTTATGCATATTTTAATCAAATTGCTGTTCACTTGTTTACATATGAAGATTTTTTATTAGAAAATAGCGTCTTTAATTCATGAAATGTTATGACACGAATTACAAAAGAAAATTAAGATTCAAGATTGGTCCTTGACATATTCGTAAGGCATGGTGGTTATTGTAGCAGGATGTTAGCATACCTCTTTTAAACACTGAGCTCACCAAGGACAGCTGAAGATCAATGAGTCAAGAGGATGCCTTGATTTCTTCCTGGGTGCTTTAATCAACATTAAGCAATCAAGGAAGCACTTAGATCCAAAGAAAGACAGTTTTACAGACTGATTCCAGGCTGATGTACCACTGTGCTCAGTACCCACAGCAGAGAGGAGTAGAATTATTACTGGACCCACCAGCGATCCACACAGGGTGGTCTCAAAGGAAAAACATCATTGTCTTTTATCCTGCACCACCAAAATGTTGCTCCTGGACATTCTCAACTCACTTCAGAAGATGAATCATTTGATCTGTCCAAGTTAGACTCTAGTAAGAGGGAGTAGACTTCAGACTGGGCTAGAAAAGCCTTTAAACTTTAAAAATTGAGTCCTAAGGTCTCTCTTCCATTTCTTTGATGGTTAGAAAATTGGTTACAGTGGAATGGATATTTGATGTATTTAATGTTACATTTTATTTCTATTTGTGTATAACATATTGCATTAAATTAATGTGTTATTTATTTAATGGCTGCATATAAACAACCGTTAATCAAAATCTAAATAATTGACAAGGCAGTTTATTATTATTATTATTATTGTGAACACATTTTTTATGTGTTATTTATAGCAAATGTTATGTACATAATGTATAGCCTATATGATCTCATGACGAAAATGTACCTGTGGGAACTTTTTTGCAAGACGCTAAGAATTAAAGTACATATCACTGCAGTTTCCAACAGAAATTAACACTAGAGGTGGTAAAACCTCGAGCATTTATAATCCCTTTCCTACACAGTTATAATTACAGCTCCATATCTTTTGCTTTCTGGATGTAACAGTCTTGCTCGGGAGCTCAGCTGGCATGGAATTGGACTTAGAATGCGTAATGAAAGAGCTGAAAGATGAGAGATCGAAAACCAAGCTAAAACGGTATGCTTGTGATTGTTTTTTTACATCACATTTGCTTGTGTTCATACTTTGGGGTAGGTTTAGGTGTAGAGTAGATGGTACGTTATATTAAATTACAGTTACAAGCACTGTTTCCTCTAAGCTGCGCGCGCGGCCGCACACTTCTTCCGCCACGGCCGCACAGATACATTTAGATACAGACACACAGGTGTATTGTGCAAATTACACTTCATATGAATGTTTAGATAGCTTTATAAGAATTCACATGTTCAAGTTTTTGAAAATATTTAGCTTATAGAATAAAAGTATTACTTCTTAAAGTTAATGTAATATTAACCCCACACTTTTGAATAGTAGTGCATATTGAAACACAAAATTAATATTTTGAATAAACACTGTTATTTTTTACTTTTTATTTATCAAAGAATCCTGAAAATTATCACACTTCCCAAACAATGTGAAGCAGCAAAACAGTTTCAACACTCATAATAAATCAGCATATTAGCATTATTTATGAAGGATCATGTGACACTGACGACTGAAGTAATGATGCTGAAAATTCAGCTTTGCTTCACGGGAATAAATTATATTTTAAGATATATTAAAATAGAAAACATTTATTTTAAATTGCAATAACATTTCAAATAGATACAGGATTGATGGGCATAAGAAACTTTTTTTTAACTTTAGTTAAATACACTGTAAAATACAGTGTATTATACTGTAAAAAAAAGTTTTCTCAGGTAACCGAAAATGTACATCATTTAGTTAAAATCAAGGGTGAAATCAAATAAAAATAACACATTAAAGTTAAAAGCTTCACACGTTTTTGTGTGCGCGCTGTACAGGTCCGGTATAAAGAATGTTTTTGCTCAGGTGACCGAAATGTCCGCCCAATAGAGAAAAGTTTTGCTCAGCAAGAAAAATAATTAGAGGGAATATTGATTACAAGTATAGTGCCACTCAACAGACATTTAAAGTCAGATCTGCGGTGACACGTACAAAACCAACGTTACATAAAAAGTACTATATATATATATATACATTCATCTGTTCCTGGGGGAAAAAAAAAGAACGCTTCTTTAGCGCTATTCAGTGGACATTTTACATCGAATATGGAACGTAAGTAATGTACATGACGCTACATATTTCGCGTCTTGGGAAAAAGTTCCCACAGGTATGTTTTCGTCATGAGATCAGGTTGTGTATAGCATAGTTCACACAGAAAAACAAAATAAAATATGTATTTTTATATCTCAGTATTTTACATACTTTAATCGATTATCAAATTAATTGTTAGTTGCCTCACTAGTAATTACATGTTTATGCTGAGGTTTGCAGGGAATGGCATGAATCTCAGTCTGTTCCTCACAAAATTCTGTGGCTTCTGAAGACTGTGTAAAGCAATGTGCTTGTGTCATTTTTCAAAACTGACAGTAAAGAAGTGTATGGTAAAGAACTGCTCAGCTTCCTTTGTGTCCCACAGATGACAAAATATTACAGAATTTGAACTACATGATGACACATTTTTCATGTTTAACCTAAAAGTTTAGCCTTGGGTAATTTAATCCTCTTGAACAAGCTGAATAAGATGGTGGAATGACATCTTAAAGTCATTTAAAAAGTCGTGTGATTTAAGAGTGACGTTTTGGTGGTGCAGGATAAAAGTATCTTGAGCGACGTTTCCTTACGAGAGCGTGTTGGATCCACTTACTACATTCCCAACAACCTCTGATTTGCCACCTTTTAGTATTTTGATGAGTGTTCTTCTGGCTACTTTTGACTTTCAATAAGAAGCCTTTACATGGGGAGCTGTTAAAAATGACTTCAATGCAAATAAATGTAGTGTCACATGACAGAACTAAGTATCCCTATGTTTATCTGTTTATCGGTAATATTGAACATTTGCGTGGGAAGTGTTACAGCTGTCATGACATCACAGTTACCACTATTAACCATCCTTACATTGCTTTGCAGACACTTTTGAATTATTTTGGTACTCAGTTGGAAAAGAGAGTGAAGCTTTTTCCTTCCCACTTTGTTAAGTGAGGTGCCCTTGGATTTCAGTTCGTTTCTAGTACATTTACAGGTCGCTGTGCATTACTGTTTAATGCAGGCTAGATCGATAGTATAAGAACATTATGAAGACCGAAGTTGGAATTACAGATCGTTCCGGTTGCTACAGCAATATAATGTTGGCCATTCAGCATCGGTGAACTGTTGCCTGCAAGACTGACAAAAGTGATGCCAAGAAAAGGCTAACAAACAACCCTGCCAAATTAGCTTGATTGAGAAGCATATGTTTTTACATTCAGTTCGAAATCTGATTGCATGCCCCCTCTTGAAGAAATGAACCACTCGAGGATAACCAGTCTACCAATCATGGTTTCAATATTACAGCAGCAATCAAAAGTAGACTTTCAAAACATCCGGCGTCCAAATGATTAATATGCAGTTCGGTTTTTGGACTGGATCTTTTTTTTTAACTCCTGAATAATTTTCATCACATTTTGTGCTCTGGATTTAATTATTTTTATTTGACAGGCTTATATGCTTGAATATAAATTAAGACCTTTTGTGTTGCTAATGAATAATGGTTAGTTGTTGTGCTTTTATATGCCATGTGAAGTATTTTTAGCATTCGATTTTGGTTTGTGGATTTTATTTATTTTGAGACATTTTTCAATCATACTGTCACTATTTTTCCTCCAAATAAGTTCAGGTTAACTGGCAGTTCGGATTAAGGATATTACAATGAGAAGAGATAGGAAGAGTATATACTAGCACTCAAAGTAAAAGTCATACACCATTTATCAGAAAAATGACACACCACTATGTATTGTGGTGACATGTGATGCCCTCAGCCTTTAACGCTAAGCTGTGTTCACATCATCAGTGAAGGTGCTCTTTGACCCTGCAATACATCTAATATTGTGACTTTACTTTATCCTTGATGTAAGATAAATGAGACAACAGTGATTTTCGTCTACCTCCAAATCTTAAATGTGATGTTGGCAGTGGAGCCCGTTTGGGATTTATGATTGGTCTATGTCAGATTTGCAGTATTGCTCAGAATAAAAATGTTGGCTTTGTGTCCATGTAATTAATTTCTACTGCCATGTTGTTGTGTTCATCAGGGAAAAGAGAAGACATTCCTGACATTGTTGTTTATCTAGGTCAGACTTAGTTAGGCAATAATAATTTACCTCAGATTGTACAAAAGATGAACAAATGTATTTCTTTATGAAAAGCCATTGTGTAGGGAATGGCATGAGATGTTAATTTATCTTTTGCTTCAGTTGTGTTTTGAAATGTGTTTGTGCTGGTCGAGTGCATATCTGCCCATATCAGACAATGACTTAATGCTTGTCTGATGTTATAGTTATATGTAGGTCTCTGACAAATGAGTGGCTTGTAAATGGAGATGGGTAATGAATCATACTAGTCAGCTATTCAAACTAGTCATCCAGCAACTCACTTGTTAAATTAGCAAGTTATTTATTTATAAATAAGTACAATATATTTATATATTAATTTGTGATATTTGTGTTGGTGGTGCTGTAATTAGCAGGCTGATGGCTTTTGGTCTGTTTTCATGATAAAATCCTCTTAGAGATAGTCTGTCTTTAAAGAGCACCTATTATGCAAAATCCACTTTTACATGGTGTTTGGACATAAATGTGTGTTTGCAGTGTGTGAACACAAAAACCCTACAATAATGAAAGTCCACCCACTCCTCATTTTTTAATCCCCTTTAAACCAAGTCAGTCTCATTAGGCCTGCCGTTTTGATTCTCACCGCAGTGTGACGTCACATTTCGGAGGGCCAAGCCACGGGGGTTGATTGACAGCCCTGCCTTGTTATAGTTTCTGCTCTCAGCGATTACACTGTCCTTCATTTTCTCCGCCCTCGAGCAGCTGTAACGTTATCAATGTCTCGCAAGCAATCCCGGTGCTCTGTGTTTTCATGTAAGTTTGAACATTGAGACTATGAGAGTCTTAATTTTCTCCCAACATCTGAGCTGCTGAGGAGGCTGTGGATTACTTTATTTTTTCAAGGTAATTCGCCTCAAAATCTGCCTAAATATGTGTATCACTCCAGAATCATTTGTGAATGTCATATCGTTATAGTGCTTATTGTTTTAACCATATTTGTGTGCGTACATTAAGTATTAAGTATTAAATCTCATCCGTGCAGATGAGATTGGATTTCCCATATGCACGGCTGAACACCGGTTCTCTCACTCTTAGTTATGTTGCTCCTACTGGCTGTTTATTGCTGTAGATATACAATGCAGAGAGACGTATACGCGACCCCCTCTTTTGGAGATGGGGCGGAATATGCAGGTCATTTGCATTTAAAGCTATACACACTAAAACAGCTATTTTTTGACCAATGTCATTAATCAAACTGTCAGAAACCTTCTCAGGGAAGCTCAACTGCGTGCTCGTCTTCCTCATCCGGGTCTCAATCTGACTGCAGTTCATCGTCGTCAAGTCAAGTCACCTTTATTCATATAGCGCTTTTAACAATACAAATTGTAACAAAGCAACTGCACAATGTCAAAATAGGAAAATAGTGTCAATAATGTAAAATTACAAGATTAAACATTCAATTTTCAGTTAAAGGCATTTCATTATTGAATTCAGTGATGGCATCATCCAGCTCAGTTCGGCTTAAATGGTATCTGTGCAATCAAGTCGACGATATCGCTGGAAATGAAGTGTCCACAACTAAGCAAGTCAGAGGCGACAGCGGCAAGGAACCAAAACTCCACCAGTGACAGAATGGAGAAAAAACCTTGGGAGAAACCAAGCTCAGTCGGGGGGCCAGTTCCCCTCTGGCCAGGCGAATCAGCAGTTTGTTCCAACTGCAGCAGAGTCAGATTGTAAGGTCTTAACTGTTCCAGTGTTTTTTTCCCCAATGGCTGTGTATGTTACGGGTTCCTAACTGGGGATCTGTCTCTGGGGCTCATCTTCGTGTCCTGGACTCCGCTGACATTCAGGGATGTAGGGGCTTTAAAGGTTGTCTCTAGGTGCTGATCCACCATCTGATCTGAATATGGACTGGATCTGGTAACTGCAGTGACCCTCTGGGCTGGATAAGGACTGGATCGGGTGGCTACGGTGACCTCATAATAAGAAAGAAACAGACTAATATTAACAATCTTCTTACGATGTAACAAGTACATCGTGTTTTTAGGGAAGTGTTCCCGGTTACGGTTGACCTAATTAATGCAGTATAACAATCCTTTAAAGGTGCCATAGAATAAAAAACGGTCTTTACCTTGGCATAGTTAAATAATAACAGTTCTGTACATGGAAATGACATACCATGAGCCTCAAACACCATAGTTTCCTCCTTCTTATGTAAATCTTGTGATCAAAAAAAGACCACTGAAAAACAGGCGAATCAGAACATAAAACACACTGTGATGCAACAGTTGGGATCACTATGCCCCAACATTCCATAAACCCACCCTTGTACTAGGCAAGCGCCAGCTGAACCATGAGAAGTTCTCATGAACAGTGAAAATGGCAGATCATGGAAATAAATTTAATATAACAGGCTGTGCAGGGGATGTGAAGTGCAGGGATGGGTTGGTGTCTTTATTCAGAAAGGCACGGAAAGCAAATAACACGTTCTAAAAAAATAACACAAGCCACTAAAAGGACATGGTTAGCTACTTGTTAGCTGTAGCCTGTTGCAGTACATAAGATTTCACTTACCACATAAACAGAGTAAGGAGAGATGAGGATGATGGTGAATGATTTACAGATCCTGAGCACCACTGACAAGCGTCTGATCTTGTGAAATGTGTGGTAAGTACTGTTGCTTCATAATATAAACAGAGTTTGTGCATCGCGTCTCTTGACAGTCAAACTATAACGCGATCGACTGATCGTTCAAAAGCAGTTTCAGTGCTTGCGTATTAATAATGGCTCCCTGATGCCCACGTTTTATATACAGTAAAATTACCAGATGATATAACTGCGAGAGTGGCACTGTGACACAACCAATCAGAGCAAGGCTCAACATTAAGCGGCACTGTGAAACAGCCAATCAGAGGAGAGCTCATTATTATTCATGACCCTGCCAAATAAGCCAATAACAGACCATTTCATTCTAGGGTGAAATCATAGGGTTTTAAATGGACATGTAAAATTGTTTCTGGAGATTTTTTGCCCTTACCTAAGCCACATACCTTCTATGTAGATATCAGAGAACAATTTAAAATACTGTATCAATGCATTCTATGGCACCTTTAATGGATTTCAACATTAAAAGTGTATCAGTGTGCTTATGTGTACGCCAGGTTAAAGAGATGGGTCTTTAATCTAGATTTAAACTGACAGAGTGTGTCTGCCTCCTGAACATTGTTAGGTAGATTGTTCCAGAATTTGGGCGCTAAATAGAAAAAGGATCTGCCACCCGCAGTTGATTTAGATATTCTAGGAATTATCATATGGCCCGAGTTTTGAGAACGCAGTGGACCTGGAGGACTATAATGGGATAAGAGCTCACCCAAGTACTGAGGAGCTAAACCATTTAGAGCTTTATAAGTAATTAACAAGATTTTAAAATCTACACAATGTTTAATAGGGAGCCAGTGCAGTGTTGACAGAACCGGGCTAATGTGGTCATACTTCCTGCCTGGTTCTAGTAAGGACTTTAGCTGCTGCATTTTGAACAATCTGTAGTTTGTGTATTAAGTGTGCAGAACATCCACCCAAATAAAGAATTACAATAATCTAACCTTGATGTCATAAACTCATGAATTAACATTTCTGCATTTGACATTGAGAGCATAACTGTGAAAGCTAACCCCGTGTTTCCTGATAATATTTCCCAATGGTAACATGTAAAGCGTGAAAAATAATGGCCCTAGTACTGAGCCTTGAGGTACTCCATACTACACTTGTGATCGATATGATACCTCTTCATGCACTGCTACGAATTGATGGCGGTCAGAAAAGTACGATTTGAACCATGCTAGTGCACTTCCACTAATGCCAACACAGTTTTCTAGTCTATTCAAAAGAATGTTGTGATCGATAGTGTCGAACGGAGCACTAAGATCCAATAGCACTAATAGAGAGTTACAACCATGACCGGATGATAAGAGAAGGTCATTTGTCACTCTAATGAGAGCAGTCTCAGTACTATGAGATGGTCTAAATCCTGACTGGAAATCCTCACAGATATAATTTTTCTCTAAAAAGAATATAATTGTGAGGATACTGCCTTTTCTAGTATCTTTGACAGAAAAGGGAGATTTGAGATTGGTCTGTAGTTAAGTAGATCTTTGGGGTCAAGTTGTGTTTTTTTAATGAGAGGCTTGATAACATGCAATTTAAAGGTTTTGGGGACATAATAGCCAAAAGAGGATCTATGACTTTTGGAAGCACCTCTTTTAGTAGTTTAGATGGAATAGGGTCTAACATACATGTTGTTGGTTTAGCTGATTTAACAAGTTTATACAATTATTCCTCTCCTATAGTAGATAATGAGTGGAATTGTTCCTCGGGAGATCTACAGTTAACTATTTGATTTGATACTGTAGCTGATGGAAGCATTGTTAAAATTTGATCTCTAATAGTATCAATTTTGGAAGTAAAATAGTTAATTACTAAGTCATTACTGCTGTGCTGTTGGGAAATGTCAACACCTGTTTATGCTTTGTATTAAAAAAAAAATTGCCACTGTATTGAATAAATACCAGGAGTTATGTTTGTTTTCTTCTAAAAGAGAGGAAAAGTAATCAGATATAGCATTTTTTGATGCTTTTCTGTAGGATAGGGTACTTTCCCGCCAAACAATTCGAAAAACCTCTAGTTTTGTTTTCCTCCAGCTACGCTCCATTCTCCATTTCGTAACGGACTTGAGTGGGCAAATGTTCACATTCGATGGCGTCTGGCACTTTGGAAAGGTGTTCTCTTCACGGATGAATCCCGGTTTTCACTGTACAGGGCAGATGGCAGACAGCTAGTATGGCGTCGTGTTGGTGAGCGGTTTGCTGATGTCAATATTGTGGATCGAGTGGCCCATGGTGGCGATGGGGTTATGGTATGGGCAGGCGTATGTTATGGACAACGAACACAGGTGCATTTTATTGATGACATTTTGAATGCACAGAGATACCGTGATGAGATCCTGAGGCCCATTGTTGTGCCATTCATCCATGACCATCACCTCATGTTGCAGCATGATTATGCACAGCCCCATGTTGCGAGGATCTGTACACGATTCCTGGAAGCTGAAAACATCCCTCGCATGGCCAGCATACTCACCGCCCGGACATGTTACCCATTGAGCATGTTTGGGATGCTCTGGATTGGTGTATACGACAGCTTGTTCCAGTTCCTGCCATTATCCAGCAACTTCGCACAGCCATTTAAAAGGAGTGGACCAACATTCCAAAGGCCACAATCAACAACCTGATCAACTCTATGCGAAGGAGAAATGTAGCACTGCGTGAGACAAAAGGTGGTCACACCAGATACTGACTGGTTTTCCTCTCATATCATCTTTGAGTGTCCTTCCATACGTTTTCATTCAAAAATACTAACCAATAATATAACCCCAATGTTTTCTTATGTTTTATTTGTTTTATATAGAATACAATGTGTTTAATTGTATTACTTTTTATTTAATATTTGTTTAAATATTTTAATATTTGTCAACAACTGAATGTTGTCAACCAGTCAGAAATTAGACTATTTAAACTTTTGAACATGACCAAAAATTGAGACTGCTATATTGATTTAGATTCTGTTGTTTACTAGAAATGTATGTGCAAAAGCAGATATATTTTTACTTGGGGATGCCTAGGTTTTTGTATGTTCGAGACTGAAGTCTAGTTGATTAGTTTTGTCTAAACACCTCCACACCAGTTATCTCGCAGCCTTTCAATCTCTTTCTCAAGTATGAATTTATTCTTGGCAAAGATTGGCAGACTGTGAAAATGTTACTGTGGGCTTTTCAAATATGGAAAGATGCATTTAATATCAAATAAACGTACTAGCCGAAGCATAATTCAGCTTCAAAGACAACCAAAGAATGAAACAGATTCAGTTAATTTTCCTTTGTTGACTTGTTTGATGATGCCTGCAAAGACCTTTGTGCATAACATTTAAACTTTATGCCAATCAAATACGTGTGAAAGCAAATGTTGCTGGAATCCTTTTTATCCAGATGCCTTTGAAATTGATCCATAAGAGATTATTTATTCCATTTCATAGCTGATTGACTAACAGAAAGCAATACAATCCCATGCTATGACTTTTGTGTTGTGTGCTGAATCTTTAATGAAAGCATGCCTGTGTATAACAAATGTCAATTTATTTGCGCACGAAACCCTGAGCTAATTCCATCTGATCTCACACCCACTTACCTGAAGACAATTAGACACTATTTAACTGCACCTGTTCTGGTTTATTTTTAAAAAGACTTCAATTACTGCATGATTACTTATGAGCAGACAGATGTAATCTTCAAACCTTTATGCCGCAGATCACCATACCTATGTGTCATCTTTATTTTATAAGTGTGGCTCACCTTGTTTTTTTAACTCCATTGCCTAGGGTTCAGTGCTGTACATACATTATTAATCTTCAGTGTTGCCCAGCTGTAATTTACAGTTCTGTCTTAATGCTGTCTTGCTTGCCAGAATATAATGTGATTTATGGATTTATAAGGAGAGTATTTGCATACTCTGTGATTGACAATATACCTAAGCCTTGAGTCCCTTTCCGTAAATAGTCAAATTTGAACATGCAACGCTAATGTCATCATGCAATTTTCCAAATAATGACTCAGATCTGTTTTGTTTAGTGGTGCTGTCTTATATATATATATATATATATATATATATACAGTGCTCAGCGTAAATGAGTAAAAGTAACATTTTAAACAATATCTCAATGAACACAAAAACCATTTCCAAAATGTTGACAAGACTAAGTTTAATATAACATCTGTTTAACTTATAACATGAAAGTAAGGTTAATAATATAACTTAGATTACACATTTTTCATTTTTACTCAAATTAGGGTGATGCAAAAATGAGTACACCCACAACAATAACTACTAAATCTAGTACTTTGTATGGCCTCCATGATTTTTAATGACAGCACCAAGTCTTCTAGGCATGGAATGAACAAGTTGGCGACATTTTGCCAGATCTATCTTTTTCCATTCTTCAAGAATGACCTCTTTTACAGATTGGATGCTGGATGCTCAACTTGTCTCTTCAGAATTCCCCATAGGTGTTCGATTGGGTTCAGATCAGGAGACATACTTGGCCACTGAATCACTTTCACCCTGTTCTTCTTCAGAAATCCAACAGTGGCCTTAGATGTGTGTTTAGGATCATTGTCATGTCGGAAAAGTGCACGACGACCAAGGGCACGGAGGGATGGTAGCATCTTCTCTTTCAGTATAGAGCAGTACATTTGTGAATTCATGATGCCATCAATGAAATGCAGTTCCCCGACACCAGCAGCACTCATGCAGCCCCACATAAGGACACTGCCACCACCATGTCTCACTGTAGGCACCATGCATTTTTCTTTGTATTCCTCACCTTTGAGACGCCATACAGTTTTGAAGCCATCAGTTCCGAAAACATTTATCTTGGTCTCATCACTCCAGAGTATAGAGTCCCAGTAGTCTTCATCTTTGTCAGCATGGGCCCTGGCAAACTCTAGGCAGGCTTTTTTGTGCCTGGGCTTTAGGAGAGGCTTCTTTCGTGGACGGCACCCATGCATGCCATTCCTCTGCGGTGTATTGTGTCACGGGAAATAGTCACCCCAGTTTGGCTTTCTACTTCTTTAGATAACTGGAGTGAACTTGCATGTCGATTTTCTTCAACCCTTCTCATCAGAAGACGCTCTTGACGAGGTGTTAACTTCCGCGGACGACCTGGACGTCTCTGTGAGATGGTTGCAGTTCCATCTTTTTTAAATGTTTGTACCACTTTTGCTACAGTATTCTGACTGATGAGTAAAGCGTTGCTGATCTTCTTGTAGGCTTCACCTTTCTTGTGTAAAGAAATTATTTTCTTTCTCAGGTCTTGTGACATTTCTCTTCCATGTGGTGCCATTGCTGACAGCATGAAATGGGAAGGGGTTTTCTTTAAGTAACACCCTTTTATAGTCAACTGTCACCTGTGTAATGAATAATTAGACTCACCTGTGGTTGAATTCTTGGATTAATTAGACATGTGTACATAAAACCATAAACAAACTAGTATATCGTTACATGCTGTAATCTTTGATTACATTTAATCATGACTCCTATTTCATAAATATGCACTATTTTTCAGAAGGTTGGGGTTGGTGAGATTTTTTGTTTTTGAAAGTAGTCTCTGTCAGGGTTCTGTCACTTCGGTCTGGTGGCATTCATGGGTTTTGTGACAGAGCCCTGACACTCCCGTCATGTCATGTTATATGTGAGCATGCAGCTTCGAGGGTGCTCGAGCCATGCACTCTCTCATCTGCGTGCCTTGTTTCGTGTTGGAGCATGGTGTTCAGATCCCGGCCCTCATGTCTTGAGTTTAGGTTTTGTGTCGGGGATCGGACAATCGCGCTTCACATTCTGTCTCTTTGTGGGAGTGTGCAGTCTCGAGTTCGCTCAGCCACGTGCTCTTCTGTCCCCATGCATTGTGTTTGTGTTGCACGCAGTTCGTGTTTTTATCGGGTGCGTGCATTCATGTTATGTCTTGTGCTGTGTGGCTTGCAGCTGGTGTTTTTCATTGGCTGCGTGCTTTTATGTTGTCATGTCTTTTGTGAGTATTTTCATTAGCTGCGTGTTCATGTCCTGTTTTGCACATGGCTGGTGATTTTGTTTTGCTGGCCATGTGCTTGTGTTTTCATTTTGTGTGAGCACATGGCTTTCCTCTTAGATTTCTGTGTGCCATGTGCTCTCATGTCAATTGTCTTGATCCCACCCATCTTGTTACCTGATTATTGGTTAATTTGCCCCACCTGTGTTTATCTCATTACCCTCCTCATATGCTCCCTTTATGATCTCCTTGAGTTTGCAGTTCTGGTCCAGTTCGTCGTCGTGCCTTCCCCAGTTTGATCCTGATCCTGCCTTGCCTTGCTTTGCCTTGCCTTGCCTTGCCTTGCCTTGCCTTGTCCTGCCCTGTCCTGCCTTGCCAAGCCGTGCCTTGTTCCTGTTTTTCCCCCACGGGTTAGTTTTTTTTTTTGTTTTGTTTTATTTTATGAATAAAATGCCCATTCATCTGCACAACTGAGTCCTCGCCTCTACCCTTCACCCCAATCCTGACAGTACAATCTGGCTAACAGAGGACTCTGCAGAGATGGGCATCTTCCTTTTTCCATCTCCCACCACCGGATTGTACACCCACACCAGCTAAGTCAACGCTCACTATTTCCGTCAGCAGGGGGCTTACGTGAGGGACTTCACCTGTGACTTACTTATTGAGGTGGACAATATGGACTACAATGAGGCTGATATTAAAAAGGTTTTTAATATCCGCCTCGATCACCCTCTCAGCCTGTGGGAGATGGAGAAGCTGGGGAATCTTGTCTTCTGGGACTTCGTTTACCATGTCTACCATCGTGGGGAGATTGAACCCCCACCCCAAGCGAAGTCCCACTCCGCTGACTGCCCCCCTCCTTTCCACCTGCAGTCAGTGTAAGCCCCAGCCCTCCGATGACCCATAACCGGAGAATGAGGAAGAATGGGCCTGCTGCGGCCGACCACGCCGCAGCTCCCCCAGAGGCGGCCAAGGACGCTGCAGCTCCCCCAGAGGCGGCAGACTATGGTGCTGCAGCTCCCCCGGAGGTGGCCGAAGACGCTGCACTGTCCCCAGAGGCTGTAATGCCGCCGCCCCGCTCTCGTCAGAGGAGGAGGAAGAGGAAGGCTTCCTCTGTCCCACAAGGCCTGGAGGCCATTCAGGAGCATGCTCCTGGCCGGCTGTTCCAGAGCCGCCCTTGCTCCTTGCCTTGCCGGCTCCACCCAAGCGCCTTGCCGGCGTTTCTCAAGCTCCTTACCCCGCCGGCTCTGCCCAAACTCCTTGCTCCGCCTGCTCTGCTCCAAGCTCCTTGCTATGAAATAGTATTACAATTTTAAATAACTGTTTTCTATTGTATTTTAAAATGTTATTTATTCTTGTGATGCAAATCTGAATTTTCAGCATCATTACTCAAGTCTTCATTGTCACATGATCCTTCAGAAATAGTTCTAATATGCTGATTTGGTGCTCAAGAATAATGTCTTCTTTTTTATTATTAATGCACAAAAGAACAACTTTTATTAACTTGGACATTCCTGGTTTGAGATCGGCATGTTTTAGGGGCCAGTGCAGAGTTATTTTTTCAAGCCAGGACTGTGGAAATGTGATCGGTAGAAAAGGGAACACTATATTATTTTAAGATCACAAAATACTATTGTACAGTGTCAGTGTTTAAAGTGGAAAGGAAAATACTTTGTGTCTTAGAACAATGGCTTGGTCCCTTGAAGAGGTGACAGAACCGCACAGTCTTGTGGGAGGTGCTCAGCATGCAAGTCTCACTCAAACACTGTATGATTTATTCCTGTTGATTGACCATGATGTGAAAGCAGTGGATCGGTTTCCCATTCGGCTGTGAGCTGAAACACTCCGGTGACATGACAGATATCACATACAGTATATTCTCAGTGAAAGCTACAAGTTAACCTCCTCAGAGGCTTGACATTTCTCTGTGTTTTAGCCTCTGAGTCTAGCAGGTACCCCATTGTGTCACGACTAGACTCTCTTAAAGGAGGTCTATAATACCAGGATAAGGCTATCGGTTAGCATTCCTGTTCTCAATGGCAGCTTCTCGGCTGGTGCAGTTTGTGATTTTATCTGATGATATTGTAGATAAAAATAAATAATACAAAACATTTCTTGTCACACCTCTGGACATTTTTTGTTTATTTTTCACCCTATCATTTGCTGGCCACCAGCTCAGAGTGCGACCTGTTCAGTTTTTTTCTTCAAGTACCTTTCTGTGAATTGAATTTTGATGGATCCTTTTGGAGGCTCATTACTGATACCCTTTCTCAGCCCTTGCAGTCAATGCCGAATGAGTTCCGAACTGCCGTCTCTTGTACTGAATTCACACACGCTGAATTCATATATTCTTCATCCCATGTGGTCTGTCAGCCCTCTATGTGGCATAATGGCGGCGAAACCTCACCTTCAATTAATCTGCTGAAACATACATTTAGAAAGCCTATGAAAAGACGCGTACCCCTCGCTGTGGTGTGAAAAGACCTATAGTTGTTTTATTCACTGTGAGATTTTTTCCCCTCTGGTCTGCTTCTGTAAATGTTATATGCATGTCCTAAAAAAAAAACAAGACTTTCTTGTTTTGTCCTTGAAAATTTACAGTTTCTTTTTTAATAATGGTACAATTTAGAAAGGGTTAGCAGAAAGTAACCATTGTTGGACTTTCAGTGCCAATTTTCTACCCTGTCCAACATTAGCTCACTCTTGAGTTAGACTTCACTCTGCTTACTCAGTGAAATGAGGAGACTTACGTATATCCACATGTCAGTTTCTTCCTTTAACTCTACTCCTGAGTGAGTTTCTCATTGCTAAAGTGTCCTGATTCAGAGTGTCATTGAGTTGGCCGCCCCTGTCAGCCCTTCACACATATGCATACTGCAGGGATTTTGACTGATTCGGCTGTGCTCTTGGTCTCAGAGAGAAAAGCTGTCTTCACCTCATTTGTCAGGACAACCCCAAGTGGCGAGGGTGCCAAATTCCCTCGGTTGGAGGATAATGGTTCCTTAAATACTGGATCACATTTTGCTTTCACTCTGCTGGCAATGAGACATCGCCGGGTGTCCTGCTGATTCCGTTGTAAAATGTGGTTGCAATTCCACATAAAAGCATTCGAATGTCCATAAATCATTTAAGCAAGGCTGCAATTATGTAGTTGGTTCTAAATGTGTCTCCGCAGTGAAAGGCGAATGCCTGCTTTGAGATGCTCATCACTTAGTTGCCTGACAGTGAAGTAAAATGGTGTTTTTTGCAAATGAACTCTGTGTGCGTGCGTGTGCGTGCATGCGCGTGTGTGCGCGTGCTTGCGCGTGTGTGCTCGTGTGTGCGTGTGCGTGTGCGTGCGTGTGCGTGTGTGTGTGTGTGTGTGTGTAATTATTATTTTACATTTATGGCTGCAAAAAAACTGCATTTAATTATATGTAATATATGTACGATGTGGAATTTTACAGAATGTAATTTATCTGTTAAGACCCCAATAACATCTGCACCTGTATTTGCATAATAATTAGCCATTCAAAATGTGATATGAACTTCAAACAGATTAATGCATTAGATCACAATGTGTGACAGCTGCATGATTCACTATAATTTTGATTTAGGACCTTCTCAGATTGCTTTGGTCATGTGCTTAGTTTTAATGGATTGCTCTGATGATTTTTAGTAGGAAAGGTTACAAGAAAAGATTTCCTGGTTCCCCGTACTCTTAAAGTAAAATATTACAAAATCAATAGATTTCTTGATATAACAATAGAATGGCTTCATAAAACAACAGTGACAACAACTGTAAGACCTTAATGTTATATTTGGCAGCCGTCCACAAATCCTCCATTATTCAACAACAGCTATGTGTTAAACTGTCATGGAAGAAGGATGCAAAACTGGTATATAAAGACTCCCACCCATGCCTGATGCATACATCTAAATATTTAATTTTGTTTTATTCTTGTTAGGATGGTTAGAGCACTTGCATTTCTGCTTAATTGTTGTAAGGTCAACCTGTTTTATTCTTCTACGCTTCACTTCATTTGCTGTTGAACGATTCCAGCATGTTTGTTTTCTTGGCTTTTATTTCTGCTAAAGAAAAGTTCAGAACAGTGTCTTTCTGCTATTCTCAAAGTGAGAAATGTGCGAAGAGAGGATGGCTGTTCAAAGCTGTTAAAGAAAGAAGAGACACAGGAGTTTTGACACAAAATAAGTAAATTAAACTTTAATTATACCATGGGAAACCAGTGAATGTGCCGCTTATGATAGTTACAGCTGGCTTCCTGCCTAAACCGGGACTCTCCACTAATGAAAGACAGCCTCTATCTCTGTCAGGCCTTTGTGAAGGTGCTTGATTAAACAACATGCCAGGCAGCAAAGCTCTCAGGGTTACTTCTTGGCTAACTAATTACACACTCGCTGACTGTTTAAGGTCTGGATCTGGAATTAACTGCAACAGAATTGAGTCATTCTGGTCATGAAGGCAGAACTTTTAGCCCGGATTTTTGGGGTGAAGTAATGCAGATTTATGCGGATTAATCAGCTTTTCTAAACACAATGGAAGTAAAAATAGGTCAGCGGATATTTATATTTTTATTTATTTATTTAATTATTTATGTATTGCCTTTGAGGGCAATGAAATGTAGTAAGAACAAAAACAGTTGATACACAGTGACATTGTTGGGGCTAGACTATTATCATTCATGTATTTTAGTTTTTTTTACAGTATTAGAGAAACACTTTCAGATCCAAATGTCCAAATGAAAGAAATCTCTGCAGTAAAAATAATTAAAAACGGTAATATTGAGATGTACTATTGCAATTTAAAACACCTGTTCTCTATTTAAATATATATAAATTTTACAATAAAAAAAAAAAAATGTAATTATCAAAAGCTTCAATAGAGACTTATAAGTTACAACAGATTTCCAATAAATTCTGTTCTTTTGAACTTTTGATCCATCAAAGAATCCTAGCGCAGTTTGAATGAAAGCAATAAAAACGTCCTTTTAAAATATAATAATATTTCAATATTACTTAAATGGAGGCAGTCGTGGCATAATGGATAGAGCGTCGGACTTGTAACCCGAGGTTGTGGGTTCGAATCTCAGCTCCGGCAGGAATTGTCGGTGGGGGGAGTGAATAATGAGCGTTTTCTCCACCTTCAATACCATGACTGAGGTGAGACCTTTGAGCAAGGCACCGAACTCGCAACTGCTCCCTGGGTGCCACAACATTGCCTGCCCACTGCTCCTGGTATGTGTGCACTTGGATGGGTTAAATGCAGAGCACAAATTTCACTGCTGGTTATATTCTGTATAATTTTGTATAATACGAATAAAAAATCTTCTTCTTCTAAATAAATTCAGCTTCGGTGAACATAAGCATCTTTCTTCAAAAAAAAAAAAAGAATGTATTGTTCCAAGCATTTTTCTGGTAGTATATTTGTATAGTGCTTTTCACAATAAATATATTTCACAAGAGAATATTTTGAACAGACAATTATGTCGTTTATTTATTTATATATATATTTTTTTGAAATATTTGTGTTTTTCTATGTAAGTGATATAAAATACATTTTGTAATTTTTAAACAGTTTCAAATGCCAAAAGGCTATTGTAAAATACTTTATATTCTCGGGCAGGTAGGCATGATGGGTAGGTTTAGGGCTGGGGTTAGAGTAGGTCATTCGTACTAATTCATACTAATTGGGGAACTCGTAAAAGTGTTCGATTAAGCAAATATTACCTCGTAAATATGTACGAATTGCCATGAGATCAGGTTGGAATAGCCTACTCATTGTGCCCAGGAGGTCAACCTATAAAACCCTATCACCTGAAACCTCACAAAACAACTCAGTTTTCTCTCCTCTTCCCAATAAAAAATGAAGTGAACGCTCCCCAGTCGGCCACTACAGAGAACAGTAACTAGCACTTCAAACATTAAAGTCAGACCACCGTATGGAGTCTCCAATATTGACATGTTCAGCATGTTCCTGACAAGAAATCCCCAGTTGTACAATAAAGTCCACATAATAGTGGTTTCCTTAGAGGGGAAGTGCAAGTTTTGTAATCCACATCACTTCAGTTTGGTGGCCTTGAGCTCCTTATCGCCAATCCCACATGGTCTGTCTGGTGACTGAATTTCCCCACCACTCAATGGCCGACTGCATCAATTTCTTGCTCTGTGTGACACAAGAAGCTGCATAGAGTCATGCAACTTGATTCCACCTATATGTCGCTTCAGGTTTTTTTGTCTGGTGATTACAGCTTCTGACACAGGACAGTAGAGAGTTTCATGAAATCACTCAAAACCAAACTAGACCAGATATGACACTGTGGGAAAGAAGCGACATTAACAATTATTATTATTATTGTAATAATAAGCAATTATTGGAAGTGTGTTTATGGTTGTATATACTGAAGTGCTTGCAAAATAGTTTTATTTGTGCAAGCGGTATTGTTTTTTTTTTTTATATGGAAGCCTGTTTCTGCCACTGAATAAAAAATACAAATAGGTAATTGAGATTACGTTGTATCTCAAAGTTCTGACATTTCTCGCAGTTGCGAGTTTACATCTCGCAATTCTGACTTTTTATATAAGCTTGCAGTTGAGAGAAAATTCAGAATTGGGAGATGTAAACTATCAATTATAAGAAAAAAGTCAGAATTGTGAGATTTAAACTTGTGATTTTGAGAAAAGTATCTAAACTGTGAGATATAAAGTCGCAATTCTGATAATAAAGACATTGATTAGCAATTCTGACTTTTTTGAATTGTGAGATATAAACTTACAATTGGTGAGTTTTAAAGTCAGAATTGTGAGACATTAAAAAATCAGTTTCAGAGAAAAAAGGTCAGAATTGCGAGATGTGAACTCGCAATGGCAAGAAAGTAGTAAGAATTACGAGTTTATCTAGAAATTATGACTTTCGTGCAATTGCGAGTTTATACCTCAGGATTCTGAGAAAGAAGTCAGAAATGTCAGATATGAACTCGCGATTGCAAGAAAGTTGCTATTACCTGGTTTTATTTTTTATTCAGTGGCATAAACAGGCTTCCATAGTTTTAAGTTGAAACAAGTCAAGTGATGTATTTCACTTCTTTCTTGCAGGCATTTGCAGGTAACTCCAATACAGAGAGTGTGGTTCGGCATGACCTGCAAAACCCGACTGTGGCCCGTTATTTGCGCATCATTCCTTTAGACTGGAGTGAAGAGGGACGGATCGGCCTCAGGTTCGAGATCTACGGGTGCCCATATTGTAAGTTGACTCTGCTTTGTTACATTTCACATCAGTATCATCCAATAGAGCAGGGGTTGGCAAGTAAGTTTGGCATCGAGCCAAAAACTAATTTCACCACTAGATGACGGGCCAGAACATAGTCAAAATATAATTTAAGATATTATTTGACTCCGCACTCACTAATATCATAAACACCACCCCGTGTCTAAAGTAGGCCTATTTCAGTATGTTTGAAATATCACAGTTCTGTTCATAACGTACAAAAAATAAAATAAATAAAATAACAGGAGCGTTTCAAAGTGGCTTATTGGAACACTAGTACATGCACTACCACATGACAAGCTTGACAACTGCTGCTTTTTGCAGTGCAAATTAAGTTTGTGATGAAAATAACAGTACATTTTCGTCAGTTATTTTACCTACAGATCGATACATTTCTTACAAATTTATGCTAATTCGAAATCGGATACCGATGAAGTAGCACTGTAGGATTACACATGTTTGAATGCATTATTGAGAGAGCGATTGCGTGTGAATAAGTGTTGTAGTAAATCATGCTTTCAGCTGAAAATATTCAGAAGGAACAAATAAATTCCCTGAGGACAATAATTTCCTGCTCATGTCCACTGCAGTCATCATCGGTGTTGGGGAAAATTACTTTTAAAAGTAATGCATTATAATATTGCGTTACTCCCTAAAAAAGTAACTATTACGTTACTTAGTTACTTTTAATGGAAAGTAATGCTTTACGTTACTTTTGCATTACTTTTTAAATATGAGCAGGGCTTGTTTGTTTGTTTTAATACAAGGAGTTCTATTTATAGCAAATGTAAAAGGCCTTTCACACCAAAAAGTGTAATGAATAAACCTCAGGCTGAAGGAAAGGTAAATTCACATATGTACAGTAAAACGCAGAAGAAGTTCAACACTCTTCAGCAATAAAAAACCATGAAGCACAATTGTTAATTTATCTAAAGTCATTTTTGAACTGTATCATCAAAGGTCAGCAGCAAAGACATAGGTTAATAAAACGGGATTAGATACATTTTGTGTTGTTTAACATATTTAATTATTTCTGGTTTGAGTCATATTCTGAGTTTGGATTTCAATGTTTTAATTTATTTTGATGAATACTGAATCAGTTTTTTTGTGAGTGAGATGAATTAATGCACGTTCACATTTAGTCTAGAACTACAGTAAGATCATGTTCACACAGCGCACTGTCAGTAAATAAATAGGAAAAAAGTAACTGGCATTACTTTGTTTGTAAAAGTAACTCAGATATTTTCTTTTAAATAAATGCGCTACTTTACTAGTTACTTGAAAATGTAATATTTTTACGTAACTCGCGTTACTTGTAATGCGTTACCCCCAACACTGGTCATCATAGCCTTCACATTCTTTCTGATTTGAGCGATCCTTTTCTATCTAGCTAGCTAAATATGTTTAACACTTGAATTCTGTCTCAATATGCAGTTAGCCTATATTACGGGTCGTTGGCCTTGAATTGTACTCGTGATGGAGCGGTAGTGGAGTGCTCTTGGAGCAAGGGAAAACCACGACGTTCTGACTTTTAAAAAATCCGCTCCTCACTCCATTCAGAATCACACCACTCATACTCTGATTGTGAGTAGCTGTTGCTGTCATGACAGATCTATTTCAGAACCAGCCGCTATCAAAATAATCTGGCTATGGGCGCAGGCCAGAAATTATTGCTTGCGGGCCAGTTTTGGCCCACGGGCTGACCACTGTTATAGAGTAAATATCAGCAAAAATTGCATTAAATGGAAGTTATTTATATTATGCTGAAGGCTGATGGTATTTTCATCCTAATAACTGTGCACTATTACTATTTTTTTATTATGTAGCTGATATTTATTATAGCTTTAACATTTGCTAAGCTAAGTATTAAACTGACAGGTTTATCTATTCAGAGTTTCTTTTCATGGTGTGGAAACTTGGTTCTAAGCTTTTTTGCATCACTGGAGTGATTAATATGCAGTGCAAGACAGCAATATGTATTCAGGAAGATCCCAGTACAATTAAGGGAAATTGGCTGACACAACTTTTTTTTGAAAGTCAAGGTCGGCTATCCATCCAAGTGTTCTTCAAATTGAATTAAATTGAATTGAAAGTGTTAATTTTGGAAACGTGTTACATTTGCATGGTATTGTAGAGTTGCAACTTCACAAAACTAACAAGGTGCATGGAAAAACAAACAAAGGACTTACTGAACACCAAATTTACATATACGATATAATCTTTCTTAGCACTGATGTTGTGGTTAAAGGATAAGCTATTTTATTTAATCGTTTTACAGAGACAGCTTTGCTGGATTTTCATTTGTCTGAATGATATCAGCCATTGCAAATCATGGATTTAAACAGAAATGCTTTCCAGATGAGTGGATGTATTTTGGAGCAGCCAGGTCAAAACATCCTGAAATCTGAATGTGGCTCACAGAGTGAGCGCCACCTGTAAATCATGTCTGTAAATGAATTGCGTTGTTATTATTCCATTTGCTTCAGTTCATTGGTATTCTTTTTTTTCATTTTTATTTCAATCAAGCCTTTTATTATATTGTAATTTCACTAGCAAGGCGAAAAAATTACATCTATGAACAACCAACATGCTCTGTTTTTTATAATGGAATGAAGCCTTGACAAATTCACCATTTTCATTTTATTAAGTGTTGCCAAATTGATCTTGATAACAAATTTCAATTAACACCCCATAAATTGGTTTGAGAAGAGTTGCAGTTCTCTCATTACAGCGATGTAATCATCTGTCATTTAACCCCAGACCAGAAGAACTATCTATGATAAATGTTTTTTAACCATGATTCTCAAACTTCTTACTACTTTTTATTTGTTAATTTATTGATTGAGGAAAAATAAAATCCTTAAGATGGAAAAACTGCAGCATGGAAGAAATTTTGTTTCTGTTTTTAATACTCTCTTTGAAATGATGATAGTGTAAATAAATCTGACGCCTGGCTCTTCTGAATGTTTGTGTTTATGACAAGTAGGAATGAAGTCTGGTAGCTTTAGATACGTATCATTCCTCAAGCTGTTTTCCTGCTCGTGAGAGGCAGAGGGGGGTTTGGCTGCACTGATTTTCCTGTCAGAAAGTGTTTCATCCACATTTGCTCCTTGCTGGTGAAACCATTCATATTCCTTCATCGTCTCATGCAGGTGATCACAGATGCCAAGAAAGAAATTCCGCCATGTTTATGAGGGCATAGGGTGAAATAAATAAAAACAGTACTCTCCCCCTGTTGGAAAATCCAGATTAAATTGATTAGTTGTGTTTTGATTTAGAACATGACAGCTTGTCTTTTCCTGTTCTAAACCAATCATTAGCTGAATAAAGCTGACCTGCTGGACCTGCAACAAGGGCTATCTAGAAACTGTTGCAATCTCTTATTAAGAAATTCATGTTTTGGTCAGGTGGGCATGAATAATTGTTTTAATTTGTATTGTGTCATTATTTAATATTCAGTATTATAATACTAGACTTCTAATACTAATGATGATAATTATCATTCAAAATGAACTTGTTAAATTGATAAGCACCAGTTGGTGACCAATTGAACCTGCTAATCACTATTGTAAGCTTGAACCAGCTGCCAACCATCTTAAACTAGTTTACACTTGATCATAAGCCTGAACTATTTTAACCAGTTTACACTAGGTAATGACCAGCTTGCACCAGCTAATGGCCATCTTAAACCAGCTTACACCAGCTGATGACCAGCTTGAATCAGCTAATGGCCATTTTAAAACAATTAATAACCACCTTAAACCAGCTAATGACCACCTTAAAACAGCTTACACCAGCTAGCCTAGTCTCCATCTTAGACTAGGTTATAACTAACTTGAAACAGCTGATGACTCTCTTAAACCAGCTAATGACCATTTTAATGCAATTAATAACCACCTTAAACCAGCTAAAGACCACCTTAAACCAGCTTACCCCAGCTAATGACTAGCTTGAACCAGCTAACTACTTTCTTAAACCAGCTAATGACCATAGTAAAGCAACTAATAACCAGCTTGCGCTGGCTAAAGACCACCTTAAACCAGCTTGCACCAGTTAATTACCACCTTAAACCACCTTACAACAGCTGATGATCATCTTATACCAGCTAATAACCAGCTTAAACAAGCCAATGACCATTCTAAACCAACTAATGACAATCTTAAACTGGTTAATGGTCATATTAAAACAGCTTACTCTTCGTAATAACCATCTTAAAACCAGCTGACTTGAAAATAACACTTACCGTAGACCCGAATCATGCTCCGTGTATTTAAATTTTTTCTAAACCACCCACCACAAAATCATTTTGGTAAATCATTATATTCAATTAACAATCATTCACATTGTTTTTGTTGTATGGTCATATTAGCCAGCTTACTCTAGGTAAAACCATCTTAAACCAGTTTAATTCAACTAATGACCATCTTAAACCAGCCAATGACCATATTAAAAGAGCAACTAGCTTGCACCAGCTAATGACCATTTTAAGACAGCCAATGGCCTGCTTATACAAGCTAATGATCTTCCTAAACCAACTAATGAGCATCTTAAACCAGTTATTGTCCATCTTAAACCAGCTTACTTTACGTAATTACCAACTTAAACCAGTTTAATTTAACTACTGACTATCTTAAACCAGCTAATGATTATATTAAACCAACAAATAACCAGCTAATGAACACCTTAAACCATCTTACACCAGCTAATGACCTGCTGATGACCATCTTAAACCAGCTTATACTAGATAATAACCATCTTAAACCAGTTTAATCCAATTAATGGCAAGCTTAAACAAACCATCTTAAACCATCTTATACTTGGTAATGACCAGCTTGAACCAAGTAATGTCCATCTTCAACCAGCTAATGACCAGCCAGAAGCAGCTAATATCCAGTTTCCATGTTCCTCGACATAATTTTCTAACAGGAATATATTAATATTGGGGCAGTTGTGGCCTAATGGATAGAGCGTCAGACTTGTAACCCGAGGTTGTGGGTTAGAATCTCAGCTCCGGCATGAATTGTCCACGACTGAGGTGAGACCCTTGAACAAGGCACCGAACCCCCAACTGCTCCCCGGGCGCCGCAGCGTTGGCTGCTTCAGATGTGTGTGCACTTGGATGGGTTAAATGCAGAGCACAAATCCACTGCTAGTTATATTCTCTATAATTGTGTATGTGACAAATAAAACATTCTTTCTTTCTTTTTTTTATAAGTACAAAAGCCCTTTTTGGGGACCTTTCCAACCACTCAGTTTCTCTTCACATATGGAAATGCACTGAGTGTTGAGTGAAAATAAATAAGATGTGCAGTAAAGCAATAGAGATAGCCCTTCTCAGGAAGCATATAGGAAAAGAATCGGAGTTAGATAAGCAAGACCTGCAGTGGAGATGAAGCACAGAATGAGAATGAATGCAGTGCCTCTGACCTTGTTGATCGGGCGAGAACGGATGAATGCATTCGTGATGGAGGTGAAGGGGATTGGCAATGGAGAGAGAGAGAGACAAGAGGAGTGGAAGAGCAACTGGCCAGACACAGCACACATACTCATGCATTAGTGTAGTAATCAGTCCCCAGCAGGGTGCATGGAGAGAATTAAATTAATTCCACATGCAGACTGTACTCTACAGATGCATACACGCAATCATAGTAGACGCTACATACCACAGGCATCCCCTGATGATTGTGTACATGACAGATTACACTGAACGCATATTCTCACCTACTTTGTCCATGTAGAACAATTACAGTTGTTGCATCATTTTGCAATTTACACTGCTAATGGAAGCTGATAAATGCAAATTGATTTTACATGCCTCGGGAATGCATGCAATGCATGAACGATCCATTAAAATAATGGAAATATCTTACTCGTTGGCTGACTTGAAAATAACACTTACTGTAGACCCGAAATACTCCATATGTTATTTTTGTATATTTTTGGATCCGCCCACCATTATGTTCAATTAGCATAATCATCACATTATGTTTTAGTTAGAATTCTTAGTTTTTTTGCCACAATGACATTTTTACGTAAATATTTTTTGTTGCAACAGTGTAAAACAATGTAAAAGTACTGTTGCTTTTGATTAATTCAATGTCATTGTTGAATAAAGGTATTAGTGTCTTTAAAACAAAATCTTACCAACTGAATGCCACCTCATTCACAACTGCTGCCTCTGTCTCTTTTTTCTTGTTAAGGAATGAAGTTACCAAAAAGGCGATTAAAGCTGCCCTGAAACTGTGTGCATGCATTCAATGTTATATATGCGTCACATTTAAGAACATGTCTCTGAAATGGTTTTAAAAACTCTCCTGAGGCACCCCAGCACTGTCTCCCCCATCTAAAACACACAATTCAACTCGTCCGCTCATTAGTAGAGACTTTAAGACCTGAAGTGGGTCAGAAAAGATAAAGAGAGTTGTGAGAAAATAAGATGCATATCAGATCCGCATCACGTTCAGCAGAAGCAGCTTTTAAAGCAATAGTGGGCAAATAAGCTAATAACCATATTAGCTAATAACTCTGTTGTCTATTTTTTCAATAAAAAAGAGAAAGAGAGGAAATCAATAACTTTTATAGCTTTAAGTGGTTCATCTATATTCAATTTTGAATTTAGTATTTGATTACTATTAATTTTCTGTATATTTCTGCTGAAGGGCACAGTTAGCTAAATATGTCATTTATTATGGGTTAATGTGAAGATTGTTTTAAGTTCACTTAAATTAGAAGTTGAGTCTTATAAATGTAAAAAATTATATCTCTCAAATATACTGTAATGCTGAATGTCCACAGTCAATGGTTAAATATTAAGGGGAAAAACTATTTTATAGAGACATATTGATATCAGTAATGCTGGCCTTTAATCATAAAAAGATGGCATTAAAGAAACATAAACATATACTGTCTATGTTGTTTGTACATTGTATATTTGAAGATTGAATGTGAAATTATTGCCATATAAAAGTATATTTAAAAACTTTAATGTTAGGTGGGATTAATCGCGATTAATCATGATTAATTTTAGAAAAAATATGATTTTTTTAATCGATTGAAAGCACTATTATGTATATATATATATTATATAAACTAGTATTTACCCTTTTAGTCCAAAGTTATTGCAGTCACAAGCCTACTGCAAAATCAGCACCATCATTTACATTTTAATTAAGCTCAAATCAAACCTAATCAATCTCTCAATAAAGCAAGCGAATAAACACGCCACTTCAATCTTATTGGCGGAAGGGAACACGATGATGTCTGTATTTTTCTGTTCTCAGGTTGCTGTAGCTCTCTTTATAGTTACCTTCTCATGCTGATCACAGATTTTACACGACTCGTGAATGATATAAAGACAGTCTGCAAAGCAATCAAGTGCCATCAGGCACTGTGAGCTTGTGTAATATATCCAAGGGTTATGCGGTGTCAGTGCAGGAGGTGAAACCAAGAGAGTGAGCGAGCGAGAGATGCCGCGAAAGGAATTTACATTCATAACTTCCGGTATGCATCATTCCGAGCCTTGACAGGGATAAAAATCCTCCTCCCCTGCGCAATAAGCAGAAAGGCTTTGTCAGCAGGTAATAGCCCACTGCAATTTTCTGCCTCCTCACTGTAGTTTATCACTTGATCCCAGCCGCAGCTTATCGGTTAACTTCACCATGCTTTCGTCCAAGCAATCTATAGAACAGTCACTCAACCAATCTTTTAGCCAAAAATGGGCATGACACCTAGTCACCTCAGAGGTGCTAATCTCTTTTCCTCTTCCTGTCTTTCTTCCTCCCGTCAACAGGGGCAGATGTGATTAATTTTGATGGGCAGGGGGTGATCTCTTACCGCTTCAAAATGAAGAAGATGAAGATTTTGAAGGACGTGATAGCCCTGAAGTTTAAAACATCAGAGAGCGATGGGGTGATCCTGCACGGAGAGGGGCAACAGGGTGACTACATTACCTTGGAGTTGAGGAGAGGCCGGCTACTGCTGCAGATAAACCTTGGTAAATCTGATATAGAGACCTATAATAGATATCTGTTGTGTTTATGATGATGCATTTGTGTGTACATTGGGTGAATTTTGTCATTAATGTGCTGCAGTAAGTATTTCTTCATGTTATTCATTGACTTTATACCTACTGTCTTCTGATATTTAATTGATTGTTTAAACCTCATTGATTCTTTGGTAAAAAAAAATGAGTTGCATTTAAAAGGATAGTTCACGCAAAAAATTAATATATATATATTTATTTATTTATTTGTATTTATTTAAATTCTGTATTTAAATTATTAATGTTTATTCAGCAAGTTTGCATTTATTTGATCAAAAATCAAAAGGTGAAGACATTTATGTTACTTGCTTCACTTAACTAAAATCTGTTGTTTTAAACCTTCTATTCATTAGAGAATCTTTAAAAATATTAAACAGCATAATGGTTTTCAACATTGTTAATGTTAAGTTTCTTGAGCAGCAAATCAGCATATTCGAATGATTTCTGAAATAATGACTGCTGAAAAGTCAGTAGATTTCAAAATATATAAAAATATAAGTTATTTTAAATTACAATAATTTCATTTTCTACTGTAATTTTGATCATCAAAAATTATTCAAAAACATAAAAAAATATTAATGACTCCCAGTGCTGGGAATGTTATTTTGGAAAGTAATAGGTTACAGATTACAAGTTAACCTACTTAAAATGTAATAAATAGTGTAACTTTTCAATTACTTTATTAAAGTAATGTAACTGATTACTTTTTGATTACTTTTCTAAATTCTTAATGTTTTCAACTGTTAATACCTTTCAAACATGTAAAGCAGACTGGGTTAACCTTACAGTAGTGCTCAACACTGTCAGAATTTCGAAACCCTTCATCACTTGAATTAAGATTATACTATTTTAATTTTATGGAGATATTGGATGCCAAATATCTTCATTTACATATAAATGTGTCTTGGCAGTGTGTGGACACAACCACCCTACAATGATACAACATTTAAAATAAAAAAAGCCCTTTTTTAATCCCCAAAACCAAAACAATTTGATTATCAAGCGATTTTTACTTTGGAGTGAATAACCAGCGCTCTCTTCCACCTTTTACACCATGACTGAGGTGAGACCCTTGAGCAAAGCACCGAACCCCCAACTGCTCCCTGGGTGCCTCAGCAATATGGCAGTGTGTGTGTTCACAGTGTGGCCACACGTCACTTCACTTCACTTTCACTAAATTAGTTTATATCTGGCTGCGCAAGTCATTTTGCTCCAGATTGTTTTCTGAATGAGGGACAATTCAAGGCAGGTTTAGTAAAAAAAATTAAACTCAAGGATGGAGCAGTACCCATTGTTCATGATCCAGCTGCACCTCCATAAGAAGTACGTCCCACACTTTATATTTGTTATGATTATTTGCGAATCACCTTTGCTCTTCTATAGAAGAGAGGGGCGGGGTGAGCAGAGCTCATTAGTATGTAAAGAGATATGCAGCGAAACGAGTTGCTGTGAACAGAGCTGTTTTTGACAAGGTTAAAAAGGGTGTTGTTTTTCACGACCACTGAGACCATTTCGAGAAGACACTAAAGAATCGACATAGAAAAATAGACATCCAATGTACCCTTTGAAGCACAGCCACCACAAAATCAGACTTACTTAAAAATCATTCTGAGTCTAAATACAGATTTAGAATCATAATATATAGTTTAATAGCTATGATACTGTTTTTGAAATGTTGTGTGGATAGCTCCGCTGTGGCGACACCTGATAAAGGGAGCAAGCCGAAAGGAAGAGAGAGAGAGAGAGATACTGTTTTTTAAATCTTTACATAGCTATCACGGGAAACACTGGAATCTAACATTACCTTAGAAGAAACTACTTTTAATTTAAAAAAAAATACTCCCCAACACTGCAGACTCCAAACTGTAGAACACAAAAGATTATTTGAATAATATTTCAATAGTTTCTGTCCATATAAATCAATGTGGTCCAAAACCACACAGGTTTCATTGAATTTTACAAAGAATAAGACATTTAGAACAACATGAGGGTGAGTTTTCAACTACGTGAACTATCTCTTTAATATCTCATGGACCCGCATTGCAGAAAAACCTAGGCGGGGGGAAAGAAATACTCATAGACTGTAAAACACAAAAACCATTATCTTGTATATCATAAGGACATAAACATCTCATATGCCATGCCAAGACAGGTTCAGAACTTCCTCCCATCAATGATTTTGCAGTGAAGGTGAAGATATTGTGTGTTTGATATTAATGATGGTCTCCCATGTCTAATAAACTGTAGGAAGCAATCAGTATGGCTCCATCCTGGGCCATACATCTGTGACTAGCGGCAGTCTGCTGGATGATCATCATTGGCATTCTGTAGTAATTGAGCGCTACAGGAGAAATGTCAATTTCACCCTTGATCAGCATACTCAGCACTTCCGCACCAACGGGGAGTTTGACCACCTTGACCTGGACTATGAGGTACGACTGAGAAAGTGAATGATTTATTGCTCTGAACTTCATTTAACAAGCAGGTGCTTTATGGGATGCTGAAGCTCAAAATGTTACTTCCCTTAACAGGTCATTTTTAAAAAACGTATTAAAGGTAACAAGGTATAGGGACCAATTCTCACTATTAACTAGTTTCTTGATTGCATGCCTATTATTAAAATATTGGCTGTTTCTTAGTGCTTATAAAGCACATATTATGCATGAATGTATTCTACATCCCTAACCCTACCCAATACCTAAACTTAATAACTATCTTACTAAGTATTAATAAGCAGCAAATTAGGAGCTTGTTGAAGCAAACGTCACAGTTAATGGTGAGAATTGGTCCTTAAAAGAAACTGACCATATTTAATTGTCCTTGAGAAATATGTATCTCTTAAAAATGAAAATGAGCACGAAATACTGTGAGTATTTTCACTTTAAAAAGCATGAATTTCATTCTCGTCCAAGCAGATTCATGCTAGATAATGATGGTTTGGTGCTATTCTGTTATTTAAACCAAAATAACAAATTTAGTGATTCTGGTTGAATAGGTATTACTGATAAAAGTGCACCTAAATTGAACAAGCTTTACCAAACCTGACTTTTTTCTTTTCTTTCAAGGAACAAAATAAAAACTTTATTTAAAAATTATCCTCTGTTATTTCACATATAATTAAAGTAAATGGGAACTGAGACTGCTTTAAAATGACAAATAGAAAATATGACTACTCTCTATTAGTCTTCTGGCATCATTATGATTCAGTAGCTTTGAGAGGGAACAGACCAAAAAGTCATTATTCAGTGAAAATCTTGCATGATATAATTTTTTTGACATCATATTTGATTTGATTTGGCAGTGGGAAAGTCATTTTGGTCGTTTCTTCAAACAAAGTGTCAGTGGGTTTCTATTTTATGGCTTCAGAACACTTGGAATATAAAACATAGATTATTTTTGGTCATTTTTGAACTTGGCATCTCCAGTCCCCATTTACTTCAATTTTATGGAAAATAAAGTAAGTAATAGGTTTGGAATGACAGAGTAAATGATGATAGAATTTGTATTTATGTCATTAGAATATCTCTCTAAGCTTGTTAAAAAGCCTGATTTTGGACACCAGCTCCCAAAAATACAGCATATGCTTGTGTAGTAGGTCAAGTTTTACATCAGCTGGATTTTATCTCATTTCCACACAGGCTGTTAACAGACTCAAAAATAGAAGTTCTGTAATTATCTCCGAAATCTCAAGGATTTCTGTAGGTTTCTGGTCACACTGCAGTCGTCACCCAATCCAAAGATCTCAAGCTCAGGCTTGATAAAAAGCTGTGCAGTCACACAAACACATTTTGTCTCAGGAAGGTTCACATTGTGATAAACTTTGTTTGCAGTGGGATTTTTATCCCTTGTCATTCTTTTCAGCATGGAATGTTTCAAATCTGCTTCTCGGCACAGGATTAACCCTCACTAATAACATGTTGCAGGATTGTAATTTTATCTAACAGAAATGATGCGTATTAAGTGCTGTAGTGGAATGTATAGGAATTGATTTTCAGCGACGTAAAGAATATGGTCTAAGAGCAAATGCTTATCTATTCAACTGAGCACAGACACTCCTGGCACTGTTGGATGCTACAAAGCTGGTTACAGCTCAGTTGGTCCAAGACAAATTGACCCCAATTAAAGAGAAAGTGTCTGATTAATTGAGCTGAGAACAGATCCAAACCGTTGAGTCGTTTTCTGCTGGAGCGCAGACTGCATTTACAAACAATTGCATTTATCGACTATTTTGTCGAAGCACTAGTGCTTCTTTCTGGGCTCTGTTTGAAATTGTTTGAATGGTACTTTCTAAGTGTCTTTCAATAGCTAGATATTATCTGATTTTACAATATATGTATAATTTTACTCCATTGTCGCGAGCTGAAAGTTTTTATAATAATAATATAGTTCATTATATTTCACAGTCATATTTCAATTAAATGTACAAGTGTACTGTCTGTTGAATTTGAAAATAGGACAATATAAATTTAGAAAAAATAAAAAGATATATAAAAAATGTTATTAAGTTCAATCATTGGTGAATATGAGAACAATTTACATTTCAAAATAAAATATGAACATTTCATAAATTAGCAAGCAAAATATGTATTAATATTATAATTTTTTAATTGATATTAAACATACTGTACATATTCTATTGATTTGTTAAATGTATTTATTTATACATTTTTACCCCGCATCAACCAGTTTGAGAAAAAGAAAAACCTAATCTTTTTCTGAATAATTTGCATTATATTTCACACTGGCAGTTCACCAACATGCATGACATATATTTTAGACCTGTGTTAATTTGCTTTGACATAAAATTCATTTGAACCAAAATGTAGAACATTTTATATTACATGCAAAAATATGTTTTTAGCATAAAAACAGCTCTCTTTTTAGCATAAAACAGTGATAAAATATTGCACGCAATTTTTCTAGATGAAGTAGGCGTATATATTGTTATATATACTGTATGTATTGTTATGTTATACTTGGTGGATTGCAATGCTTTGATACTGTTTTTCTGACTTATGTCTGATTTTTTCCATGAAGCTGACTTTCGGAGGAATGCCTTATTCTGGGAAGCCGGTCTCAGGGGGTAGAAGAAACTTCAAAGGCTGCATGGAAAGCATCAACTACAATGGAGAGAACATCACTGACCTGGCCAGAAGAAAAAAACTGGACACTTCTAGTTTCGTAAGTCTGTTCCCTTTTCAATCAACTCCACAAACCAAATCTGACTAATAAGAGTTTGAGTGCATAACTTTTCCGTTCATGACAGTTCTGTGCACAACACGTTTGGGTAGGTTGTTTTTGCCTGGAGGGTTTTGTGGAGGTGTATGACCATGAATAACTGTGCAAGGTTGACACTGCACAATGTAGAGCAGTTCAGACATGAAATTGGTGGAGCTTTCATTTTAAACCTCATATCTATGCTGTATGGATCCGTTTCATTTGTTTCAACATGCTGATGGGAATGTTAATCATCTTCACAGATTTGATGACTGATGTCAGCACTGATAATAATCTAATTTCCACTGCCTGTGATAATGCGA
Organism: Gymnocypris eckloni scoliostomus; assembly: GCA_027564155.1. Lineage (NCBI taxonomy): Eukaryota > Metazoa > Chordata > Actinopteri > Cypriniformes > Cyprinidae > Gymnocypris > Gymnocypris eckloni. The sequence continues at coordinate 13,208,399 of CM050436.1, read as the reverse complement.
AGAATGCAATAATTGCACATAATATCCGATAAGCATATCAGTTCTGTGGTTCATTAATGGAACCATAAACATGAAGAGATACAATATTATTTCTGATGAAATTTACAATCTTATCTCTGCCGTACAGTTACACTAGCACATCCTGTCACAGAACAACATACAAGCATTATGTTAAATGGAAATATGGTTTAATGAGATTCATGTTTTATTTCAGAGTTGTATTTTTGAGAAATAAACCAATCAAGCTTGTTCTGCACAAAATGAAATCTAGAATGAAAATTCTATAATTGCTTACTCACCCTCATGTCGTTCAAAGTCTGCATGACTTTATTTCTGTTGGACAAAGATGATACTTAAAAGTCAGTGAATGTCATTGAGGTCCAAAACAACACTGACTTTCATTGTACAAAAACCATTTGAAAATATCATCTTTTGTGTTCCACAGAAGAAAGTCATACAGGTTTGGAACCAGATGAGCAAATGATTGTCAGAATTTTCATTTCTTGGCTGAACTATCTCTTTAATAGTAAGAAAAAAGCACAATTCTCCTCCTTTACAAATTTGACATGTGTCCACCTTAGACAGGCTCCGAATTATTATTCATGACTGAAGGATTACGTTCAAGGTTGATAAAACACATCACATGAGCGGAGGCTCTGTTATGAAGCGCTGAGGAAGGCTGAGTGCACTTTTCTATTTCATTGTGATGAGACTGATTAAGTTCTCTATATTTGAAATAAGTCTGAAGTGCATTCCGTGCCTCGAAATTACCATTTAGAAGGACGTAGTGCTAGAGAGTTATGAATAAAAACTCTCGTCATTGCTTCCACCATGCAGCCCCTTTTCCAGCTTAAGGTTCTGAAATCGACGGCATGGTTGGAAACATGCTGTAGCAGCACTTCCAGAGATCTTTCTTTAAGCCCATGTTCCACATGAAAGGTCCTTAAACTTTTCAAACGCAGATTTATTTTCTAGTCACTTTATTTCTCAGCTTTTTACGTTTATTAAATATGTTGCATCTGAGAAATGCAATATGCAGTGTGCTACATCAAATTTGATGCTGTACAGAGAAATTGTTTGATTTTTTAAACAATTGTTTAACCATCTCAGTAGGTCTACATTTTAAACAGCTGTACGTAAAGTGTTTTCTGCCTAATTTTCAGCGCAACCTGACGTTCTCCTGTGTGGACACACACACGTTCCCCGTCTTCTTCAATGGCACCAGCTTTCTGCAGCTGCCAGGGAGGAGGGACCACAATATGGTGTCTGTGGGATTCCAGTTCCGTTCCTGGAACCCCAGTGGCCTGCTCCTGTTCAGCTCCTTGGCAGATGGAATGTTGGAATTGGCTCTAAACGATGGAAAAGTCACAGCGCACATTAACGTCACTCAGCAGAAAAACATGCGTGTGGACATTGCATCAGGTGAGCTGACATTCTTCCCCCACACAGACTCGATGGCTATTACATGGAGATCTCGTAAGGTTTCATCAGCCTCTTAGTTATTTTTTTAATGTGTTGTTTTTATAGCATAGCAGCACTTGCTTGATAATTTACTTAATGTTCAATGTTATACGTTTAAATACTGTATGATCAATCAGCACCAGTTTTAACAATATGGTAAAATTGCATCATGTCCCAGAGTTAAATGTTAACGCTCAGGTTTCTCTTTTATAGCTTAAAACCAGTATTTGAATTCTGTATGTATTTTAAGTTTAACAACAAATAGATGTTTCAGAGAAGGATAAAGTTATTATATTTTGATGAACGATTCTGAAGATAAACATCTCTCTTTTTCTGGCAATAGCATGCACCTGTGAATTTTGCGCAAGACAGAAATGTGTTTAGAGCACAACATTTGGGCTCTGGAAGTAAAAATCTAATTTATTTATTATATACAGACAGAGATAGATAGAGATAGATAGATAGATAGATAGATAGATAGATAGATAGATAGATAGATAGATAGATAGATAGATAGATAGATAGATAGATAGATAGATAGATAGATAGATAGATAGATAGATAGATAGATAGATAGATAGATAGATAGATAGATAGATAGATAGATAGATCTTTAGCAGTCGTTACTTTAGTCTTCAGTGTCAGACAGTCCTTCAAATATAAGTCTAATATAATGTTTTTGTGCTCAAGAAGTTTTTATTTATTATTAGCAATGTTGAAAACAGCTGTGCTCTTTGATGAATAAAAAGTTAAAAAGAACAGCATTTGAGATAGAAATCTATGGAAGTCCATGTCTGCCTCTGAATACTATAATAATTCTGAGAAATAAAGTTAGAATTGCGAGATATAAACTCACAATTCTGACTTTTTTTCTCAGAAGTTTATCTCGTAACTGTGACTTTTTTCTCAGGACATGCAGTATCAGTTTTTTTCCCTTCAGAATTGGACTTTATAACTTGCGATTTCAAGTTTATATTACACAATTCTAAGAAAAAAGGTCTAAGAACATAAATTCAGTAATTGCGATAAAGTCAGAATTGCATCTTTTTATTTGGTCATTCTGACTACTTTAGTCTTCAGTGTCAGACGATCCTTCAAATGTCACTCTAATATACTACATAATAAGCTGCACTGCTTAATATTTTCGTTGAAAACAGGGATAAAGATTATTTGATGAATTATTTTATAACTCGTAATTGTGAATTTGTATTACACAATTCTGAGAAAAAAAGTGCAAATCAATTACTTTCTATGTTTTAAATCAGTGGCAGAAACACGCTTCCATATAAATATTTTGTACAAAATTGTTTTTAAAAATACCAAAACTGCATAAAAATTGGTTGGTCTATTTGGCTGTCAATTAATAAAGTACTGCAATAGAGTAAATTTTAATTACGTATACATTTTGCCTCTGCATCTTCTTGAAGTATATTGGAATGCATATGGATAAGTTACCAGTCTTTAATGACTCCAAACAAGGCAGGGCAAGGTAGACACAGACAGGAACACCATGGGAGTGATGCGTAGACCAGACCAAATCAAACTGAACAGACATGACTATACATACACAGGATAATTATAGATAATTGACAGCTGGACAAGAATTAACTGATAATCACACTTAACAAGGACAGGAAACAAACCAAATATGGACACAAGAGGCGGGAACACAAGACACAAACACGACAGAGGACTGACAATAACATAGTTCGGATCATATAGTCGTGGAAGAACTTACTGAGAAATAAATATATATTTAAATTGTACCGCTGTTTACACAGCAAACAAATTAGATTTTAATAAAAAGGCTAGTCTTCATCTTAATGGAATTGTCCTCTTTTTTTGTTGACGTTAGAAGTGTCTTTGTCAGTCTGAAGGAGACCATTAGCCCAAAGACACCTATAGACATTCTGGACACACTCACCAAATTCCTGTGCTAATGGGCCATTAGGAGAAAGGGTAGTTATTCTTACATTGTTAACCTCAAGGCTAATTGGGCTCCACCTCTATGGAATCCTTTATCTCTTTTAAGAAAAGCAAATTGACTCCAAATTGAACTCCAACATGGAAGAGTCAGGTAATAACTTGATGGAGTTCCATGCATAGTAAGTCCTCAGTGATGGCTATGAGATTAATGTCGTGTCTGACCCAAGCTGATAAGTCTTCAGAATCTGAAATGTCGATCCAGTTTCAGACTTCAGCATGTTATTGGATTTACTGGATCAATTGTAGACTTTATCAATGGATGTATTGATTATGGGGTGTGACTTGTACTTCTGTACCAGAGAGTAAACTATAGCTCTATAATAAATCAGGTTGACTACATTTTATTAATTTGTTGTCTGAGTATATGATGTTTTCCCCTTCTTGAAATTATTTGATTTCTTTATTTTAAATGTTTTCATCAAATATCAATGAAACACATGCACATGTTCTTCATTTTCTATGAAAGCCTTTCAAATCCTTTAAAACTCCATCTTTGAAATCGAATATATTTGTCGATAGAACATTAGGCAGGTTTATACGTGTGGTTGCATGGCAGGGGTTTTCTTGTTAATCTGACATGGGGTATTAGAATGCAAATAGAGTCTAGTTTTAAGAGCTTTGACTTTTTTCTCTCCATCTGCAGAGAATCATTAGCTGAAGAAGTATTACCTTGACAAATTAATAAATGATTGCCTTAGTCATGCTTCTTGAATACTTTAGTTCTGTGGTATAGATGCTGAATTGAGAGCATTAAGGATCAATCTGGCTTCATAAATGGCTGATAAGATTTATGGGAATGCTGCAATGAATTCCTAATCCTTATAGTGTCAAATTCTACAACATCTGATCATTTTCTATCTACTGCCAGTTGTAAGACAGCCAGTAATTCTGGTTCCTTAATGATACTATTAACGGTTATTTTAAAGAAGAAATATTGGGAAGTGCAGTTTTTATTGGCAAATAACAAGATGCTTTCATAACAAATAATTTTTCATTAATTCTTAGGAAAGGTATGTTTACACAGGTTGTTTTTAATAACCGCTTGTTTTCAGAATCTGCTCATGAATAATGTCTTCTTTTATGTTGAGGTGAACAAAGAAATTCATACAGGTTCAGAACAACTCGAGGCTGAGTAAATGATGACAGTATTTTCAATTTTGGATGATCTATCCCTTTAAAATCTCGTGATACAATTCCAGCAACTCACATAGCCTACTACACTTCACATGCATGCTTTATCTTGAACTATAATGTTCATGTAAGACACAAATGACTGTTTACGAGGATAGTCGCAAGGACGGGCATTTTGACACATAACTATGTGTATTTGAACGTTTGAGCTCAAGGCGTGAAAAAGAACTCAAGTTTAGGCAGGTGCTTTATGCGCAGGTGCTGTTTTAGGCTGTAGCCACATGCATTTGTCAAAATGAATTCTGCCCCGCTTTTTAATCTCCCTGGACATTTTAATTTGTTTATAAACCACAATGTTTAAAATGAGTTTAAATGATAAGCTAACATTATGAAGCGCAAAACGATTTACATATTTCTATACCGGATTATTTCTCAACCCAAAAGCGAATATAGGCCTATAGAGTTTGTTCAAAAACAAGCAATATACATCCATCAAGTTAATAATCAAACTAACCTAAAATCTGTGGTGACGATGACGCTGTTTTTGATCTACTCCATGTGTTCGGTCAACTTGCTGTTCCACAACTTCATCATCAGATTTAGTAAAATAACCTGATAGCTGGAAATTTTACTGACTAACTCGTGTTTTTCCCTATCGCCAACATTTTTAAGTTTTCTTTTTTTTTTTGAATAGTTGACATTTTTGCTTATCGAAGATTGTTTTTACATGACCATTTCCAGATTACACCAGAACGAAGCGAAGAGAGGTGAGTGCGGACACAGCGGTCACCTGATAGATACACAGGTCGTTCAAAAGCAAAATATAAAATAAATGCATTTGATTGGTAAAACTAATTTAAACGTGAATTCAATTTATGGAAAAGCTCCACTAAATAATAGCGCTAATATGTGGGGGGCGTGGTGAGGCTTTGGCGATCGGCGCTACCAATGACCAGTCAATCTACTCCACAGCCAATCACGGGCCCCCTCCTTGCTCGGGCCCTGGGGCTTCAGTCCCGCCCAGCCCAATGGTTAATGCGGCCCTGATCACACTACACTGTTTATAATGCATGTAATAATGCACTGTTTGTGGTCAATGTTTTTGATTTACTAAAGAAAACGTTTATGAGAGAGATTCGTTTGGCAATTGGACGACATCGGTGTTTTGTTTGATTCCCTAAAAAGACCTGACTCATAAGAGTCATTTGATTGGGAATCAGACTACAGTGGTTGTGCTGTATGTGTGTGATTTACAAAAAAAAGAACTATTAAAAAGAATGATATGTTAGATTGTGTTCTATGTTTGTTATTTAATAAAAATAGTGATTGGGTTTGTATTAAATGAGTATTGCTGGAAACTGAGAATTTTAGAGTTTTATTCTGCCCCCAACCATTATGTCTTTCTGGTTTTTATTGTTGTTGTTTTTTTTACTGGAGTTGAAATTTCAAGTTCTGCTAGAAGTAAAGCTATCCTTCCCGTAATGATGTAGGATAGGCGACTGATCCAGACATCAAACAGGTTAGTAGAGTCATACAGTAAACTCTCATCTGTACAGAGTGAATATATTTGTTTTCTTTTGCAGCTACGCTTGTTTGCCTTCTGGCTCCATCCCTTTCTTGTCCAGGTTAAAGGTCCATTCTGCTTGTGTTGAGCCGCAAATTGGCTTGGGAAATGTGGACGAGGAGTCTGATAGTGCTGTAAAAGAGTGTAGTCTTGCTAATAGGCCTTAGTTAAGTCAAATTCCAGAGGGGACACTTGCGTAATTGCCATCTTCTTACTTTTACTTATTATTTCAGCAATTTAGTGCCTTTTCAGCCTACTGATTTAAATGCATTGAAACGAGTTTTCATCATCTTTTTCTTTAAGCGCTGAAGATTAACGGCCGTCACGTTAAGTTAATTGACATGTCATGAATGACTCAGTGTGGCGAATCCATTTGTAATGGGTGGGAATGCTACCATGTTAGGGATTAGAACTTCTTCACTAAATCCAAATGATTAAAGATGATTCATACAAAACATATCTGACAGAATGTTTTCTTCGAATCTAATTTCTCATTAATTGTCAATAATATGAAAATCCCACTTTTTGGTTAAATCGAGAATTGTCATGATCTTATCAACATCTTGTGTTGGTAAGTTCCTCAGTTTTTTTTCAGCATTTAATCATCATCTCTCGGGAGCCAATGGCAAGTGCTGATTACTTCCCTCAGTAACAGATAATTATTCATAATTAGGTGGTGATATAGCAAGGTTGTTGCCATGGTAATCAAGTCTGCAGTTGTCAAGAGAATGATCCAACTTTTGAGATGTTTTCTAATTAAGCATGAGGAATCGAGTGAAAATATGTTTGCTTTTGTTTGTTTTACGCTTATTTACTAATGGACCCAGTTAGAGCTAGTCAAATGCTGCTGTTTGCAGTAAAATTGTTAATCATTATAATGGCACTGTCTGGAAACGGATGTTACATATTTAGCATTACGTGTCAGTGGCGTGGTTTAAAATAGGGTTCCTTTACACATTTGTTTTCCTTTTAATTGTTAGTGCCGTTATACCCTCTAAGAAAATCCTAATAGGTATTCGGAGCATTGCTGCGTGTTCAAATACAACCGAAATTGACAGGGCGACTGAAAATTGCCAGTGATTTTCCACTCATCAAATGTAAGCCTGTAAGAACAACACTAACAAGTCATGTTGCTGACAGTTTGATTAATCGCACCGATCACAGACCTGTTCCATTGTGTTAATGGGATCATTTAAAAAAAATAATAACTTCAAATTGTCATGCTCTGTGGCGTTGTTTTACTGCTTATATGCATTCAGCTGTGGCTCTTCCCATGTCTCCAGCCAAGATCTGATACCTTCAAGGCATGTGAACTCGGAAGACTGAAAGAACTGCCAATCGCCTCACTCCTCTCTTCTCACTCTAGTATTATATCATATATTGATCCCACTTGTTTAAGTGAATCTGTTTTCTTTGAAATTTATGAAGCCCTTTAGCGCTTATGAATTTGAGTTGACTCTGTGCTTCGGTCTTAAATATTTGCCCCACCGAGGTAATTTGAGAGGCTTTTCAATCCAGGCGGAAAAGCAATTTAGCAAGCTCATAAACTGGGACAATATAACATTATAATCTTAGTAAGGTATAGTGTTTGCCCTATGATTCCCTTGGGGGGATCTCCATTATTGCAGTGGATTCTTATTCAATATTGAACTTTCAGCTCCACCAAGAAAGTTAAGGTGAACGGACATTTGGGTTTATTACTTGCTATTTATTACCACAGTGATATGACGGAGAGTTGTGCAGATTTTTGCAGACTGCATCTCATATGTTCTTTATTATATAATTAGGCTATTTTGACCATGCTTTCATTTTTTAGGAAGAATACATCAGCTCAGGTTTTATCAAATTTAGATACATTCCAAATAATTCAGTTGATCAGCACAGAAATTCTGCTTTGTAAATATTAGCAAGTGTGTTTTCAAAAAGTTTGAGACAAGGTGTTTTTTTAATCAATACCTTTATTCAGCAAAAATGCATAAAACTGATGAAAGATTATAACAAAGACTTTTACATTGTTAGAAATGCTTTCCATTTCAAATAACTGCAGTTCTTTAGATTTTTTAAATCAAGAATCCTAAAAAAGTGTCACTGTTTCCAGAAAAAAATATTAATCAGATCAACTTTGTTTAGCATTGAGGATGATAATAAGAAATGTTTTTAATATACATTTTAATATATATCCAAATAGAAACCAGTTATTTTTAATTGTAATAATACATTTTTATTTATTTGCTGTATTGTCAATTAAATCAATATAGTCTTGATGAGCATAAGAGACCTCTTCAAAAACGTGAAAAACATCTTACTAGCTATGAACTTTTGTAGTGGTATGATTGGTAGTGAATTTATTGCGAATGTTTTTTTTTTTTTTGAAGGAAAGACTCATGTGGGAAAGATTCTAATGTTAGTTGTTGACATTTTTATGTATTTTAACTCAGTAGCCAGAAAATGTTTTTGCTTCTTAACTGTTTTCCAACCTTGGAAGCAAGAATATTAAATATAAATATCTTGGTTTGTTTTTAAAAAGATATGTTTGTTTTTAACGCGTTGTTTGGGCAGTCTGATTGTCAATTCAATCAGTTCATCTGATGATTGAACTTTTCTTCACTGAACTGTAAGTTTCAGAGCATAATGGAGGCTGATATTCAACAGAATTTCTTCAAAGCAGAGAAAAAAACGAGTGGCTAAAATAAAAAAAGAAATGTGGACTTATCAATAGAAAACCTTGTGTATTATCGGTGCTCCTGGTATAGCAGATGTAATCGCACAGACGGTTTTTTTTTGAGACTTTTTAACACCTGTTTCTAGCAGATTGGTTTCAAAGGCGTGCATTGTGTCAACAGTGTCTCCATTTCCAAATGATGTAGGTGTTTGTCCATAGATGCAGAATAGATGTGAGGCTGCCATTCCTTACATTGTTCAGGGAGGATGCGATGTTAATTTCCTGTATACTCTCATGCTCTGAATTCCAAGTTAGTGAACAATCTTGATGGATGTTTTTGCAATAATCCATTGATCTTTCAGGGATATTTGTTCACAGTGGGTCTCAAAAGCTGCTCTGAATCGTTCTTTAACAGCTTCTTTGCTTTCAGACTACTTCTTCCTGTTTGCCTTCCTTCCTCTTCAGCCAAAATGAACAGATGTCTCACACAGCCTTTTTCAACAAAGCGAGTCATTTTCTCTGTTCCAAAATCTCAGAGAGCTGTGTACAAAGGCAGCATGTTAAGGCATCATCAGCATGCTTCCGAAGTTAAGGCTTTTCTGGTCAGAAACATGTGTAGATAGAATGGATAGAGGGGTAAAAAAGCTCAATAAAAACGATTAATTACTTTAATAAATAGTCATATTTTCCTCAAGATAATGTTTCAATAATTTATTATTTTCCAATATGAATTCAGTTGTTGTTGTAATATATTGTTCATATATTTTTTTATTATTATAATAATCACACTTTATTATTATAATTACACTTTTGACACAATAATTATCTTTAAATATGTACGTTACAATTTGCGTTGATTATATATATATAATATATGTAAGAGATAATCAACGGCTTGCAGTGCATCAAAGTATTTTGCACGATGTGGAGGAAAATAATTTTCTATTTTTCAGGATTCTTTGATGAATAGCAAATTCTAAAGTACAGCCATTATTTGAAATAGAGAAACATTTTGTAACAACAAAGCCATAGTCTTTTTTGATTAATTCTTGTTGAAGAAAATATTAATTTATTTAAATAAAAAACGAGTTTTGAATGTCAGTTTATCTTCCTTTATATTTTAGCAAAGGGATCATGAGGGGTCCTCATGGGGGTCCTTGTCCAGTTTGAAGGTTTCTTAATCAGTCACTTATGGGGTGCAATGGTGGTTAGGATCCTATGTAGACAGTAGGCAGTGAGGCATTAGTATTGGAACAGTGCTATTATGTCTTTAGCTCATCCATAATTTACAGTAAGATCAGACAAAGGATATCTTATGTCCATGACTTTACCTATTTTCAATAATGTCTTTGTGAGATCTCTGTTATGTTAGCCGCTCTCACTCTGATAGTGTATGTTACAGTGTCCTCTGTTTTATAGCTCTGTGTCTAGTCAAACACTGCAGGCCATCCTTCTGCCAAGATGAAAAAAACAGCTGTGAAAAGCTCAAAGCCTTGACCCGTGAACCTTCTTTAACCGTGTCCATTTTCTAGAGGAAAACAGGAGGTTTGTCTTTTCCAGAGCCAGCACCATGGTCAATTTTTATCAGTCAGAAATAAGCAGAGTTCCTTCAGGGTGGCGATGGCTTCAAAAATCAATGTGATATGTGGAGGTGACTGGGAGCAGAGAGTATCAGGTTTATCCGGCAGGCTTCTGCTGAAATATATTCACATTCCTTTATCACCCATTTTGTCTCTTCTTCAGTTGCTTAACATCAACTTTTTATTTTTCATTTTATGTTAAGAAAAGAAAAATGCCGGTATGGTCTTATTATATAGTGTGAGGGAAATATTTATATTAATGACTTCATAAATAAATATTATTCATACAATCTCTTGCTCAGTCCGTCTGCAGCAATTGAAAGAATTTAATAGCAATGGCTGGAAAATGTCTGTTTCCTCGAGGATGACTGTGAGAAGCCCATCGGGTGGTCGTGTGTATTTTACATCACTCACAAAAGCCTCTGCAAATAATAACAGCGAATCTGAGCTCCGTCCCCCGGAGCCCACAGGCTGTGCCTCAAGAAATGGACTCTACAACAGGCCAAAGCCAAGACACAAAGAAAACTATAGCTTTGAGCCAGGTCAGCCTAGAGGTATGAATTTATCAGGATGTGGTCTTAAACACTGCTTAGACAAATATCAGCGGGTTTTCACTCAAAATAGCCAGTGCATTGTCAAAACAGACAATATGTATGCCCACTTAGTGGTAGGGTTTTGACAAAGTTATTTTATTTCGTCAATAACAATAACAATAACAGTCCAGTTGTGGAACTTACAGGCAATTATTCTATTAAATTTTACTTTTAAGAGCTGTTTGATAGAAATTAATAGTTTTATTCAGCAATTATGCATTAAATTGATTGAAAGTGACAGTAAAGATTCTATTTCAAAAACATGTTGTTGTTTTGATCGTTCTATTCATCAAAGAATCCTGAAAAAAATGAATGTAAAAAATGTATGCAGCACAACTGCTTTTGACATTGATAATAAGAAATGTTTCTTGAACACAAATTCAGTACATTAGAATGATTTCTTAAGGATCATGTTACGCTCAAAAACTTGTCATCTCTGAAATAAATTATTTTTGAAATTATATTAGAACAGAAATGTTATTTTGTAATAATATTTTACAGTATTACTGTTTTTTACTGTGTTTTTGCCCTTGGTGAATATAAGCAAAAACATTAAAAAACGTACCAACCCAAAACCAAAACATTTGAACAGTCGTGTATTTTTGTACCAAAGCATTTCGAAAGGTGCAGATCACCTTATTTCTATAACACATCAAAGTAAAAGATAAACTTGAATTAAACAACGGTATTACTTTTGCTTGCAGTAAAATGTCTAATTTATTAACCACCCACAAAGTAGTTTAACCAGGAACTAAATATGATGAAATTGCACTGTGTGTGTTGAAGTTAAGTAATTGTCTTTATTTTTGGCACAAACATGCCTCCATAATTTTGGCTCAATATATTGTACCTTATTCACAAATATGATCGTGCTATTGAAATTTGATTTGAAAGTGCAGTTTATATGCATTTTCTATTGTGATTTTACCGGTACCTCATTTGAATAAGTCCATTAGTGAATCAGACACTATGCAAAATTGGTGCATCTCTCATTCTTACTGAACTTCCTCCAAAGATTTTGCCTGTGACGTTCATAGAAAATCTGAATTGGTCACAAAACCAAGACCTCCCTCGGATAAGTCATTAATATTCTTCTGTGGGGTGGACAGAGGAGGCATGATACATATTTCAGCGCCTTTCTCTTCATGTTTAAAAAAGGATCTTCTAAGACAATTTCAGACCCTCCGCTATCAAAAACATATTCATGGAAAAGCTGAAGCTTGAAGTTCCTGCTCTCCCAAGAGCACTCTTTCCTGGCAAAGCCTAACATTAATCATGGCTTGGTGTCTGTGAACCTCTGAGTAGTGAGGAAGCAGAAACTTTCCCAGCAATCTTTTTTGATGACATTATTGCATCTGGGGCTTCTTGGCTTGAGTTGCAGAGAGACCGTACTCAAATATCAGACTTTCCATGATGACAAATAGAGCTGGAGGCTGTGCATCCCTGTAATTACAACTCTACCTTTGAACCCCATTTGAGGATGCACCTGCATTTTAAAGGGCACTGAGTCCTTCAAATGCCATTCACACTTTAATGGTCTTGTGCGGCTGGAATCCACCAGACATTTATAAAAATCTGTTTGGGCGGTATTGTCTATGAGCGTCGCTTATTCTTTCAGTGGAGTTCAGTCATGTTGGAAGAGAGAGACCATTGTATGTGTGTGATCCTGAGGAGCTGAAGGTCGTCATGGGAAAGCTGATTAAGCAGGTGGAAAGTAATGACTGTAGGTTGATCTGTCAGAGTTCAAGGCACCCACATTGTGTTAATTAATCCGTGACGGTAAGTAACGACTGCAGGGTCTCTCATGAGGACATGCAGGGGTGCTGCCCTCTCACACTGATGTAGTGTAATTAGGAAAGTTACAAAAAGGCTGGACATAGTGATGCTGTGGAGCTGTACATCAAGACTGTGCCCCATGATCCACCTTTCTGACCTAATTAGAACGCATTTGAGTGTATTAAGTGTGCACTGAGATCATTTTTATAAAACTGTTGTGTGTGTGTGTGTGTCTATATGTGTTCTGTTTTCTGATGGGGGGTATTTGGGGAAGGTGATATAAGTCAATTATTTTGATCACAACATTTACAGGGTTTCTGTGGGACTTAAAAAGTCTTAATTTGCTCTTCCACAAATTAGGGCCTAAAAAGGTCTTAAATCAAGCAGAAAGTCTTAAATTCATAAATGCTTTGCAATAAACGTAGTATCTTGTTCAGTATTTTATTTAGTTTTCCAATATGAATACCTAAACATCCTGAAAACAAGATACATTTGCTTTAACATTGAGCATAAGTCTTGTTTTCTGAAAAATAATAAAAATGAATGTGTATTTTATCTGTTAACAATTTTGCCATAATTCTTTTGTAAGACAACTAATTAAACTTCTGTCTTTTGAGATAAGTAAAACATAATCTAATCAAATTAACTTATGTTTTAATTAATTTACCCACCAATGGGCAAAAATCAGATGCATAACCTAAAAAAGTATATATTTATTCATGTTTCTTTCATACAAGAGATAGAGGAGGCAGACAGCATATACAGTAGGTTCCTCTCGTTATTAAACTGATTCATTAAAATGTGTATTATAAATTATATTTGATATGTCCATATTATAATTTGCTTCTGTTCAAAATGTGTCCCAAAAAAGTGGAAGGGAAAAATGCTTTCATTTATTAGAGTCCTCTTAATTTGGCTTGTTTTGATTTGATTTTATTACAAACAAATGTATTATTTAGGATTTGTCACTCGTCAGACTGATTCAGAGTAACGTCTGAGTTGGTGAGTCTCTTGAATGATTTAAAAGAACCGTTCAAATCAGCCTTTGGTTTGTGTATATCAGACTACTTTAGTACTTATTTGCTTTTTTATATATTGCAATATATTTTTTAAACCTCAGTTTAAACTAGTTTTAGTAGATCAATGCTAGTTTGTTACTGGCACAAGTTGGGTATTGGTGAAGGAAGATGTGTTTGACCAGCATGAAACTACTCATGCTGGTAACCAAAATGTTTTACAGGTTATATAAGAAATAAACAGCTTTACAAGGCTGTTTTTTTTTCAGGGCATGCCGAAATAATCAGACACAACTCACACTTTAATCTCATCTGCTTTGTACACCCAAATCTCAGATGTCACTGACACTTGTTTGATGTTGTGTTGTCATATCAGGTCACTTAACATAATTTATCTTGTACACAAAAGCCACCTGTTTGTCCAACTGTCCCACAGAGCATTTTGTGACAGGCATCTCTGCTACACTGTTTGCTTCATACACCTACGAAAGCACAAAATGTATAGAGTTTGAGAGAAACTGATGGATGACATACTAGTAAATGGCAGAAAGCGCTGTCCCTTCACATCACCAGCAACTTCTAAGAGACAAATGTACCAGAGGTAATGGCGCGTAAGGTACTTTGGCCTTGTTCATGCCAAGTGGACTGTGCCTGAGAGTGAGAGCGGTCAGGAAGAAGAGAACAGTTGTTCAGTTTTTTTGTGGTGTGTGACAGATAGAGGTAAACTGGCCACTGGGGACCTTCAATGAGCTAATGTCATTCCACCAGTGCATGATTAATGGTGGAAAGGAATTCATTGCTCTAAGTTAGCAACAACCTGGTTATTATGTTCTGATGACTTTTGCCCTTCACGATGACATCAGAGTAAATATTAACTCTCTGATTTATCCATCAGAGCTGTCAAATCAGCAGCTGCTGTGGGTTTGTTAACCAGAACCCCTGTCATCCTGAATCCGCCCTCGGTGGAGACTTTTAGACTTGTCATTTTATCATCAGCAGCCTATTGTGGATTGCATTTGAATTCCAGATGTAAAATCCTGTTCAGTATATGTTTGTATGTGGGTCAATGACTCTCTGTTTTTGTATTTGATTGAAAATGTAATTCATGTGTACACTGACTTGAATACACATCTTAAAATTGTTTTAAATGTAGGATTTTTTTCATTGATTGATTGATTGATTGTAGGCAGAAAGTCAAGGTGATAAAACTGTCCTTATATAATGGTAAAGTAGAAAGCTTCATTAAAAGATTTTAGCATAGAAAATGTAATTAAGACAGAAATATTTTGCATCAAAAATTATTTTTTTTATTTCATAAAATATAAAGTTTGAGGTTTTTGATTTTGTTTGAAAGAAGTCTTTGCTCACCAATGCTGCATTTTATTTGATCAAAACAACAGTTAGAAACATATTCTGAAATATTATTACTGTTTAAAATAAATATTCAGTATTTAGACTTGTCTTCAGTCTCATATGATCCTTCAGAAATCATTTTACTATGTTGATTTGGTGCTCAAGAATTTTTTTTTTTTTTCAATGTTGAAAACAGTTTGCTGCTTAACATTTTTTGTGGAATATATTTTCTTTGAATAGAAAAGAAAGAAAAAAAATGAAATACAAATATTTTGTATCATTATACAGTACTTTACTGACATTTTTATTTAATACATCCTTGGTGAATAATGTATATACTACACTTACAAAATTCAGTATATGATTAACAGCTTATTAATATGTGAAAAACGTTCATGCACTAAATAAGTCATTTGGCATGACTACTGTGTTAGAAACAAGAGAAGAAGAAAAACAGGAAATGATAACAGAGAGAGAACCTGTAATTATTAATGAGGGTTAATTCATCTCAAAATATAAGATAATTTGACCTTTTTAGGACACGTTTAGGTTGCAAAATATTATGTGGTGTGACTATGCAAAAAATGTTTGGTATGATATGATTTAATAATTCATGATATTTGTTGAAATATACTTTTTAACTTGAGAAATATGTTTATTCTATAATTTTTTCATAATAATTAAGATCAAATGTATTCAAGGTGTAAGGTAAGTGCAAATTTTTACTTGACAGTCAATTAAAAGGTTGCAGTGTTGATTTGGAGGTTAATCAATAGTTTTCCATCTTTTTTTATAGGTTCTGGTCTGAATGATGGAGAATGGCATGATGTTCGTTTCCTGGCCAAAGAGAATTTTGCCATGCTTACCATTGATGGGGACGAAGCATCGGCAGTGAGATCAACCTCGCCTGTCCAGATCACAACAGGAAGCACGTACCACTTTGGAGGCAAGTTCAGAAATTTACAGAGCCCAAAATGGAGTACCATGAGAATAGATCCTCAGATCTTCTCACTCTCCCTGGTGCATTGGCCACTGATTTACAAAGGCCTTTGAATTTGTGTCTGCTGAGAGACCAGCACTAGAAAGGATTTGAGAACTTTCTTCACTGTGCATGCATAACGACAGCCCTTTAAAGAAATCAGGATGGGCATTAATGCTGATATGCTTTTATGTTTTATCTCGTTTAATTGGAAAATGAAAGAAAATTAACAAAGGGATGGCCGGATTAAAAGAAGAAATAATTGGCTGCCCAGACTAGTGTGAACGTCCTCCATTGTCTTTTAACTCTCATGAGGACCGGAGTGTCAAGGCGAAATGTCAGTACAGTTTTGATGTAAAAATGAATAAATCATTTATCACAGGTATTACTTATTTAAAATTCACTTAAAACCATAACGATGTCTTCTAGGAAAAACATTGGGCCTCACAATGTGAATGAGATAAAAGGCAAATGTGAGCCTAAGCCTTTTGGCAAAGCCTTCAAAAAGTTTGCATTCTTGAGTTGGAAGTCAGAAGACGATAGCAAGAAAACCAAGATGTTGAATTTGTAGTATTATTGCGATTAGAAATAACAGATTTATTTTAATATATTTATTCCTGCGATGACAAAGCTGAATTTCTACTCCGGTTTCCCAACAAATCCAAGTCATGGTATGCAACCAACATGCCATAAAAAGATCTTGAATAGTTGTTGAAAGCGATCAGTTGTCATGATTTTCCTCAGTCCAGAGATATCAGCTTGATGTATTTGGATCATGGGATCTGAAAAGTGCCAAAAACATGTCAGGAGTCATTTTGCCTTCATAAAATAGTTTGGAGAGACAAATAAAACTTTGCACTGTGACCTTCAGTCCTTGCATTTTGACATTAGTTTTTTTTTTTTTCGATCCAAAGTTGCATGTGCCACCCCACATGCATTCATTTTCCCTCTTTGATGGAAATGAACCCACCCCGGTGCCCTCTTCAGCCAGCCATCTGTCCGATCAGACCATTGGCAGGAAGTCAGAGATAAGAGCATGTTCAGTGGCTCGGAGAGGCAAGTATGCAAAGGAAGAGCGGCAGCTGAGATAGACAGCAGTGTCTGGTGCTATCAACCTGCCTGTCTATTGAGGCTGAGGGATAGCATGGCTGATAGCTTTATCAGACTCGCACATCTTCAAAAACAGCTAAATGAGGTAGGAACTGCAGTCCCTTCGCTCTGGGTCTGGCACGTCCCGGCAGCACATTTACACTTGACAGTCTCTAAAATTAGATCAAAAAGCTTCACTTCTCCTCACTGCGCTGCTGTTGGTTCACCTGCACACTAACTATAATTATCAATCATGTTTCTCCATCCATCACTGTTATTTTCTAGAGAGATGTGTCTGCACTGTCTGATTTGTTTACTACTGATTGGATCTTTTTTGAGCATAAAGAGACTTCCATATGGCAGAATATGTATGTCAAAGAGCGTTAACATTGGGAATAAGTGTAAAACATAGATTGAAACATATAAGTGAATGTAACAAATGTACAAATTCCTCATTCTTGGGATTAACTGTTCCCTTTCAAGGGAACTAAGTGATAAGTCTTGAAGCACATGTGTAATCAAGGTGTAATTGCCACGAACCAGGAGGCTATAAAGCCTGCCCAAACGAAGCTGTCACTAGCTTTTTGTGTCTTCGTGCTCTATGTGAATCTGTCTGTCTTATACATTAGAAAGAAAGATAGTTATGGCGAGAAAGCAACAGCAAGCCTTTAAGATGGGTGTTCGTCCCTGCCCGCGTTATTTAATGGGTGGGGATACACACATTCTTTGTGTTGCTTGTTTGGGAGAAGAGCACGCACAGTTAGCGCCTGAGAGCACTGGCTGTAAGCACTGCGATATGCTTCCCTTACGGATGCTCCGATCCCGCCTGGTTTTCTTTTGCGAGGACGCTCAGGCTCGCATTCTCCAGGCTCTGGTCCCGCTGCTGCGGAGGCACATCGAAGGCTGCGGTCCTGGGGTTCACAAATGGATCGGTCAGTGGAGGTAGAGACAGGCACCGCCTTATCTCTGCCTTCACCTGACAGATTCAGTGCTTCATATCTGGGTTGGGAAGCACGTGTTGTGGTTTCTTCCGCCCCGATCGAGGCACATACACTGCAGCTTCAAGGTGTTCGCATTATGAACTACATCGACGATTGGTTGATTCTAGCTCAGTCGCATCAGTTGGCAGTTTGGCATCGAGATGTCGTTCTTGCCCACATGAAAAATATTGGGGTTACGGCTAAACGCCAAGAAAAGTGTGCTTTCTCCATTACAAAGGTCCACTTTCCTGGGCGTGATATGGGACTCAACGTCGATGCAGGCACGCCTGTCACCGGCACCTATAGCGTCCATCCTGTCAGCTGTAAAAAGTATAAGGCTAGGCCAGTCACTCACTGTAAACAGTTTCAGAGACTGTTAGGTCTTATGGCAGCAGCATCCAACGTGACAGCTTTTGGACTGTTGTACATGAGACCCCTGCAGTGGTGGCTCAGGACCAAAGGGTTTTCCCCGAGGGGCAACCCCTTTTCACATAATCAAGGTCACACGGCGATGCTTACGTGCCTTGATAATATGGAAGAAACCTTGGTTCCTGTCCCAGGGTCCCATGTTGGGAGCTTCATGTCTTCATGACGCTCAAGTCAGGATCTGTGGAAGGACCATCATCTCTCATGGCACATCAACCGTCTGGAGATGTTGGCTGTATTTCTTGCATTAGAATTTCCTAGCAGATCTCAGGGGCCACCATGTGCTCGTCTACTCAGACAACACATCGGTGGTCTCCTACATAAATGACCAGGGGGGTTTGCGGTCACGTCCACTTGCAAACTGGCGTGCCAAATCCTCCTGTGATCTCAAGAGAAGTCATTGTCTCTGCGAGCAGCTTACATCTCGGAGGTCCACAATATAGGAACAGACATCCTGTCGAGACAGGGGCTGAGGCCCGGGGAATTGAGGCTCCACCCCGAGGTGGTGGAGTTGATGAACAACTCATCAACTCATAAAAATGAACATTTGTTCGTATGTCTTGACCTCCTCACAAGGGGTCCCTGCATCTAAGCAAAGGATGAGCAAGGGGGCGGTCGAGGCCATCTCACTTGCTTATAAGTCGGCCGGTCAACCTTCTCCCATGGCTATCCAGTCCCACTCGACCAGGAGTATGGCGTCCTCCAAGGCTCTGATATCAGGAGTTGCTCTCCAAGAAGTTTGTGATGCGGCAGGCTGGTCCTCACCGAACACATTCGTCAGATTTTATTCTTGGACCTGGACTCTACCCCAGGTTCCAAAGTGCTCTCGTCCTGCTCGTAAGATTCACACAGGACAGGCACTCGTCGCTATGGTGATGTTGTACTGACGTTCCCATAGCGTGTTTTACGCAACGGAGTTCCCTTGAAAGGGAACGTTCGGTTACGACTGTAACCTCGGTTCCCTGAAAAGGGAACGAACGTTGCGTTCCCGGCCATATCTCCTTTGTGCCTGTAAGCGGCTTGCTCAGACTTTTAAGCTAGTGACAGCTTCGTTTGGGCAGGCTTTATAGCCTCCTGGTTCGTGACGTCACCCGCTCTGACGTCCCAATTACACCTTGGATTGATTATACATGTGCTTCAAGACTTATCACGCAAAGTGTTCCCATAGCGTGTTTTACGCAACGTTCGTTCCCTCTTCAGATTCATACACGCATCTGCACTTTATTGTTTCTAACGAGAGAATTCGCCAGAAAGAGGTATTCGGTCAGCGAGAGAGTGAAGATAACAGCAGCATTTCAGCTATAACTCATCTGAACACCTCTGATTGACCATTGCATTCATAAGCTCAACAGAATCGTGTGTGATTGGTTATAATGCGCATTTCTGTAAAAACATGTCTGTCTCAGCGAACTCAGATTTGAATTTTGCAGCTGATGATATACGCACTGAACGATTTAATCACGCTGGTGTGATTGTATCAAATATATAAAATATTATGCTGCTATTTTTTGTCTTTTGGAAGCTGCATTTAAAATCCACTTGGCTCAAAAATCTGAGGGTACACGTGCCCCCTCACTTTGAAGGGGCATGATGCCTCTGAATGTGCTGCACAAAATGCATGGCAGTGAGATAATAAGATGCTACACATTAGATGGTGCAGCCGGGATCATGTTTGTGACTGATCTTATTAGAGACACGCTAACATCTCCGACACCATGCAGAAATGACATAGCGCCAAAAATGGAAGTAAATCACTACATTAACATATTTGACAACTGGAAAACTGCAACTATGCAGCAGTGATGATTTGGGTCTGTTACAATCTTCTATAAGCAAAGTGATCATACAAAGTGAAGGCTTATAATAGACGCTACTCTTAAAAGCTCTTTTTTATTTCCTTCGTGGAAAACCAACTAATCACAATCTTCAAAGACTGTGTCATAGCTAGCAATGGGGTCAGCCCTGCCTCCTCACTAAGGTAAAAGTTTTTGTCTTTTCCTCACTCTAGGTGATGTGTTTTGTTTTTGCATGCTTTTCAGCAAATTGCACAAGTAATAAAACAAAATCTGTGCTATACATTTGTGTGTGCATATGGTCTGTGCTACTATTAAGCAATATGTTTTATTATTCAAAATATTAAATTATTAAACTAACCTCTCTGTGGCTTAAATGGGCTTTGCTTTAATAGCAGTATAGTTTTGGCAGCTTTGTTGGCTCTCAGAAAAGTCTTGTTGCACAGTTCATGAATGGTTATTATAAAGTTTATTCTTTATTTAGATGATGATTATTATAAAATAAGGTAATTTTTCAGTTAGAGGACACTTTTATATCTAAGAAATAAATGAGCAAATTACAGTACAGCTTTACTGCAGTGACTGAAACTATTTATCTTGCTCTTGGGCACTATGGTATTAGTTTAAAGGCCCTAATATACTCACAGCAAAGTCATTTTTATTTCTTTGATTAAGGGTAAAACAAAGTTTGAAATACCTGAGCAGTGGAATATTGTTAGCTAACATCCAACGCTGCTGGGAGCCACATTTGGATGAATCTGTTATGTGCTGCACACGTTCCTCTCAATAATGAAATAAACACACAATTAAAATTATGGTGGTGAGAAAACAACATTTAAGAAAGCACCTGATCATAGCGATGTGGATATGTTATAACCAATACTCCAGTTAAGTCACATATAGCAGTATAATATGATAAATTGTTTTAAATCAAGCGGCTTTACAGTATTAAACAATTTTCCATTTTTGGATGAACCACAGCTTCCCACTAGAGTTCTTGTTTATCCAGAGAAACCACCAGCATGAACACTGGTAATTGAGGCTGATTATGCATGGAAGCTAATTGTAGAGCATGGAACTGGGCACATTAGATTTTATGTGGTAAAATCATCAAAGGCTTGGCTCTGATCAGACTGTGCTAGCAATGGAAAGGTCATCTATAAAAAAATATGCAGGACCAGATGAGGTTACTAGAGGCGGTTAATACTATGTTCCCATTCACCTCACTCCGACAGCTGTAGTGAACACACATCTATGTTCTGGCAGACTGCAAAAGCATAACAATCTATCTTGTTTCTATGCATGGAATGATGCATGTTTATCTGGTTAATTGTATGACTGAGCTTTGGTTTCTCAGATATCAGCTTAGTACAAAAACGTCTCTGTTACGTATGTAACCCTCGTGCCCTGATGGAGGGAACAGAGACGTTATGTCGTGATGACATTAGGGGATTCCCTTGGGAGCCCCAATCATTTCTGATTTTAAGAGAAAACGGCAATGAATATTGGATAGAGGATTTTGCATACCTGATCCACTCCCCGGGTACATGTGTATAAATAGGCAAATGGTGCATCCCCTCATCAGCTTTTATGCTGAGGAGCCGAGAACGTGTCCTTGGCACCCAGTGATGTTTCAAGATTGTGGCATGGGGACATAATGACATAACCGAGACATTCCCTATCTGTCGGTCACTAGGAGTTATGATGTGACGACATTGGGAGTCTATGGAAATCGCTACAACCTGAACCCCATCACAACTTTATAGCATTGCAGATGTTGACAAGAAAGCGCATGACAGAGAAATGCCATGCAAATGTCGTAACCTTCCTATCACCCCAGCGTAAATTCGCTGACCCTGGTGCCCACATGTGAGTACATCGCTGCTAGAGATAGCCATGCCGCTGTTCCTTTCCCCACAGAAATCGGGAGGGCTTTCGACCTTCAGTGAAAGATAGCTTCAAGTATTTCCTATTTGTTGTTACAGCCTGGGTTACTACTCCAATCGTGCACCTTCGGGGGTCTTATCGGTAAGAAAAACAGCCGATCGTGAACAGACTCAACCCCAAGGCAAGAGCTCGCCTCGTAGAGAGGGCTCGGGCCTGAGGGAAAGTGTCTTTCACCGCTGGTGGACAAAACACTCAAGTCTGCTGCACATGGAGGTTCCCAGATCTGGACGCGGGTGCCACATGGTGTCGGGCCTCTGAGAAAGGAGTTCCTTCCTCACAGGGATGCGCCAGGAGGAGCTGTCATGAGGAGCATGAGTTCTGAATACCAGGTTTCCTCGTCTCGCTGACCTTGCACAGTGTCTGTGCGAGAAGGCTCACTGGGGGAAGCGCAATCTTGCGTAAAACCCAAGGCCAGGTGTGCGCCAGCGTGTCTGTGCCGAGGGGGCCTCGGTCAGGGAGTCATACAACTGGCCATGGGAGGACTCGTGGGAGGCAACCAGGTTTACCTGAGCTACCCGAATCAACTCCATAACAGCCGGATCGTCTTGGGATGGAGTCGCCATTCTCCAGGGAACGTGGGCCTGATGTGAGAGCACATCGACTGCACGTTTGAGCTCCCCCAGAATTTTGATAGTGCGCAGCGTCTTACTACGTCTTATTATGTCTGAATCCAGAGGAGGAGCTGGCGGGCCAGTTGTGACATGCGATGTTAATCGTAGACAACCCTACCAGTTGATGTACGAGACAGCCGCAGTGTTGTCTAGCAGTACTGATAGACTGCTGCAAGACTAGTAGCACTGCCTGCACCTCGTGGCAGTTGATGTGCCAAAGCAGTCGACCTCACTAATCTGCTCTTTTAGTTAAATCTGGATCTTCCGCTTCCGGCGCTGCGCTGTACAGTCGACGTTAGGGATGGCTCCGCTCAATTTGTGCTTTAATATACTTTTTTACGTATTTTTACTTTCTCTTTTTACACGCATAACGTCTGCACTGTTTATATATGACAGAAGAACACTTTTGGACATTGGGCACCACTGCACTAACCTGCTTCAGGACACTTTATCCACGGACCCAGCGTGGCCATTGGAGATACTTGAACACTGAGGGTTAACAAAGGCCGCCTCAATAATCCCAGGCGGCGAAGGAAACATCGCGGGAGACGCGCTGGAATACGTTACAGACTGAGGAAAAGGGCTCACAGTCCTCCTCTACCGAGTATTCTGCTCGCTAATGTCCGATCCTTGGAGAATAAGATGGACGATCTTAGAGCCAGGATTAGTTTCCAACGGGACATTAGAGACTGCAACATCTTTTGTTTGACCGAAACGTGGCTCACGCCAACGGTCCCGGACACCGCTGTAACGCCGTCTGATAACTTCTCTGTTTTACGGATGGACAGAACAGCCGAGGCCGGTAAAACCAAAGGTGGTGGAGTGTGCTTCATGATTAA
The DNA here is from genome assembly GCA_027564155.1 of Gymnocypris eckloni scoliostomus. Classification (NCBI taxonomy): domain Eukaryota; kingdom Metazoa; phylum Chordata; class Actinopteri; order Cypriniformes; family Cyprinidae; genus Gymnocypris; species Gymnocypris eckloni. The sequence goes on along the minus strand of CM050436.1, from coordinate 13,184,613 downwards.
CAAAAAATGGTGTGACCCCAGGAATATCTCCATTCTGTCGCGTTCCTGCTCGCCTCATCTGGAACACCTCTCCATTATCTGCCGCCCATTCTATCTTCCCCGGGAGTTTACATCGATCATCGTTACTGCCGTCTATATTCCACCTCAAGCAGATACTAGCTTGGCTCTGTCCAAACTCCACGACGAGCTCAGCGGCAACATCAACAAACACCCTGACGCAGCATGTATTATAGCTGGGGACTTAAACAAAGCCAACCTCAGAAAAGTCATGCCAAACTTCCACCAACATATATCCTGTCCAACTAGAGGACAGAATACACTGGATCATTGCTACACCCAGTTTAAGAATGCCTACAAAGCTCGTTCACTGCCGGCTTTTGGCAAATCAGATCATGTCGCCATTTTTCTCACACCGGAATACAAACAACGGATCACTCATGAACCGCCGGTGGAGAGGGAAGTGACGCGCTGGTCCCCCCACTCCGAAGCTATGCTACAGGCGTCTCTTGATGACGTCGACTGGGACATGTTCCGGGCGAGTTCATCTGACATCAGCGAATTCACGGATGTAGCAGTAAGCTTTATCAACACGCTAACCGAACAAGCCACTGAAACCGTGACTATAAGGACATTCTCCAATCAGAAACCGTGGGTGGACAGATCAATCCGCGATGCGGTTAACCAACGCACTGCCGCATACAACGCTGGTCTTTTGTCGGGAAACATGAGCGAGTACAAAGCTTCGTGCTACGCTCTCCGTCGGGCAGTTAGAGCTGCTAAACTCAGATACAGGGAGAGAATTGAGTCACACTTCCAGCTCAATGACTCTCGACGCATGTGGCAGGGACTGAAGACCATCTGTTCCTCTGGAAATAACTCCTCCGCAGAGGTGAGAGCAGATCCGTTACTGGCCGAAGAGCTAAACACATTCTACGGCCGCTTTGACTGCAATGGCGGCGGCGCGACTCTGCCGAGCAGCGTCAGAAAGCAACAGACAGAGCAGCAATGATTATGCTATCACCTTTTCAGAGGCGGCGTTCGAGGGGAACTAAAGAGAGTGAGCGTAAGGAAAGCAGCAGGACCTGATGGGATTACTGGCGCGTTCTGAGGTCCTGTGCTGATCAGCTTGCTGGTTTGTTTACTTCCATCTTCAATGAGTCCCTCGCTACCTCTGTTGTTCCCACCTCCTTTAAAAATCTGTTATAATCCCTGTGCCTAAGAACAGTAAACCCTCTTGCCTGAATGACTATCGTCCAGTTGCCCTCACATCGACAGTCATGAAGGTTTTTGAGAGACTTTAAAGAAACACATTTGCTCCTCCATTCCTGCTACTCTGGACCCTCTTCAGTTTGCCTATCGGCCAAATAGGTCAACTGATGATGCCATCTCCCAGGTACTACACTCCCTCACTCACATTGACAGCAAGAATGGCAACTATGTCAGGCTGCTATTCATAGACTATAGCTCAGCTTTCAACACTAAAGTCCCCACCAAGCTAGCTGTCAAACTCTCAGACCTCGGCCTAAACACTTCACTCTGTGACTGGATTCAAGATTTCCTCACCGCCAGACCACAAGTGGTGAAAGTCGGCCAGTTCACCTCCAACTCCATCACCCTGAACATAGGAGCCCCACAGGGCTGTGTCCTGAGCCCCCTGCTATACTCTCTCTACACACATGACTGCGTGTCCTCACACAGCTCCACTTCTATCATTAAATTTGCGGATGATACTGTGGTTCTGGGCCTCGTTTCCAACAATGATGAGGCCGCATACTTGGATGAGGTGGAGAGACTCACATCATGGTGCCAGGACAACTGCCTCTCTCTGAACGTGAGCAAAACCAAAGAGCTGATTGTAGACTTCAGGAAGAGACAGCAGCAGCCTACACTCCTCTTATGATCAGTGGGACCCCTGTGGAGAGGGTGAGCAGCTTCAAGTACCTCGGTGTAAACATCTCCGAGGACCTGACTTGGACTGCACACATTCAAACACAGGTCAAGAAAGCCAGGCAAAGACTGTACCACCTGCGACAGCTGAGGAAATTCAGGGTCTCACCAGCTATCCTGAAAACTTTCTATTCAGGGCCATAGAAAGTGTTTTGACTCAGTGCATCTCAGTGTGGTATAATAATGCCACAAACCAGGACTGCAAAGCTCTGCAGAGAGTCGTGCGTTTAGCTGAACGCATCTCAGGGTCTGCTCTCCTCTCTGCAGGACATCTACCTCAAACGCTGCAAAAGCAGAGCTGTAAAATCATCAAAGACTCAACTCACCCGGTAACCATCATTTCTGTTTACTGCCATCTGGCAAGCGCTTCAGGAGCATGATGGCAAAGACTGAAAGACTCATGGAGGAGTTTCTTCCCTCAGGCCATCAGGCTCCTAAACTCAGTCTCATAACATCATCACACCCACAGGACTCAATTTATTAAACTGTAAACACACCCATTATTCTCCATTATCCACACTGCTGCTATGTGTACATACCCGGTACAACCTATTTGCACATTCTCTTGCACATCCGTGTTTTTTCATTAATATTTATTATCCACAGTATACTGTATTGCACATTTTATCTCATTGCACATCCTACACTTTATTTTACACTTTATTTTATTATTTGTCCCCTTTTCATTCTCACCTATATTTATATATATATTCTCTTGTGTTATGTTTCATTGTTTTATTGCTTATGTTATTTTATTTTCTATTTTATAATTATTTTTTTTTTGCACTGTCCATTGGCGGACCTGTCCCGACCTACATTTCACTACTGATTATACCCTGTATGATTGTGTATGTGACAAATAATAAAGAATCTTGAACCTTGAACCTTAAAGTGCCATGGGGAATTGCTGCAGACAGGGACACCGCTGTTCGCACCATGACGCTAACCAGAACAGCTTCCAGACAGATGACGAATGGCTTTGTGGAGATCAACATTCATCCACTCGGCTCCTAAGCAAAAATTGCCTATTTATACACGGGGAGTGGCTCAGGTATGCAAAATCCACTTGCCAATATTCATTGCCATTTTCTCTTAAAGTCAGAGATGATTGGGGCTCCCAAGGAAATCCCTTAATGTCATCACAACATAACTCATAGTGACTGACAGATAGGGAAATATGAGTGCTTCTCAGTTTAAAATCAGTGAAAATGTAATCATTAAATCTGGGAACTGGCTTTATCTCTGTTTAAGATATGGTTTAAATAGATCAAAAGGTGTTGCAGGATCATTTTCATGCAGCTGGTAATGCTATTTATGCTATTGTCTGGCATCCAATCTGATGTAGGTACTATTTGATTATTGCTTTCTCTAACACAGTGGCTCTCGACCTTTTTTTCCACCGGGCCGCACTATGGTTTTCTTGCGGGCCGCACACATGTAATTTATATATTACATAATCAATACAAACCAACCAGATTTATAATATTATTTATAGCCTGAATATTATGATATCTAAAAACGATTACATTTGTTTAAATAAATAATTCTACTCACCAATAATAAAACACCTGATGCTGTCGGGAACCAATTTTGTGAAATTCTGCTCGAAATGAGTAACAGCACAATGAAGTTGAGATTGTAAATTGCAGTCTGTAAGACGTGCACGAAAGTGTTACTTGGCATGCAACATTGCAGAAAGTGTGCGTTCACAAATGTAGCCTATGTTGATCCAAATATGGAAAGAATTTTTGAATTTCATAATCTGAGTGTTCTCTCCAGAAATGTTTTGCCATATTTCTGTAATAATGATGAAAGCTGCGTAGTAGTTATTGGGTGTTTCTTTTTTGCCTGAACATCTTCAAGGGGGTGGGGGGGCAAACCGAAAGTAAGTACATCACTCTCTTCACTGATAATGAAACTATTCTTGTTTGAATGCGTTTCTTCGCTGGCATTTTCCACATTTTGTTTTCCGCCTTAACAAATCTGTCCATTCTGATGCTCAATTTTACATAACTAATGGCTGCTGATGACTATTTGAATTTAATTCTGCCAAAGTGCGTGCTTGTAAGTGTTCGTTAAATGCGTAACATTAATTACGTGAGTACATAGGTCTGCTCATGTCTGAAAATAATACATGAAAAACTAAATTGATTTACATAACAAAAGCATTAGCTTATATTTGTTTAGTAAAATTTTAAATGAATGTAAAAACTAAAACTAATTTTAAAACAAAGTTATTTTTTAATTATGTTCAACACGTAAGACTGTAACATTCCGCATGGTGGGCCGCATTCGGATTTGTGACGAGAACTGCTGTTCTAACAGAATACTAGTTCTAGAATACTAGAAATAAATAGATAAATACAAAAAAAGTTTGGATTTTACAATGTGCAGATTAGAAAGTTAACCCTCTGTGCCTCTACCGGTGGGTTATTACTGTTATCAGCCTTGAGATAATGACTCTAAAGAGCAAAGACAGTCATGTGTGTTTGTGCAAGATAAGCCTCCAGTAACAGTTCTACACCTGATTCAGATCCTCATTACAGGGATAGACAGACTGGCCTCATGCACATTGTTTCCACATCTCCTGGCATTTGCCTGCCTTCTTGGAGTTAGACATGCTGTTGAACTGTTAAATAATTAAAAGTGATCATGCTATATGTATAAATTGTCTTGCCTTACCTAAACGTTTATATTTGAGGTAAAAGTCCCAGTTGTTATGGAGTGAAAAAAAAGTCTAGCGCACTAAAAAATGAAAATACTTAAATCACCCCAATGTTGTTGTTTATTTCATATCAGTGGTACAATTTTGGTTTTGGTTCCCCTCTTCCCATAAATTGTATGGACAACATTTTTCAAAAGTAGATTAATTTGTGTTTAGATCAGGAAATTATTTTTGTTAAATTTTTAGTTGAACGATCCCTTTAGCTTTGCTAATTGCCTATATATATACACACATGCTTTTAAATTAAATTTAAACGAAACCTTTTTGCACAAATTATGTTTCACCATGCATTTTTCATGAAAATAAATATATTTTATGTGACCATATAAAAAAAAATGAAACCTGTTCAGTGAATAATGCAACGTATCCCATTCATAATTAAAAAGGTCTTACCTCTTCCTTGTGTGACAAAGAGCCCAAGATGCTCATCTTGGAATTTTGTGAATAAAACATAATTAGCTTTAGAACATGTTTGATTGTTTAAGCCCTAATGGAATATCTTAGCAAACAAAACAGAAAAATCCCATCAGTCCCTGATGTCTCCAAAAGACCTCTCATATGTATTTAGCTAAATGCAGTGGAACAGTGAGAATAGCTCTTTGTTTTTCCAAGTAAGGGACTGCTTGTGTCCTGACATTCTTTCTAGCAGAGGTGGAAAGTAACGAATTACATTTACTCGCGTTACTGTAATGTTAATTGAGTAGCTTTTTTGTGTACTTCTACTTTTTTAAAGTATTTTTTCAAATCTGTAGATGTACTTTTACTTAAAGTATATTTAGTTTGAAGTATTGCACTTTGCTACATATTAAAACACATTAATTACGGAGTAAAAAAAATAAATAAATCGCTCCCTGGAAACTACTGCAGTAAATAATGGGCACGAGAACAAACTGGCGCTAAAACCACAAGAAATATGAAGATGGACATGACAGACGTTATGGTGCAGACCGTAAACCAAACCCTGTCGTATTCTGCTGAAGTTGAACTCGAAGGAAATGAAGTGAACCCCTGGCCATATTTACAGGTTTATCTCAATAAATTAGAATGTCATGGAAAACGTCTCAGGTTACGTATGTAACCATGGTTCTCCGAGTGGGGAACGAGACACTGCGTCCCCTAGGGGTCGCTATGGGGAACGCCCTCAGCGTGACTCGTGTCTGAAGATACATATGTAAAACACCATCCGTTGGCGGCGACAGCCCATGCGCGTCACTTCGGCGCGACCATAATATAAGGACCGCCGGGAGAATACATCATCCGCTTCTTCGTCTGAAGCTTGCGTCCGAAGCATGGCCCAAAGCCTAGGGGACGCAGTGTCTCGTTCCCCACTCGGGGAACCATGGTTACATACGTAACCTGAGATGTTCCTCTTCATGGGAACTTCGAACTGCGTCCCCAAGGGGTCGCTATGGGGAACGTTATACCCACGCCACCATGCTGAGGGGAGTGCAAGCCCAATTCACGCAGGAGGCGAGCACTAGTCAACTCTACCATTTGGCTCAGGGAGTTGCCCCTGTGGACGGTTGATGCTGTCAGTGACATTATCCCCTTTGGACAAAAACCCGAGCTGCATACCTGAAGTACTCACCTGCTAGGTGCTGGGATTACTGGACCCAAGGTAGAGCTCACAGGTTTGGAATCAGTCTTTATAGAAAGATTCCTTTAAGAGGATAGGGCCAAGTACCTAGTGGTAGCCACTAGGTCCTGGCCGGTCACCAGGGGCTACCGCTTGCTCTGCACGAGCTTGCTGAGGAAGCTGTCTTAACAGACCCCTTGGTAGCATTACCCTTTTTAAACCAAAAAATTGGGTTACAGGGAGTGGGGCCCAAGGCACAAACCGGGGCTTGACTAACTCAAGTGAGGGCACGAAGCTGTGCGTGTAACCCTACCCTATGGGATTTTTATAAAGAACGCAGAACATGCTATGTGCGGACTTACCACTGGGTGGATTTTAAAAAGTGCCCATTGCTTTAGCGTGTGCACTTGTATATATTGTTTTATTTACGTTCTATGCTCGGGGGACTAGATACTCAGAAGGGAGCGGCATGCTCATAGATGACCCTCTACGGTGAGGGGAGTGATGCTAGCTCGACCCACAAGGCGAGTGATCTACACCGAACTCTGGAAGTGGAGAAACTTCAGATGCTCAAACAGGAGCGGCATGCTCATAGGTGACCCTCTATGCGAGGGGAGCAATGCTAGCTCTACCAATAGTGAGCTCTGGAGAGCGGAGAACTCATTCTTGAGAGGGAACTCAAACACTCAGGAGTGGGGCCCAAGGCACAAACCGGGGCCAGACCAACTCAAATAAGGGCACGTAGCTGTGCGCGTAACCCCTACGGGATTTTTAGCACGTAGCTGTGCACGTAAAAATCCCTACAGGATTTTTAGAAAGAAAGCAGAACATTCAATGTGCTAACTTACCACTGGGTGGATTTTAGAAAGTGCCCAAAGTCTAGCGTGTGCACTTATATATTGGTATTACGTTCTATGGCTCGGGAGCGGAGAACTGCTCATCCCTTGGAGTGAGAGGGGCTTCAGACGCTCAGAAGGGAGCAGCATGCTCGTAGATGACCCTCTACAGTGAGGGGAGCAATGCTAGCTCGACCCACAAGTTTTTGAGCGATCTACACTTTCCGAACTCTGGAGAGTGGAGAACTTCAGATGCTCAGACGGGAGCGGCATGCTCATAGGTGACCCTCTAGGTGAGGGGAGCAATGCTAGCTCTACCAATAGCGAGCTCTGGAGAGCGGAGAACTCATCCTTCAGAATGAGAGGGAACTCAGACGCCCTAAAGGGAGCGGCAAGCTCATAGGTGACCCTCTATGGTGAGGGGAGCAGTGCTAGCTCCACCGATGAGGATCCCTGGAGAGCGGAGGACTCATCCTTCAGCGTTCAAAAGGGAGCGGCATACTCATAGGTAACCCTCTTAAGGTGAGGGGAGTAATGCTGGCTCTACCGACAGCGAGCTCTGGAGAGCGGAGAACTCATTTCTCAGAATGAGAGGGAACTCAGACGCTCAGAAGGGAGTGGCATGCTCATAGGTGACCCTCAGTTGAGGGGAGCAATGCTAGCTCTACCGACAACGCACTCAGAAGGGAGCGGCATGCTCATAGGTGACCCTCTAGGTGAGGGGAGCAATGCTAGTTCTACCAACAGCGAGCTCTGGGGAGCGGAGGACTCATCCTTCAGTGCTCAGAAGGGAGCGGCATGCTCATAAGTGACCCTCTAGGTGAGGGGAGCACTGCTAGCTCTACCGACAACGAGCTCTGGACAGCAGAGAACTCATTCCTCAGAATGAGAGGGAACTCACCTTTTTTTTTTTTTTTGTCCTGGCTTAGCAGGAAATTTCCACCTAACCTTGGTCAGGTGGAGTTTACGGTGGTTACAGGGGAATTAGAGAGGAATGAGAGGGCTTGCCTCTCTCTGACCCGCGCCTCTCTCCCTACCGCAGGGAGGGGAGGGGCATGAGTCGCAAGACTAGCCTTCTGAGCCCATCTCTGACCCTCAGACCGAGATGGGCTAGGACCCCTGGTTGTTCGGGCTCAGACCTGGTCTTTATAGAATCTTATCCAGGTTTTTCAGCAGATCAGCTCTGGTACGCCTTAGTGTGCAACGAAGCGACGGTCTGACCTGCTGCTGCATATGCCCTGCCATTTAAGCGAGATTCAGGGGCTTAGATGGCCAGGAGGGAGCCTTGAGAGAGGATGTCTCTCCACAGAGAGATAAGCTGGTTATCATCTCTTGCACAGGGGGCATCCCCTCATAGCCATTTTCACGCATCCCCTCAGTGTCAGCATAACTAGTATGCCGAAACCTATAAATACGAGACAAAATAGCTTTTTCCACTCCTTCTCAACCTCCACATCGAGATTTTATGAAGAAAGGAAGGCTCACTCGAGCTGGGGGTTTATGGCCAGAAAGATTTATTTTTATGATTCATAACCTCCAAAAACTCGTTCATATGCAGTGCAGGAGGATTGAGAGGGTTGAGTCTCAACTTCATCGCACTCAAACATCTCCTGCTTCTCACTCTCGTTCTCGGCTGACGCGCGCGAAAAGGGGCGGTCCCTCTCTAACTCATCGGCCACATCCAACTGCTAATTTCATTCGCCTCCGTGCCTCGGCAGCGGTGGGTCCCGAATCGCGGGAAGCAGATGGCTGTCCCTCTTTCCTTGAAAAGAGGGACAGGACGAAAGCGGAGCTTTTTCATAGAAAAAGCTCACAGTGCACGCAGATTTTCCCCTCAAGGACATTGCGTGCGTGCTCCTTGCCCAAACAAAAGATGCAAAGATTGTGTTGTCATCGTGGATCCACACACAATCTTAAACGCCTTACTAGTGCTCGCCATGATAGAGAGAAAACTGTACTCTTACCAGAATGCACGCTTCAAACAAAACAGTCAGTGAAAAGGAAGAAGAGGATGATGTATTCTCCCGGCGGTCCTTATATTATGGTCGTGCCGGTAGTGACGTCATGGGCTGTCGCCGGCCAACGGATGGTGTTTTTACATATGTATCTTCAGACACGAGTCACGCTGAGGGCGTTCCCCATAGCGACCTCTAGGCTCTAGGGGATGCAGTTCGAAGTTCCCATGAAGGGGAACTCAACTGATTCAACTCAAATTGTGAAACCCTTGTATTAAATAAATTCAATGCACACAGACTGGAGTAGTTTAATTATTTGGTTCTTTTAATTGTGATGATTTTGGCTAACATTTAACAAAAACCCACCAATTCAATCTCAACAAATTTGAATACTTCATAAGACCAATAAAAAAAACATTTTTTGTGAATTGTTTGTGAGATTCTCTATGGAGTTTGCTGGCACGTCAAGCACACCAACACAATTTAACCAACTTTTGGTGCTTTTGGCAGTGTGGGCAGGTGCCAAATCCTGCTGGAAAATGAAATCAGCTTTTTTAAAAAGCTGGTCAGCAGAAGGAAGCATGAAGTGCTCCAAAATCTATTGGTAAACGGTGCAGTGACGTTGGTTTTCAAAAAACACAATGAACCAACACCAGCAGATGACATTGCAACCCGAATCATCACAGACTGTCGAAACTTAACACTGGACTTCTAGCAACTTGAGCTATGAGCTTCTCCACCCTTCCTCCAGACTCTAGGACCTTGGTTTCCAAATGAAATACAAAATTTTCTCTCATCTGAAAAGAGGACTTTGGACCACTGGGCAACATTCCAGTTCTTCTTCTCCTTAGCCCAGGTAAGATGCCTCTGATGACAACTGTAGCCAAATTATTTGACACGTCTGTGTGTGGTGGCTCTTGATGCCTTGAACCCAGCCTCAGTCCATTCCTTGTGAAGTTCACCAAAATTCTTGAATCGATTTTGCTTGACTATCCTCATAAGGCTGCGGTTCTCTCGGTTGGTTGTGCATCTTTTTCTTCCACAATTTTTCCTTCCACTCAACTCTCTGTTAGCATGCTTGGATACAGCACTCTGTGAACAGCCAGCTTATTTGGCAATTAATGTTTGTGGCTTACCCTCCTTGTGAAGGGTGTCAATGATTGTCTTCTGGACAACTTTCAGGTCAGCAGTCTTCCCCATGATTGTGTAGCCTAGTGAACCAAACTGAGAGACCATTTTGAAGGCTCAGGAAACCTTTGCAGGTGTTTTGAGTTGATTAGCTGATCAACATATTCTAATTTGTTGTTGAATTGGTGGGTTTTTGTTAAATATGAGCCAAAATCATCACAATTAAAAGAACCAAAGACTTAAACTACTTCAGTCTGTGTGCATTGAATTTAATACACAAATTTCACAATTTGAGTTGAATTACTGAAATAAATGAACTTTTCCACGACATTCTAATTTATTGATATGCAGCTGTATGCTCTAGTATGCAGTGTAAGCTGTGTTTGCCTAGGGAGACCAAACTAGCAGCTTATAAAATCTGACATCAACCCTTCGCAAGCATGTATATGTAAAGTAAATACTTGCATCATTCCACTGGCGGGTAAAATTAAGTTTTGACAATTTAGCAAAAGGTTTTACACAAATTAGCCAAAAAGACAGTGGTGGGTGTGCGATATCATCTGCAATAATATCATAATTGTTATTTTAACAATGTGTGATTTGACATTAACACACTCCTACAGAGTGCGTGAAGTCTAGTAGATTAGACTAGTGCGTGCATGAGCATTTAGAGTGCGTTCTTTCACTGCATGAGTCAGTCTGTTAAAATGCATTTAGAATGATCACAAAATTGAAGATATAGGGGCAGAAAATTTATATATTTATATAATTTCATATAGTAAATCAACATCACATGAAGAGTGCCATTTTTTTCTCCAAAAATCAGCATGATCACATAGGCATAGAACATATTACATAGAAGTTAATTACGAGACTTGCAGGTTTTTTTTTTTGCTCTATTTCGACAACAAAAATAATTCCAAATATTAGCCACCATAGAACAGTTTTGCGTCTCTGAGCAATGACGGTGTTTCGTTCCTAAATTAATCAACTGTTTAAATGATTCGGTTCAATCGCAATGACTCACTTATTAACAGTGACTTGCTGACACCTACTGGTGGTTTTAATTTCGCATTTAAGGTATATTTTTATTTTTGTGTATAATTTGAAAAACGAGTATTCAACATGTTATGTCTTATTTATCAAAACATTATTTCTGCATTTGTAACTGCAAGCTAAATGCATTCATATCAGTGTGTAAATGCATCTATGCCACTTCAGATGAAGCTTCTGCGTTTCTTCTGTATTGCTAATATTAATTTAGTTGATACTGATTTAATTTGCCTGGTAACAGCCCAAATGTGTTATTATTCTAAATAACTGGTTCCTTTAATTAAAAACTAGTTTGATATTTATAAGCCTATCCCAGGGGTGTCAAAGGGCTGCAGTTCCAACCCTGCTCCAACACACAAACCATGTAGTTTTCAAATAAGCCTAAATGATTAGATTAGCTGGATCAGATGTGTTTAATTAGGGTTATATCTAAGCTATGCAGGGCTGTGGCCCTCCAGGAACTGAGTTTGACACCTTTGGCCTATCCCATTTTTAGTCCCTGTTAAAATGTAATTTTCAGATGTAACACAGAGTAGATTTTAAATGAGCTACTTTTTACTTTTATTTGAGTATATTTCTAGACTGGTACTTTTACTTGAACTTAAGTGAAATGTCATTAATGTAATGGTACTTTTACTTGAGTAGAATATTTTCGTACTAGTGATGCGCGGATGAGCTAAAACATCACCCGAATCCGCAGCTTCAAATAAACTAATTACCCTCCAACCGCCCACACCTAATTTTTTGTCTGATTTAGATAACCACCCCCGACCCACACCCGATCGTCACATTCAGGTTTCACACAGACATGAAAAACCTGGAAAAGTCATGGAATTTTAAAACAGCAATTTCCAAGCCTGGATCAATTTGGAAAAATAAATAAACCCAGAAATTTTGGGAAAAGTCATGGAAATCTATTTCACAATTCTCTGTATAAAATAATTATGTTTAATTATGTCCTGAATTTCAGTGCGGTATTGTGCATATATCGCATTACTCATTCCCACAGATTTCAACTTTAAAATGAGGGAAATTACTGAAAAACATTTATTCAATATAGCGTATATAGATTAGATGAGTAAATAAATTCACACAAATCATCAGATCCAATCAGTCATTTGAAAACAATGTTTAGAAAATGTAGTTAATATTTAGAAAATGTAGTTAATATTTGCATCATTAATGATTTATCTTATCCACCCGCAAATAATCAGAATGCATTTTTTATTACCCGACCCACCCTACCAGTGGATCATCTGCAGCACCCGCGGATATAACCGCCATCCGCGCATCACTATTTCGTACTCTTTCCACCTCTGCTTTCTGGTTAGAGCTATTCTCCCAAACCTATTTTACAGAGGATGGTTCTGCACATTTGTGGCAGACCTCATTGAATTAATGACGATGGGATATGGCAGTAGATTGGATTTTTTAATAAAGAAGACAGCATTACACATATAACTTTAAAATACCCATTAACCTGTAGGAGGTCAGCTTTTGTTTTGATGACTTTCTAATAGAGTGGAATAAATTAAATGATTATCTGAAACAGCATATGACATGTAGTGGAGCTTTTGTTTGGTACTGCTGACTTTGGCTATTATATTTAAAGCGCTTATTTTTTCTTTCTAAGATGTAAAAAATCTATCAAACTTAAACTATTTGCCCTTTTCTTCTAAAGTATTTGGGGTAAAAATATATAAATGTTCTCAAATTTCAATCGCAAGAATCCCAAGAATCGATTAGTCTAGCCTGTTCACACCTCCCATCCAATAAATCGCAATAAGCCTTGTGCTTTGTTACTTTTGATATGAAACAAAGTCTCAGATTTTAAATTCTGTCCATTTTATTACAATATTCAAACAATAATGTCGTTTTGGCGCTGTTTGTGGAGTGACAGACCGCTGTAGCGCCTCGGTTCAACAGAAGCGGCAACTCCGCTTCAACCAGTTTCAGCACAAAATAAACATCAATAAACCTCTGAGGGTAAGTAATAAGAAAGACTACAACTTACTGAAATCAGTATCCTGTCTCATGTAATCGTGCAAAAACGTCAATATAATGGCTTGCAATTTATGTGTAAAAAAAAAACAAATATATATTCAGTGACCATAAACTCATTAGTCAGCTAGAAAATTTTAAATGAAAGGAATATGTTGCTAAATATATGCACCATATAACATTATAATTTTCTCTGTTTTTCAGTGTTTTATTTATGTTTGGATAAATCGAATCGAACCGAATCGAATCACAGCGAATCGAATTGGTTCATGAAATTTGGGTAAAAACCCAGCCCTGAAAACATCGTCACTCATTTCAAGTCATTTCATGTTTATTTAGATTTGGACTTAACTAGTCCAACTCCAGTCCAGTTGGACTTGTTGTAAATATGTTAGGCTGATAGATTGTGAAATCATTCAATCACAGCCAAGAGGCAATTTTCATCAGTATTACTGTGTTCCACCTCACTTACACTTTATTTTAGGACCTCAATGAGAACACAATGAGCTCAAAGGAGCCTTCTGAGACTTCATCTTTGGCCCTTTAGGGAAAATGTTTTTTTACTCTCAATTTAATTGTACATTTGATAATATCTCTTGACAATTATTGTTAGATGAACGTTTATATCATTATGAACTTGCCAATGCACACTAAACAAAAATGGCTAACATCTGCACCGGGCTTATTGATGAGAATAAAAATTTACAACAAGGGCTTCCCACAGGAATCTTCCATATTCCATTTGCCGTTCATGTATTATGCATGAAGCCCATAGACACTCATTAATCTTAGAGTAGTTATTCTCCAATCCCCACAAAATCATCAGCAGCACGTAAACACAGTGATGCGGAAGCTACTCAGAAACCCAGTCAGGAGTGTGAGTTGTGGGCCTCAGCTGTAATTTAGAGTGTTATCTTGTCAGAGAAGGGACTCTCCTCAATTAATTACGACAGCAGAATGGGACAAAAGCAGTCACAAGGAAGTCACATCCGTGCGTGGGTGACGAAAACATGCCTTTTCCCGCGTCCCTTGTTGATCACGGATCCTGGCGGCTTTCCAGATCCCCACAAATCCTGGCGATCATTGAGATGCCAGCGCAGCCCTGCCTTAATTTGTCAGCAGATGCTTGTTTTTTCTCAGTTTTCCTCTGTGAGACGCATTTCCCTCAGAGTGTCTTCCAATAGCCCACCTTCCTCATCCTCCTCTGTTGACTGCTCAGGCATGTAGACTCCTGGACAGGTGCAGGAAGCAGACAAGACAGATGGCCTAACAAACTTGAGGAACTTTGTTTTTCTTTTTTTCACTCTTATTTTATTTTTTTAAGCGAGCTACTTGCAAACACTGATGCGTCCAGATGCTCTCATTTGTAGATTAATGTCAGGGGGCTGCAAGGTGAATCTCAATAGACCTTCCTGTGATCGGCATCATGAAAGCTTTGTTTACCTCTGATGCAAGCGTAACCAACCCTGAGGATTCGCCAGATCATTGGGGTCTAAGTTCCACATGTTCTCCCAGGAATCTCTGCGGTCCATGTGAAGAAATCTGTCTAGTCTGGCTTCGTTCGTTATTTTATCTCATTAGTAGCATCTAAGTTAGCTGATTGTTTGCAATGCGCTTGACCTTTTTTGGTGTCAAAACTATCACATGGTTAATTAGGTTAGGTTGATAGGTTTTTCTCCAGTTAATAATGGTCCTTATGTTCAGGTTTTATACCTGTGACAATAGGTTAGCTTTCACACACATGACATTAGATCACACTCAGTGACTTTATTTTTGTGTTTAATTTAGTTTGACCTTTTTTATCCAGAGTGAAGCAATACACAGATCTCAGTCCTATAGTACGAGGTTAAGTGTCTCACTAGTGTGAATAGTGTTTATTTTAGGAGCTCTCCAGCTCAGGTCAGTTAGAATTAAAGCATTATTCGGACAGGATTATTTTGAGAAATGATGTTGAGTTACATAGTTAATATCAGAGGTCATTATATAACATATGTTGATTACTATAACATATTTTGATTACTGGCCACAATTAGAGAGAATTTAGCATATCAAAATCAGTCAATATTGAATATACACAAGCATATATTGTGCATGCTTATTTTTACCTAATTGTACTTTTAGATTAACTTTGCCCTCGTTATAAGCTCATGTTTTTATTTTAGTATTGACATTTTATTTTACATTGTGTCTTCAAAATATGACAATTAATTTGTTTTAATAATTTTAAGTGTATATAATTTAAAAAGATAGTTACATAAAGTTGAAAGAAAAGAATGTTGAAGAAATCAATGCTATTACTTTATATGGATGCATTAAATTGATCAAAAGTGATAGTAAAAACATCTAACATATTAAGATTACTATTTCAAATAAATGTTTTTGAACCATCTATTCAATAAAGGATCATGAAAAAAAACACCGCAATGTATTTTTAGATAAACTATCCCTTTACGTTTTAATAATGAAATACCAATGTCATTATGATCTCTTTTTGGCACATAACATCTTTGCTGTGTGTTTTGTTTGTTTAGGTTATTTTTTAAGAACCAGGGCATCTCCCATCCAGCGCTCGTTCCAGGGCTGCATGCAGCTCATTCAGGTGGACGATCAGCTGGCTGACCTCACCGCAGTGGAGCAGGGAAGGATGGGAGCCTTCGAGAACGTCAGCTTGGACATGTGTGCCATCATTGACAGGTCAGAGCCAACCCTTCTTCCCTTGCTCTGCCTTTCAACAAACACTGGCTGACACAGTGATTATCAGGTGCAGCAGACTGAGACTGTGGCTGTATCCCCACCGGCAGCATCTGCCCTGGGGGCAGGATCCGTCGCGCTCTGCCTGCTCTCTCTGGAGTTGACCTTCTTCATTCCTCGACTTCAATGGCAGATGAGGAGTTTAATCAGAGAGCAGATGCTCTGCGAGAACAGGAGACCGACTCTTAGTTGTTATCTTTAGATTGATTTTACGTACTTTCACTCTCCAAGGCTTAGCGTTTTTGTTGTGTTTTTCTTGCCACATTGTTGTGAATAAATCCCATTAATGGAGATTTATTGATGATATGAAACAAAGCATGTGGAACAAGAAACCATCATAGCTGGTCATCCGGGTCTCATTTGTACTGCTTTTGACATAGGGAAGTAGGCATATTCAGATACTGGGCTAATAACAAAAAGCTTGAACAGATCTTCAAAACAAAATCTGTATAAATACTTCAAAATATAATACATATGAACATAAAAACCAACCAAATCCTATTACGATGTGCACAACACAACCAAATGAGTTTTGAAAACACTGCATTTCAAGATAGACATATTGCCTTCCACATTTGTATCTTTTATGTTTTTATGAAATAATGTCTCATCGCCCAGGCAGGACGTTCCCCAAGCAGATGTGAGGGCTAATGTATTCATCCATTGTGCAAGAAAACAGTAATTTGCCTTCAAATTACAGACAATTAAGGGTCAAGCAGTCTGTTTTAATCAAAATTAATCAGATTTGTCTTTATAGTATTTAAAATCAACTTGACCCTTTAAATAGTTAAACTAAATCATCTGTTCGTTGATGACATCATTTTGTTTTGTTGTTGTTTTTTCATAAGCATCATTAGGCTACTCAGCTGGGGGCAGATCTGATGTTGGCGTGGTAATTTCTCATGTATCTCGTTTGATGGTAATTCATTTCTATTGAGATGAAGGAAGCATATCTGGAGACTTATCTAGAAAAACACATCAATTACTGCAATACAGTATAGTGGGACGTATTCACTACACAGTAGGGCTGTAGTACTCGAGTCCGGTCTCGGACTCGAGACGTTTTTCTATCATCTCGGACTTGTCTTGGACTTGTTGGTATTTGGACTCGGACTTGTCTCGGACTTGGTCATTGGACTCGCCAAATGTTCTAGTTGGTCTCGACCGAGTCCAGCAATATATGCTTTTTTTTCTCTTTCAAAACAAAACCATTAATCTGGCTCGCTTGTTCCGCAAATGGGTAATGTAATGGCCATTGGTTTAACTCCATCTAGAGGGTTCAAGGTTCAAGGTTCTTTATTATTTGTCACATACACAATCATACAGGGTATAATAAGTAGTGAAATGTTAGTCAGGACAGGTCCGCTCAATGGAAAGTGCAAAAAAATAAAAAATAAAAATAACATAAAAGCAATAAAAACTATGAAACAAAACACGAGAGAGTATATATATAAATATGGTGAGAATGAAATAAGAAACAAATAATGAAATAAAATAAGGAGTAAGATGTGCAAAGAGATAAAGTGTGCAGTGCAAGAGAATGTGCAAATAGGTTGTACCGGGAATGTACACATAGCAGCAGTGTGGATGATGGGGAATAATGGATGTGTTACAGTTTATTAAGTTGAGTCCTGTGGATGTAATGATGTTATGAGACTGAGTTTAGGAGCCTGATGGCCTGAGGGAAGAAACTCCTCTACAGTCTTTCAGTTTTAGCCAACATGCTCCTGTAGCGTCTGCCAGATGGCAGTAAAATGAAAAGGTGGTTACCGGGGTGATTCGAGTCCTTGATGATTTTAGCAGCTCTGCTTTTGCAGCGTTTGAGGTAGATGACCTGCAGAGAGGGGAGAGCAGACCCTGAGATGCGCTCAGCTAAGCGCGACTCTCTGCAGAGCTTTGCAGTCCTGGTTTGTGGCATTATTATACCACACTGAGATGCACTGGCTGGTGAGACCCTGAATTTCCTCAGCTTTTCTTCACCTGTGTTTGGATGTGTGCAGTCCATTCGGAGATGTTTAGAAGCTGCACCCTCTCCACAGGGGTCCCGCTGATCATAAGAGGGGGCTGCTGCTGTCTCTTCCTGAAGTCTACAATCAGCTCTTTGGTTTTGCTCACGTTCAGAGAGAGATGTAAGTCTCTCCACCTCATCCAAGTATGCGGCCTCATCATTGTTGGAAGCGAGGCCCAGAACCACAGTATCGTCAGCAAATTTAACAATGGAAGTGGAGCTGTGTGAGGACCGTGGGTGTATGAGAGTATAGCAGGGGCTCAGGACACAGCCCTGTGGGGCTCCTACATTCAGGGTGATGGAGTTGGAGGTGAACTGGCCGACTTTCACCACTTGTGGTCTGGCGGTGAGGAAATCTTGAATCCAGTCACAGAGTGAAGTGTTTGGGCCGAGGTCTGATAGTTTGACAGCTAGCTTGGTGGGGACTATAGTGTTGAAAGCTGAGCTATAGTCGATGAATAGCAGCCTGACATAGTTGCCATTTTTGCTGTCGATGTGAGTGAGGGAGGAGTGCAGTACCTGGGAGATGGCATCATCAGTAGACCTATTTAGCCGATAGGCAAACTGAAGAGGGTCCAAGGTAGCAGGGATGGAGGAGCAAATGTGTTTCTTTAAAAGTCTCTCAAAAACCTTCATGACTGTCGATGTGAGGGCAACTGGACGATAGTCATTCAGGCAAGAGGGTTTACTGTTCTTAGGCACAGGGATTATGACAGATTTTTTAGAATGGGCATTGTCATTGGTCGCCTGTTAAATGCACAGCTGCGTCATATGAGTGTGCGCTTGGCTCTGAGTGTGCGCGCTGCGTGGAGGCATAAATAATCTTTATTTTGGCCACAGACATGCTGTCGGCAAGTTGTATAATACAGTTTGGTTTTACAAAGTTCGTTGGAGTTTTCCCTCTCACATTCCTTCGCTTTTAAATACCTTATTAATGCCCGTGCGCATTTTGCTTTCACTTTCATTTCAGGTCAATTGCGATTTTGAATAGAAATATTACCAAACTCTAGAATTAGACACTTTGATAATAACAGTAAAGAGAAAAGAAGAATCCAACCGCTTGTCGGTGCACATGATTAACCGCTCACGTGTGATGCTCTCTAGGTGCCCTTCACACAGAGTGTGTTTTTGTGTTGACGCGGGCAGAGAAATAGGAAAAATACAAGAAGATGTGAGTTAAACATCTTTTAATAACTAAACACCGTGTTTTTAGAAAGCCGTTTCATGCACGAGGCGCTGCAAGAGACGCAGCGCAACAGTCAAACGTGTCCATGTTTACATAGAAAAACAACGGAACAACAGCGTAATCAAATACAAAACCTGTGATGAACTACTACTGTATATCTGATATTTCAGGTTTGCATCGGTGACAGGCTGAAAACTGCTGTTCATTGTTTTACAGAGCCTTTATAGTTAATAATAGCACTCTGGTGTTATACCTTCAGTCATTTTGAATTTGAATTACTTGAGTTTTTTTAGCATTTGTCTTGTATTATTTCAGAACATATAGCCTAATATGCATAATAAAAGTGTGTACAAGATGTAGTTGTAGTTCATGCATCTTTTCTGCAAATATATTTAGTGATTTGTTTCACATTTACATCATGAAGACAACGTCATGTGTGGTGCACTTAGAATATACTTTTCTTTAACTAGAGGGTTAATAAAGAAAAAGTTGCATCTACAGTGTATCTATTCACTGTATCTAATTTGCATATTAACGTGTTGCTGTTAGGACAGAATGTTGAAAAATTATTGTCATGGCCAGATTTTCATAATAATATATAATATTTCATAAGCAAACTGATATATAATTTATTTCCCTATTCAATTGTTGTCTCCCAAAATGCATAATAAACATGCTTTTAGTCCTGGTGTCCTCTACAGTGAACATGTATGAAATGATGTCCTGTTTCATAACAGGTAGTTATATTTGAATTTGAAAACCCATAAAATTTTCCTGAGATGTTGCTTTATGACAAACAATCTGAAAATGATTCAGATTTAAAAGACATTACAGAATATAATCATATTTCCATAAGGATGTACAATTTTTCACTAAATTAAATATTGCCATCTTTAAAGGCATAGGAGAGGGTTTAAAAACCTTTAGTATCTCTATATTTGCCATCTGTGCAGGACATCCAGGCTTATAACTGTAGAGTCATGAGAAATACACTAAAATAGAATGTCCACTACAGAGGCAAAACTCCATAGCTGGGTCTCAGGAGGAGAAATAAAATAGCCTAATTTGATCCTACAGTGTTGCTGCACATACTTTTAGATCATTACAAACAATAATGCAGAATTATTATATTAGAATGTATTACATAAATTATCAATAATTAAATATGTGGTTTTGAAGAAGATTATTTTTACTTTCTCTGTTTTGACGTCGTCTCATTTGGACTTGGACTCGAACCTCTTTGGACTCGGTCTTGACTCGGAGGACTCGACTCTTTGGACTCGGTCTTGACTCGGACTCGAACCTCTTTGGACTTGGACTTGTCTTGGACACATCCAAAGGTGGACTTGACTACAGCCCTACTACACAGTTTTGCAACTTTTATATGCGTAAGTTTTAAAGCAATAAAAATGTGTTTATTAACTATTCTGCCTTAATTTAACCAGGTTCGATGTTGGCTGCACTGTTTTTAAATTAAATGTCATTCTTTTTAGCATAAACACACATCCTTTCCATGTACAGTAAATTGGTATCCTTATAGACCCTTTTAGAGCTGACGTCACAATTACGTCACAGTGCTAGCTGGAAGCCAAACAAAGTGAAAACTGGAGGCGGCCAATTCAAAACAGCGCAGATTCGGCTACACAAGGAGCTTAAAACATCATCTTGTTGTGATTGATGGTGCTAGAATTCATGTAGTAGAGAATGATTTAGTAGAGGGTTAAATTTGAAATTCTAAGGCATACATGCTGTCTCTGCCAGACAAAAAACAACGACAGCTGTAGTTAATTAAACAAGATAAAGCAGTCGGACTGGACAGAAACTAACGTCAAACATGATCGCGTTTGCAGCGAAGGTTAAATCAATTATTGTCTTTTGTTACGGGTGCGTCTGAAGATTTATTTCATCTCACAAATATGTTGTGTATGAAATAACGAATGTGTGCATGTGTGTAAAACAACAAACTGACGATTTATATGCTTAATCATCTGTAATTGTATATAAATTGTTGTGATTAATTGTGGCTGGAGTAATAATGTAGCTGTAAAAAATAGTTGCCTACTGACATTGAAATATATACACATCTTCATAGACACAGTGAATTTGTCTCTACTATAGACGTTAGATTTGAGTCACTCAACTGGAGGGAATCCTGTCAGATCGTCTATTCTTTGAGTAAAAGTGAGTGCGGGTCGGCCAATCTGGTTTCGTCCGTTAAAGTTAACCTTTTCAAATAACAGTCGGTCCCAGACAGTGAGCGACCTTACATATGCAGGTAAAATCAGAATTTCTCCAGTTATTGTTTAAAAAACAAGCTAACAAACTTCACAGCTAGCGTTAGTGAATCGGTCAGGGACTCTTTCTGCCTCCAGCTAAGCTCCGCCCACAGGAAAACGTCACCATGTTTACTAACAGAAAAAGGGTCTATACAATAGGTTATGCCTTTTTCCACAATTAACGCGTCAAACTGTGAAAAGCAGGCAGTATGTGGAATAAAAAAACACAACATCTAGAATCATATTTACTGTGGCTGAGAGATCTCAATGCGCTGCAACTTAAAAAAAAACACATGCAAATAGAAAAATCACCAGCAAATTACCATCACCATACTTGGCCACACGTCACTTCACTTGAAAAATACTCACAACACAACCAAATACAAAAATGTGCTGCAAAAACAGAAGCGCACGCTGCAGAAACAGAAAAGCATTGCAAATACTCACAACCAAATACAGAGAACAATTATGAAAATGAACCAAGATTTTACTCCAAATAAAATAAATTAAGAAAAAACACTATAGTTTTACTACCAATTGTATAACCACAGTTTTACTACAAATATCATGGTTAAACTATAGTAAGTGTAGCAAGACCATGGTTAATTAGTGTTAAGCTAGCTAACATAACGTTTCACAGTTACAGTAATTGTGTATTTCGTCAGCTTATTTGGGCTAGTAATATTTTCAAAAAAGCTGAGGAGATATATGATCAGGTTATTAAATAAGCAAAAATCTCACCTTTCAGAGTAGACATTGATAAGCATGTCCATTTCAGTATTTTGTCGTGTGTATGTGTATGTATATGCGCATACATTCTGTATGGATCACATTATTCAAATATGATTCTGTATAAATCTAGTTCCCACAAAATTGCTACTTCAAAGTATCAGCGTTTTCTCATGAGTTTGAAATTGCCTATTGTGCTTAGAAAATCTCAGGTTAAACAGCACTTGACTTGACATTAACGGCCTCCTGCGTTAAGTGCAATAAATAGCTAATTAATAAATAACTATTTGCTTTCTTTGTGTTATTTTGCTCATTTATTCATTTATGTTTGCAGCTCATTTACGTCGCTCCTCACTAATTAAGATCCACATATGGAGGCATTGTTTATATTCCATTTGATTTCTTACAGCTCAGTTTGAAGCTTAAGCTCCACTTTAATCGTGTGTAAAGATGCATTGTTCTTTAATGCGTCTCATTAGCCTTATACCTCAGGGCTGAATGCATTCTCAACATGATTTAAAGACAAGCTCAGTTCATTCTGCATGTCTTTCTGCCATTTTAAATTCATATCCCTTTCACTGACAATATTTCGATGATGTTTCAGATGAACTTGCTGTTTATGTTTTTGAGATTACGGTTTATACTGCAATACAGTTAGTTCTAAGTCCCCAGAGGAAAATAGTTTCCTTTATTAGATCAGGCTAGATACGACTCGCTCTCTCTCCCTCCCTCTATAACTGTAATAATAGAAGAGGCAAGAGACTGTAGAACGCTCTCCCTGTGTGTCTTTCCGTCAGCGTAATGATGCTTCTCTGGCAAAGCTCCATAGTGCCAGCGCAGTGAGGAGCAAACTCATTATGTGGGATCGGAAGGGGGGCTATCGCTTGCCACGCCATTGATTTTATGTTCGCTGTCATCAGGCCAGGTGATGTACTGTCAATCACCTTTACCAAACGTGTCCCTGTGTTTGACATGTAAAAGAATATTCCACTTCCTCCCACCAGGAAGACACTAAAACACATGACCTTGCAGTTAGATACAGCTTAAATCACATCCTCTGCTTCTACGGGAGATCTTTTTTTCTCTCTTTTTCTCACCCCTACATTATTTCACACACATCAATTTCCCTCACATCAAGCTATTTCACGCATAAGCTGTTCTGTCGAACTTCTGGAGGCCTTCTTAGTATGTGACTCATCCTAAATAGCAGTGCAAAACGTTTGACGTAATGGCGTGTCAGTGGGGGGGGAGATGGGACGAGAGGGGCTACCGGATATTCTGCGCCCATCTCTGAGGAGATGCAGATTGGTGTCTCACCCCAACAAGTCTAATCTGACAGAGGCATTTAAAGCCACGTGCTTTCTCTGTTCATAATGATTGCATTATAAAACTGTCACTTTCCATTACAAAGCACAGATAGGGATGTAAACAGCCAGAGAAGGGAAAAACGATGCTCCGGTCTCCAGGGTTGGGGAAGCTGCTTTGAAACTATAATTTGTTAAAGTAGTTGAACAGTGGTCAAGATACTCTTTTGAAAAAATAGCTAAAGTTAAGCTACTTGAGAGGGTACTATTTTAAAATAAGTAAGTATCTCTATCTCTCTTTACGAAATAAGTAAGTAATGTCATTTTTTATTTAATCAGAGCTGTTTTCTTCTGGGTTTTTCAAAGATAATTTTTGAAAGAATCTAAAGTAGGGTGACTGCATTCAACGTGAACAGGTACATTTACACTAAATTCAACGAAGCGTATGTGTGTATTATAAATAGTGTTTATATGAACTTTACAAATGAACTAATTCACTAGAATGGATCAAACTTTCCACACTAGCATATTAGAGAAAATTCAAAAGAATCCAATTTTTCAGTGAATCAGTTTAGTAGAATGAATCAGACTTACCACTTGTGTAATTAGAGATAATATTTAAGAAATGATTCACTCAAATTAATCATATTTTCCAATATTCCATGTGAGAGCCGAATGTTTGATGAATCACTTTACTAGAATGAATCAGACTTTAAAATCTTGCATATTTGAGAAAATGTTTATGAAGCGCTTTGCTAAATAAATTAAAATAAATTAGACTTTCGAACATAACATATAAGAGAAATGTTTTTGGTAAACCGTTTCAGTAGAATAGTTTTCATACCGTCAATAAGACATTTCCTAGACACAAATATCCGCACATTTTCTTTAGTGCTCTTTATCTTTTCTTGGAAAATTGTGATGGAAATCTCTCGGAAGCTAAGTGACCATGCAACAGGAAATGCTTGTTCAGGCTCACTGCTCTGCAATCTCCGGCTCTCTGCTTGGCCAGGAACAATAGTGAAATATTTGTAACTCTCTTGCTCGCAAGAGCTCAACTATTACCTAGGTTCTTTTCAAATCTATTACCGAGAAGCTATTACCAAGGTCTTATATCCCAGTGACATGTTGCTGTTGACTTTAACTTAATTTTTATTATTGGACTGAGTCATCAGTGGCCTCAAATTTCCAGGGACGTTCTGTTGCTGGAGTTTGATTAATGAACAGTGTAAACTCTATCTCTACGTTTCTCCTCCAGGCACAGATGGCCATTGAGATAACCCAATTAATTGAGACATGCCATCCTATTCAAAAACTATAGTTTGACAGCACCGAAGCTCTGGAAAAGTACGACAATAGCAGTAACGAAGAACTTGTCAGACTTAAGGTTCTTTGTCAATGACATTGTCACAGCTCCTCCTATGAGACATCGCCCTAATGAGTATTAGCTCCAAGGGGATTGTTCCCTAATTTTATTTCATACTGCATTTTGCCGTGTTAATGGATTTGATATGCAGTTGGAAGGACTGTATGAGGAGCTGTGGAAGTGGACGGCTCACGTTTAGCACAGTTTTGCACAGAAAGTGCCACATCACCAGATTTCAGTTTTGATACTTGGCCAATTGAAAGCACCTTTGAAGATGACTGTTTCTTAATTAAGTTCCAAGGAAATCAGTGAAGCCGTTAATTGTTTTAATTTTAGGTTTAATTAAGATTTCAGTTGAGACTTCAGATAAAAGCTGGTGGAAAATCTGCACGGCTTGAAAACACATCTTTGTGTTTGTGCGATTGCCTTGTGGAAATTACATAATTTTGTTACTAATGAGATGCTAAGAGGTAGGCTCATGGGGGAAATGTTGTCAACATCATCTCAGAGTACAGAACAATATTTTTGGTGAAATTTGAAGTTATTTCAAATTCAGTACTTTTCCTAAATATGCAGACTTGATATGTTATGATTAATGCACTCACAATGTACAGTAGTTTAATTACTGTATAATTGTGTATGATATTTGTATGTTTTTATGTATTTGTTTATTTTGACTGTCATATTCAAATTGATCTCAAATTGAACTCTATCTGTTTATATGTGTTAATGAAATAAAGCTGAAATAAAAATATATAAATTAAAGCAAAATAAAATAAAATAAACAAGCACAGAACTAAATAAAATTATAAAAATATAAAATTATCTAAAATATAATTCTAAATATAAATAAATACTATAATACTATATAAATATTACTAAAATAACACTGCTTAACTGTGAATGGTAACTGTTTTACTTCTGGGGTGTCCATTTCATTGTTTTTCTTTTTCCCAATTGTCCTTTTTTAATTCATCTGTGTATTGAAAATCAAGATAAACATAAGTTTTACATAAAAGGGAACATAAAAGTGTTTCAACCGTTAAAAGTTAATTAGTGTGCATTTTTCAGTTTGAAGCTTTTTTTTATCATTGTTACAGTAAGACCTTGATAAAGTAAATGCCTCATTGTCATCTTCTTCAACACATTCTCAGTGTTTTTAATTGAGCTGACACTCAGTCATGTGTTTCATTAAGTGGCTGTATAAACCGTGTTATAAAAGCTGTTGCCTCTAAGGGAAAAAAAAAGGTCAGAAAATTTGTCAAATTGTTCTTCTATTTAAAACAACACAGCGCATGGGAACATAGCGGTCTTGAGACATGTTTTAAACTAATGAACTTAAAATATGAGCAAAAGGGCATTAGGCACTTTTTTATTGCACATTTTTTGTTTACCACACATGTATTTAAATGTGTAATTATATTTTGTTTTTTTCAGATGTATGCCAAACCACTGTGAGCATGGAGGCCGATGCAGCCAGACCTGGGATGGTTTCACGTGCTCCTGTGATGGGACGGGATACACCGGAGCCACATGTCACACATGTAAGAATGCGTTTGGGTGTATTTTTTTATTATTATTGAATATTGTGTGTTCATATATGCATGTGGCTTATTGCTGGTCATGTTTTCCTAGAAATTAAGGATTTTTTTTCCCGGTCAACATCAGCTTGTGACATAATTGCATTGCCACAGAAATGGTGAAGAACAAAGAAAAGCTGTGTTTTATGTGTAATGAGGGGAAACGTGGAAAAAGGGAAGAGAAATGCAATTCTGTTTAACTAATATATAGAAGACCCTTCTGAGAAATGTCAGGGTTCTGCGTAACAGTATTTGCCTTCCCCGTATTTTCTTTTATCCATGAATAAGGTGTTAACAACGTAGAAGTTTCTTGTTTTGACTGTTTTCGGAGCAGCTTAAACACGAAATTCTAAAATGTTCTGTTTGTTAGCAAGTTTAAATGATAGTTTGACAGAACAACTGAAATAAAAGCGTGGGAAACTTGAATCAGCATTGATTTTAGTAGTTTGATGCATTTGATTGTCATTATCATTATCATTTAATTTCCTTAATGTTTTTTATTGATACTTTTCTATTTTGAATGTATCTGCAATTCTCTACCGACATCCATCATATTTTTTACATTTTCATTGCATCAGTTCATTACAATGCATTCTGGAATTTCCTTCTCTGAATGATGTGATACTAATCTTAAATCTGGCAAAACAAGAATGTCCAAAAAAGAGAAAAGTTTACTACCTTTCAAAATGACCTTCACATCTGGAGTGACACCTACATGTCTCCTTCAGACACTCGCTGGGTTTTGAAACAGAGCTATTGATTGAAATTAAATCGCCTGTTGTATTCTCTATGAAGTCTGTTCTCAGAGAAATAGTTCAGAATCACTACTGAGTGAAACTTTTTAAGACCCCGGGGGTTAGATGGAGAGGAGAAGAGACTGGATGTTACTCAGCAGCACCAGTTACACATAAGTCAATAGAAAAGATGTTGAACTCTGTTGAATTACTTCCCTCAAACCTCTCCATAGACAAAATAAGGTTGTACTGGTCAATAGTCAAGCTAGAAAAATAGTGTGCATATGCTATTGACCAGTCCGACCTTGTTTTTGTATTTGGACAGGCACAATATATATATATATATATATATATATATATATATATATATATATACTGCACACTATATATTGCACCAGCAAAGATGCTGATTCTGTTATTCAACATGTATTAACTAAATACCTCCTATTTAACTCAACATCTTTTATTTCTTACCTGCAGCTGTCTATGAGCAGTCCTGTGAGGCCTACAAGCATTTGGGAAGATCATCTGATTCCTACTGGATTGACCCAGATGGAAGCGGACCGTTAGGTCCTTTTAAAATCATCTGCAACATGACAGGTAAAATGTGTTTTTTTTTTTATTTGTGGCTACCATAGCACTGAATCCAAAAAGCCCACCAATTGCCCCTGATTAATAAATCAAGCCTTTTACTGAGTATTACATGCTTTCAGGAACCCCTGTACATCAAGGTTTTTAAAATCCCTCCTATCGGCTCCAGAGACAATCTTTCATTTCAGCATCTCAACCAATTTGTTTTCAAGCCTCATGAGCATTCTTTCATCAGTCTAGGTCCTCGTCATCCCACTGATCTGAAAATAAATAAATAAAATGAAATGGAAGTCTTAAATGTAGGGACATTCAAGCTTGTAGGAACATCAGGACATAAAATGTTATCATTTCAGGGCAGGAACTGTAGGCATCTTAGAGCAGAGGAAATCCCTGAGAGGACACGGTAGAGAGCAAAAATCATTCTGAAAAGAAAGTGTCTGTCAATTTCAGAAATATGTAATGTTCATTTAACATTTCAATTTTTTAAGGGTAAATCTTGTGCTTCTTTGCGGTGGGATGGAAAGATTATGGCTACAGGATCAGGCGGATTTGAATAATAAAAACTAGCAACAAAAATGTTTTTTATAATGTCAGTATTTATTAGATCCCATTAAATAAAACTTGAGTAAGTGGAAGGAAATATTGGCATAAACAAAACAAATTCTACACTCGCACAAATGGATCCAGAATGTGTTAAATCAGTTTGTAATTATTTATTTACTTATTACTTTAATGAAAAAATGTCTTCTTGATTTCATTTGTCAGTCAACTTTTTCAAACTTTTCTTTAAAAAACGAATTTAATCTAGTAAGTATTTTGCCTTTTTAGTTGGGTAAAATTATGTGGTTATTATTCATTATGAATAATATTATATAATAAATTATGTAATAATTAAATATTAGGTATACACTACTGTTCAAATGTTAGAGATCAATAATTTTTTAAAGAAATTAATACTTGTATTCAGCAAGGATGCAATAAAATTGATCAAAAAAGTAAAAAAAAAATGTTTATTTTTAACATGGATAATAATAAGAAATGTTTCTTGAATGAATGAATGATGCATTTATATAGCACTGTGTATTGCTGTACACCCAAAGAACTTTACAATCATGTTGGGGGTCTCCTCAACCACCACCAGTGTGCAGCATCCACTTGGATGATGCGACGGCTGCCACAGGACTACGGCGCCAGTGTGCTCACCACACACCAGATACAGGTGGAGCGGAGAGAGAGTCAGGGAGCCAATCATGTGGATGGGGATTATTAGGAGGCCATGATTGACAAGAGCCAGTGGAGGGAATTTGGCCAGGACACTGGGGTTACACCCCTACTCTTTACGACAAGTGCTATGGGATTTTTAATGACCACAGAGAGTCAGGACCTCGGTTTAATGTCTCATCCGAAAGACAGAGCTTTTTCACAGTATAGTGGGCAACCAGTCTTGGGCTGCAGGGTGATATGGCTTCTTAAGCACCAAATCAGCATATTAGAATAATTTCTGAAGGATCATGTGACACTGAAGACTGCAGTAATGATGCAGAAAATTCAGCTTTGCATATGCTTCTTATAGTATTAACGTATATTTTAATGAATCTGTCAACTTTTCTTGCAATGCCAGTCAGTTTACCTTTTTATGACCATTATTGTATCCATTATTTCAGAGGACAAGGTTTGGACGACTGTGGTGAATAACCTGCCGGCACAGACAGCAGTGACTGGCTCCAGCCGGGAGAGACGGACAGTACTGCAGCTGAACTACAGTGCCTCTATGGAGCAGGTCACAGCTATAACCAACACTGCTGAACACTGCGAGCAGCACGTAGCCTATGCCTGCCGAATGTCACGCCTACTCAACACACCAGGTACAGAGAGATCGTCTGTGTGTGTGTGTGTGTGTGTTTCTGGGCGTGTGTGTGTGTTTCTGGGCTTGCGTTGCAAACTATAGATGCTTATAAGGACTTGTGGGGTGATAGAAAGTTATCTAAAACCTTGAATAAAAAATTAAATGTTATTCCAACTGTACTGATACTTCTTACCGGAACAAATGAGGGTCAAGTGTCTTGATAACCAGGTAAAGTGTAGGTAGCATAGGATTGCGACCTCCGTGGCTGATGCGCTCCCACTCTCCACTGCTCTCGGTTTGAACCCGCTTATTGTTGGCGGTTTGCCCAGTTGCTCAGCTGCAATACCACCCCAGAACATGGTTTATGTTGTAATGGCTTGGTTTCAGGAGAATTCGTGTTCCATTTGCTCAGGTTCTGTGTGTATGTGTGGGCTAACAGCTGGACTTAACTAATTAGTGCTAAATCAAATCATAAAGCAGAAGTGTTTCTATAGAAAGGCAATAGTTGAATCTGAGTTCTTAGAAAAACAAGTTAACTAAGTATGAACACATTTATGCACAATTTTCCTGGTTAACGGTGTGGGCGGGTTGAGATAATCTCGCTAATAGTTTCATGAGCGCTCTTCCAATTAGCGGTTTAAGAAATTTAAATTGACAAGCTGTTTATGGAGTCTGCAGAAGATTTGTTTAAAGGTTAAAATGTAGGAAGTAAAATGTAATGTAATGGAAATAGAAGGGTTTTTCAAATGTGTTCTCAAGTAAAGACCTCTGAATTGGTTAATTATGTATCTGAAAAGCAGGGCTTTCAATTTATGTGAAGCAAATTTATCTATCATATGGTAATTGAGTATATAATAGGAAACATGGACGCTTGTTGAAAAGTTTGGGGTCAGTATACAATTATTATTATTATTAATATTATTATAAAATTATTAAATCAATATTTTTCTGCAGCAACAACACTTTCAGTCGACCAAAAGTGCCAGTAAATAAATGTATAAATCATTTAAAGTGTTATTTAGGATCATTTTGCCAGAAAAAGCTTTTGAATTTTTATCATATTTTAATGTAAGAAATATTGTGTAATATAACTTGTTTTTTTTTTTTGCTGGTTTTCAATATATTTGTTATACTTGTATTTTTTCATTGGTTTTTGCCAAGAAAATAGGCATTAAATAAAAATATACTACTACTTATGTCAATTTTTTTACATTGGTGAAAACATTTAACGCCAAATCAGTATATTAGAATGATTTCTTAAGGATCACGTGACACTAAGTAATGGCTGCTGAAAATTCAGCTCTTTCATCACAGAAATAAATTACACTTTAAAATATATCACTGTACAGTATATGAGCAATTTTTTTATTATTATAATTTTTCAAAATGTTAACTTTTTAAATTCAATAAATGCAGCCTGGGTAAGCATAAGAGACTTCCAGAAATATAGAAAACATCATAATAATCTTACCGACCTCAAAGGTTCCAACAGTATTGTATATAATGTCATAATGCTGACCGAAGGATTTTCCTACTCTTTCTCTCTCACACAGCACTTCAAGCCTCTTCGTCTTCATCCCTGCAGCTCGCGATCATTCACCTTCTCTTTCATTAATTTGCTCTTATATGCTCTGCCAGTCTTTGCCACTATTCCCTGGCACTCCTGCGACCCATTTTCTGATTACAGTCAGCAATAACAATTTGCAGTGTGGCTGTGGCACTGGGCGCTGATGCTAATCTATTAATGAGTATGCAGCACAGTGAAGGCTGCCGTGTATGTTCTTACTGCTATTCTGACTTTGGATAAAGCCTCTGCTCTTATTGTGGACTCGTCCTTCTGGGCTTCTCTCCCACTACATGTCTGACTCTATGTCATCTATGTGAAAATAGGCATGAACCGAAACTCACTCTCAGCCCACTCTATCTGTTCATATCAGTGCAAATGAGGGCAGAGGAGGCATGTTCAGCCTCAACGGATGTATAGAGACTATAAGTAGTTCACTAGAATCAACTAATATTGTTATTATTATTATAATAAAATTATATTTTCTGTGTAAAGCATAATTTTAAATTGTGATTACTATTAATATAATTGTGTAGTAATTTTGTTTTATAATAATTTTGTGTAAAGTATTTAAATTTAACTTATTAAACTATTTAGTATATATGTAATAATAATTTATCTAGTAAATTAAATACTTGTTAAAAAACTTTGATAAATTAATATTCATTATTATTATTATTGTCAGACCTGTGTCCCCATGTCTTGTGTCTCACTTCCTCTTGTGCCCATATATGGTCCTTCCTGTTTCCTGTTCATTATTAGTTCAGTTAGCCCCAGCTGTGTGTCTTGATTATGTTCCAGGTGTGTCTAATTAGTTTGTCTATTTATAGTGTGTTCTGCCCCGTGTTTGCTGTCGGTTGTTAAATGTCATGTGCGATGTCTCGATGTGTTCCTCTGTTTGATTGTGAACGTGAAATAAGTCATTTGGTTCCCGGAGAAGTGTGACAAGTCTTATTTTATAATGATATTTTTCTGTGTATATTATTTAATTTAAATGTAGTTACTTTAGTAAAGTTATTAGTAGGAGCTGTATTTTTTACTTTTTTAAATTTTACATTTATTAAACAATTTAATAATTTGAATAATAATAATTATTATTATTTAATATGTAGTAAATTAAATAATTTTTAAAAACTTGTATTTATTATTATCATCATCATATTGATTATTATTTGCTTTATGATATTTTGTGCATAAAGCATTTCATTTTAATTTGTAATAAGTTTAATATTTTGATTTATTTTATCAGTATTATTTTATTATGTTTTTTATAAAGCGTTTCATTAAATATTAATTAGTATTTTTAAATCGCAGTTAATATTAGTAGGAGTTGGAGTAGTATTGTTTTATAATATCTTTGTGTAAAGCATTTCATTTTTGAATTTTATAATTTTATATTTATTGAATTAAATACTCTTATACATTTGTATTGTTGTTATTATAATTTATAAAGATATGTTTTCTGTGAAAAGCATCTTTTTAATTGCACTTTTAACAGTATTTTGTTTGTTTGCTTCCACAATGAGAACAAAATACAAGACTGCACACCTGAGTCTTGTGGTCTAAACATCTCTTTTCTAAATAGCTCTGCTTGATGATGACATATATTTAGTGAGATTGTGTGTGAGGTGGGAGTGCATGAGAGAGTACATGATGAGATCTACAGAGTAGTTTGTTTCACCATATTATGTAGTGAATGATAGCTGTCAATTTGCTATGAACTATTAGAATGAATTAATGATGCATTTATATCGCGCTTTATTGTGTATTGCAGTACACCCAAAGGGCTTTACAATCATGGGGGGGCGGGTCTCTCCTCAACCACCACCAGTGTGCAGCATCCACTTGGATGATGATGCGATGGCTGCCACAGGACAACGGCGCCAGTGCGCTCACCACACACCAGCTACAGGTGGAGAGGAGAAAGAGTCATAGAGCCAATCAGTATGGGAATTATTAGGAGGCCATGATTGATGAGGGCCAGTGGTGGGAATTTGGCCAAGACACCAGGGTTACACCCCTACTCTTTACGAGAAGTGTTATGTGATTTTTAATGACCACAGAGAGTCAGGACCTTGGTTTAACGTCTCATCTGAAAGACGGTGCTTTTAGACAGTATAGTGTCCCCGTCACTACACTGGGGCATAAGGACCCACACAGACCACAGGGTGAGCACCATAGGCGGAGTTTGGGGGGGGCCGGGGGGGGCACTGCCCCCCCAGATCAGAGCCAATCGATTTTGTCAGATCTATAAATACAAAAATATTTTCACATTGTCTCATTTTATTTGCATTATCGTATTTTAATGAGTATGTTAAGGCTAAATTATTTGTAATTAATGTAAAAAAAAAAATCTCAGTGATGAGAAGAATCAGAAACTGGCTCCGATCTGCGATGTCTCAGGACAGATTTTCCGATCTTTCCATACTGCACATAGAAAACGATTTGACTGCAAATTTATCAGGAGAGAAGATCGTGGACATCTATTGTACTGAACCTATTCACTGCTCCATCAATGTTTCATGATCAATGATTTCAAATCGCTATATTTCCTTGTTTAAAATGTACCTCACTCTCCTGACCTCACAAAGAGGTGCTCTAGCGACTGATGTGAGAGGCTGTAGCCTTTGGCGTTCCTTGTTAGAGCACGTGCCTCCCGCGCCGGAAACCCGGGTTCGAGACCCGCTCAGTGTGATGCTGCGGACCCGGGGGGGTTGGACAATCATTGTTTTTAACATGTTCAGACTGAGCCAACAGACCATTTTGACATGATAAATTGAATATTAACAAAATGTATGGGTCTAGGTAAAAAAATGTCATTTTCATGAAAACTATTAAAATGGATTTATAGCGTTTTGGAAAAGAGCTCTTCATATATAGGCTATAAATAATTGAAAATGTAGAAAATATGGTATATACGGTATGTAAAAAAAAAAATCATAGCTCATGGTCTACCGGTAGGTGCCCCCCCAGGCAAAAATGTGAAACTCCGCCTATGGTGAGCACCCACTGCTGGCCTCACTAACACCTCTTCCAACAGCAACCTAGTTTTCACCGGAGGTCTCCCATCCAGGTACTGACCAGGCTCAACCCTGCTTAGCTTCAGTGGGCAACCAGTCTTGGGCTGCAGGGTGATATGGCATGCTATTAGCTTGTCCATCACAGCTCTGCTCTCTGGCCTTCAGTCTTCTTTACTGAAGAACAATCATTGCTGTAGTATACAGCTGGGCACCGTGTTGTCAAACGTGTAGGATGGACAGTGTCCCTCCGAGTGTTTGTGTGCCCCTTCAAGTTTTGCATGATTTATCTGTTTCCAGATAACTTTATTTATTCTATAATAGACAGACAAGATCACATTTTGGGGGATCTGTGTTGGTAATCGCAGAGAAAGCAGTCAGCCTGTCAGCATATTCAAGGTTCAAGGTTCAAGGTTTCTTTATTCGTCACATAATAAGTTATACAGGGTATAATTAGAAGTGAAATGTAATCGAATCAGGTCTGCTCAGTGGACAGTGCAAAAAATAAGAATACAAATTATATAAAGTAACACAACACAAGGGCATATATATGGTAAAAAAAGAGAAATAAGAGTAAAATGTGCAATGAAATAAAAAAAGTGCAAAACAATAAGATGTGCAAAAAACAACAAGATGTGCAAAAAACAACAAGATGTGCAAAAAACAATAAGAAAACAGTGTACTGGGACTTAATAAATAGTAATGTGAATAAGAGGGATGTGCAGACGGGTTGTTCAGGGTATTGTACATAGAGCAGCAATAATGAGAATGTGAGAATATTTACAGTTAACAATGGGTCTTGTAAGTGTTTATGAGACTGAGTTTGAGTTTAGGAGCCTGATGGCCTGAGGGAAGAAGCTCCTCCTCAGTCTTTCAGTCTTTGCCATCATGCTCCTGAAGCGCCTGCCAGATGGCAGTAAACAGAAAAGATGGTTACCGGGGTGAGTTGAATCTTTGAGGATTTTAGCAGCTCTGCTTTTACAGCGTTTGATGTAGATGTCCTGCAGAGAGGGGAGAGCAGACCCTGAGATGCGCTCAGCTAAGCGCACGACTCTCTGTAGAGGTTTGCAGTCCTGATTTGTGGCGTTATTATACCACACTGAGATGCACTGAGTCAGAACACTTTCTATGGCCCCTGAATAGAAAGTTTTCAGGATAGCTGGTGAGACCCTGAATTTCCTCAGCTGTCGCAGATGGTACAGTCTTTGCCTGGCTTTCTTAACCTGTGTTTGAATGTGTGTAGTCCAAGTTAGGTCATCGGAGATGTTTACACCGAGGTACTTTAAGCTACTCACCCTCTCCACAGGGGTCCCACTGATCATAAGAGGGGTGTAGGGCCGCTGCTGTCTCTTCCTGAAGTCCACGATCAGCTCCTTAGTTTTGCTCACGTTCAGAGAGAGACAGTTGTCCTGGCACCATGATGTGAGTCTCTCCACCTCATCCAAGTATGCGGCCTCGTCATCGTTGTTAATGAGGCCCAGAACCACAGTATCATCTGCAAATTTGACAATAGAGGTGGAGCTGTGAGAGGACACGCAGTCGTGGGTGTATAGAGAGTAGAGCAGGGGGCTCAGGACACAGCCCTGTGGGGCTCCTATGTTCAGGGTGATGGAGTTGGAGGTGAACTGGCCGACTTTCACCACTTGTGGTCTGGCGGTGAGGAAATCTTGAATCCAGTCACAGAGTGAAGTGTTTAGGCCGAGGTCTGTGAGTTTATCAGCTAGCTAGGTGGGGACTATAGTGTTGAAAGCTGAGCTACAGTCTATGCAGCCTGACATAGTTGCCATTCTTGCTGTCGATGTGAGTGAGGGAGGAGTGCAGGACCTGAGAGATGGCATCATCAGTAGACCTATTTGGCCGAAAGTGGCAGGGATGGAGGAGCAAATGTGTTTCTTTAAAAGTCTCTCAAAAACCTTCATGACTGTCGACGTGAGGGCAACTGGACGATAGTCATTCAGGCAAGAGGGTTTACTGTTCTTAGGCACAGGGATTATGACAGATTTTTTAAAGGAGGTGGGGACAACAGAGGTAGCAAGGGACTCATTAAATATGGAAGTAAACAAACCAGCAAGCTGATCAGCACAGGACCTCAGAACGCGGCCAGTAATCCCATCAGGTCCGGCTGCTTTCCTTATGTTCACTCTCTTTAGTTCCCTCCGAACGTCATCCTCTGAAAGGGTGATAGCATAATCATTGCTGCTCTGTCTGCTGCTTCCTGATGAGCTGTTTGGCAGATTTGCGCCGCCATTACAGTCAAAGCGGCCGTAGAAGGTGTTTAGCTCATCGGCCAGCAACGGATCTGCTCTCACCTCTGCGGAGGAGTTATTTCCAGAGGAACAGATGGTCTTCAGTCCCTGCCACATGCGTCGAGAGTCATTGAGCTGGAAATGTGACTCAATTTTCTCACTGTACCGGCGCTTAGCGGCTCTTATTGCACGCCTGGAGAGCAAAGCACGATGCTTTGTACTCGCTCATGTTTCCTGACAACAGACCGGCATTGTATGCGGCAGTGCGATGGTTAACCGCATCACGGATTGATCTGTCCACCCACGGTTTCTGATTAGTAAATGTCCTTATTGTTACCGTTTCAGTGGCTTGCTCGGTTAGCGTGTTTACGAAGCTTAATGCTACATCCGTGAATTCGCTGACGTCAGATGAACTCGCACGGAACATGTCCCAGTCGACGTCATCAAGAGACGCCTGTAGCATAGCTTCAGAGTGGGAGGACCAGCGTCACTTCCTCTCCACCGGCGGTTCGCGAGCGATCCTTTGTTTGTATTCCGGTTTGAGGAAGATGGCGACATGATCTGATTTGCCAAAAGCCGGCAGTGAGTGGGCTTTGTAGGCGTTATTGAGCGGAGTGTAGCAATGATCCAGTGTATTCAGTCCTCTGGTTGGACAGGATATATGCTGATGAAAGTTCGGCAAGACTTTCTTGAGGTTGGCTTTGTTAAAGTCCCCGGCGATGATGAAGGCAGCGTCAGGATGCTTGTTGTTATATCCGCTGAGCTCGTCGTGGAGTTTGGACAAAGCCAAGATAGTGTCTGCTTGTGGTGAAATGTAGACGGCAGTAACGATGATCGATGTAAACTCCTGTGGCAGATAGAATGGGCGGCAGATAATGGAGAGATGCTCCAGATGAGGCGAACAGGAACGCGACAGAATGGAGATATTCCTGGAGTCACACCATTTCTTGTTAATAAAGAAACACACTCCACCACCTTCGGTTTTTCCGGCCTCGGCTGATCTGTCCATCCGTAAAACAGAAAAGTTATCAGACGGCGTTACAGCGGTGTCCGGGACCGTCGGCGTGAGCCATGTTTCAGTCAAACAAAAGATGTTACAGTCCCTAATGTCCCGTTGGAAACTTATCCTGGCTCTAAGATCGTCCATCTTATTCTCCAAGGATTGGACATTAGCGAGCAGAATACTTGGTAGAGGAGGGCTGTGAGCCCTTTTCCTCAGTCTGTTGCGTATTCCAGCACGTCTCCCGCGGTGTTTCCTTCGCCTCCTGCGGTTGTTCAGGTGGTCGTTGTTCAACATGTTGTTCCGGAGTATCTCCAATGGCCACGCTGGATCCGCGGATAAAGTTTTCTGAATCAGGTTAGTGTAGCGTTGTCCAATGTCCAAAACATCCCAATGTCCAAAAATGTATTCACAGAGCATATTCTCAGCTGATGAGCATTAGTGCAGAGTTGTGTATTGTCCATGTCACCAGAAGTGCCATGGCCAATCTTAGATTTTGAATGGAATTTAAAATAATAATTATTATTATTAATAAATTATTTCTCTGAGTCTAGTTAGAACTACTTGTTCAATTCTGAATGATTCTAAATAAACTTTTTTCCTGCCTAATCCTGATTTCAAGGATAAAATTATTGAACAGCTTTTTTACCACTAAACTATTGACATTTCTCTGCTTTTGTGCTTTTGTTGTTCTGATTAGTGCATTAAATAATCTTCATTCTTATTTAGTGACGGATATTCTCATTTAAATGAATCATCAGTCCAATCAGTCCTAAAGAGTTTCTTTTTCTTTGGTTATATTTTTCCTAAGGCACGATATGAACCAGGATTGCCATTTGTGCCCTGTAAAAAACAATGGGTGCATGTTGACCCTGCTTGTCAGAGATTGGGAATTGTCTCTTTAGACAGTTTGTGCTCCGATGCATATGAAGAGACAGTGGAAGAGAAAACTATTTCCCAAAATATGCTTTCTAAATTGACTGTCAGGTTTCATCAAATTATGGAGGGCTGGCATTCTGCAACCAAACGAAGCGTTAAATCAGAATTGCATCCAGGGTGCATTACGTTTGGTAATTGGGAAGTTAAACTGCAATGTCCTAATTTCTTGATGTCTTCAACCCACTCATGGATGAGCCGTCAGGTTGTTATATTCCATCCTCTCGTTGTCTGCGCCGTCCCCAGTATCCTCCAGCCTCTTGACCTCTATTAGCTTAACATTGGGAATGAAGTTGAACGATGTCTGCCGTACATGTTCATATGTTATCCTTTCCCATTACGGTACAATCAACAGTGATGTTTTCTTTATTCCTCATGCCCTATAGAGGGACCAGGGTCCATTTGTATTTAAATTGTTCTCCTCACAGCTAAATTAACCACCTTCCACTGTGATTAGGCCTCTGCTGTCACGCGAAGGAAATTGGATGTGACGAAGATGAATTGAGAAAAGTGTTTTTGTTTTGTCTCCTCCTATTTTTTCCAGTCATGATAAACTGACAGTATATTGTCAGCTAGAGGCTGTGGCTGATTGTATGAGCAGAGCATATAAATAAGAGCAGACAGTGAGCTGTGAACCATCAGGATGCTTTGTGTCTCTGATGTCCACACAATTTAAAGAGTTCATATTCTTGATCAGTGAGCAAATCTGAAAGACATGAGCTGAGTGCTTAACTTCAAAAACAGGAATTATTAATTCAGCCTTGTCTTCCGAAAATATCTCACTTTCAGCACTGTGTCTGTGCTGTGACAATAATTAAATAAACATTGTGTGAATGTTCTGTATTTGAAAGTACATTAGATTTACCAGAGGTGGAAAGAGTACAAAAATATTCTACTCAAGTAAAAGTACCATTACATTACTGAAATTTTACTTAAGTACAAGTAAAATTACCAGTCTAAAAATATACTCAAGTAAAAGTAAAAAGTAGCTCATTTAAAATGTACTCAGAGTAAAAAGTACTTAGTTACATTTTAACAATGGGAGGGAGGAAAAAATGGGATAGACCAAAGGTGTCAAACTCAGTTCCCGGAGGGCCACAGCCCAACACAGTGTATATATTACCCTAATTAAACACATCTGATCCAGCTAAACTAATCATTTAGGCTTATTTGAAAACTACATGGTGTGTGTATTGGAGCAGGGTTGGAGCTAAACTCTGGAGGGCTGTGGACCCTCCAGAGTTTGACACACCTGGGATATGGGCCTATAAATCTCAAACTAGTTGTTTTTAATTAAAGGAATCAGTTATTTAGAATAATAAGACATTTGGGCTGTTACCAGGCAAATTAAATCAGTATCAACAAAATTCATCTTTGCAATGCAGAGGAAACGCAGAAGCTTCATCTGAAGTGGCATATATGTATTTACACTGACATGAATGCATTTAACCTGCAGTTACAAATGCAGAAATAATGTTTTGATACATAAGACATAAAATGTGACCCTGAACCACAAAACCATAAGGGTCCATTTTCCTAAATTGCGATTTATACATCATCTGAAAGCTGAATAAATCATATTTCCATTGATGTATGGTTTGTTATGATCGGACAATATTTGAAAATCTGGAATCTGAGGGTGCAAAAAATCCAAATATTGAGAAAATCTCCTTTTAAAGTTGTTCAAATTAAGCTCTTAGTTTTGATATATTTACAGTAGGAAATTTACAAAATATATTAATGGAACACGATCTTTACTTAATATGCTAATGATTTTTGGCATAAAAGAAAAATGTATAATTTTAACCCATACAATGTATTGTTGGCTATTGCTACAAATATACTCCAGCGACGTAAGACTTAAGGTTTTGTGCTCCAGGCCAGGGTCTCAAATGTTAAATAGTCATTTGAAATTCAAAAATAAATAAATCAAAAGATACTTTAAATGTTAAATTAGAAACACCAGTAGGTGTCAGCAAGTCACTCATAAGAGAGTCATTGCGATTGAACAGAATCATTTAAACGGTTAATTCATTCAAAACAAAACACGTCATTGCTCAGAGTCAGAGACGCAAAACTGTGTATGGAATTATTTTTGTTGTCGAAATAGAGCAAAAACAGGCAATATGGTGTTT
This sequence comes from Gymnocypris eckloni scoliostomus, assembly GCA_027564155.1. Lineage (NCBI taxonomy): Eukaryota > Metazoa > Chordata > Actinopteri > Cypriniformes > Cyprinidae > Gymnocypris > Gymnocypris eckloni. Next base: position 13,144,123 of record CM050436.1, on the reverse strand, counting down.
AAAACGTAAGTCTCTTAATTAACTTCTTGTTTTTTGAACTGTTGTAAAAAGAAAAACTACAGGCCTGTGTAATCATGGTGATTTTTTGAGAAAAACGGCATTCTTCATGTGATGTTGACTTACTATATTAAATTATATAAATATATACATTTTCTGCTTCTATATCTTCAGTTTTGTGATCATTCTAAACGCATTTTAACAGACTGAATCACGCAGTGAAAGAACTCCAAATGCACGCGGATTAGTCTAATCTAACGTTACTAGATTTCACGGCACACTGTTTAGAGTGATTTGTTTGGTTTTTGGCAAAATACTGATAATGTCAAATCGCACATCGTTAAAACATCAATTACTATATTATCTCAGATGATATTGCACACCCTGCACCACTGTCTTTTTGGCTCATTTGTGCAAAACCTTTTGTTAAACTGTCAAAGCTTCATTTTAACCACCAATGCAACGATGCAAGTATTTACCTTACATTACCTCTACATGCTTGCGAAGGGTTGATGTCGAGATTTTATAAGCTGCTAGTTCGGTCTCCCGAGGCAAACACAGCTTACACTGCATAATAGAGCATGAATATATGGCCAGGGGTTCACTTCATTTCCTTTGAGTTCAACTTCAGCAGAGTACGACGGGGTTTGGTTTTCAGCTGGGTCTGCACCATTAACGCCTGTCTTGTCCGTCTGCATCTTTCTTGTGATTTTAGCGCCAGTTTCTTCTTCTGCCCATTATTTGCTGCAGTTGTTTCCACGGAGCGATTTTTTTTTACTCCGTAAGGAATGTGTTTTAAAATGTAGCGAAGTACAATACTTCACACAAAATATACTTAAGTAAAAGTAAAATTACAGATTAAAAAAATTACTTAAAAAAGTACAAGTACACAAAAAAGCTACTCAATTACAGTAACGCGAGTAAATGTAATTCGTTACTTTCCACCTCTGAGATTTACACAAATGAACATTACTTTTATTATTTTCTTCTGATAGATACTTTTGGCATTTGGCTATTCGTTGCTAAAAATATATTTTTAACTATCTAACCTCCTAACTACCATGTTAGCTTGATTTATAAGCTACATATACAGTACAACAGGGTTCAAAAATATGAAACCACAAGTAGAAATGGGTGAACTTAACTGCTCTGTGCATCCCTTGAATACTGTATAGATTCTCTGCTGTGATGTTCTTTCTGTATTCTGGTCCTATCGGTAAGAGAGTTGTAGATCCTCACGAGACATAAAGATTTTATAGCAGTATGTAATGTAGGAAACCGCAAAGGGCAGCCCTGAGAATGATTAACAAGACACTCTATGGAACAGAGTGGGAGACACGCAGAGAGAGATAGGTTGACTAGTGTTATTGCCTAAGGAGTCCTGCTCTCTTTTTCTATCTTTTCTCAAATTCAAATCACTCCTGCAATCTTCCCATACAAATCTTCCAGAAACCCCAAGTGTAAAATATGTTTAGCTTTTTCAAGCAAACACGGTCATGCAGATTTACAGCTCAATCAAACTGTTTTCTGAGTCTAGGAAGAAAAAACTAAACTATGTCAATGTATCAAAATGTCATACTTTTTTTATGCAAAGAGCAATTTAAGGAATAGTTCGCCAAAGTCAGAATTTACTCACCAACATGTTGTTCCAAGCCTGTATGCTGCTGTTATTTTAAGCAGAAACCTAAAATTAAGAAACGCTGCTCTTTTCCATACAACAACAGTTCAATTAAAAATTAACAAAAAGTTTATTTTACTTGTGCACTATGAATTATGTGTTCTGAATTCATATAGTGAGCTGTGTTAGCGAACAGAAGAAATGGTGGAGTAAAGTCATTGTTTTTGTCTTCTTATAACCTCACAACATTAAGGTTGTAACACTGATGTCACACAGACTATTTTAACAATGTCCTTGTTACCTTATGGGGCCTTGAGCGTGTCAGTTGCGCTGCTGTCTATGGTGAGTCAGAAAGCTCTCGGATTTCATCAAAATATCTTAATTTATGTTCTATAGATGCAAAAAAGGTCTCACAGATTTGAAACGACATGAGGGTGAATAATTAATGACAGAAATCATTTTTGGGTGAACTATCCCTTTAAGAGCCACTGTGAATGGATAAATGATTCAGTCAGGTTTTTTATGTATTTTTTTCAACATTGATCTGGTTCACAAATGTAATTGAATAATTAATTTATGAATTAAACTGATTTGTTCACAAATAATAATTCAGCTCACTGATTCCGTGATTTAGTTAAGGCAGTACTTGAGTAAAAGACTCATACTATACAGGTCATGTGGATTATTATTATATTAATCTTGTTTGAAGGTTTTTGTGGGATGAGTAAATGATAATGGATTTTTCCTATTGGTGCTGTCAGTGGTGCATGCTTGAAATGTCTAATTACAAAATGCTTCTAACAACCTCTAAGAAAAGTGTTAGTCCTGCCTCTCAAAACTATATTATTGTTTACGAAGAACTTTAAAAGCAGAACTACTCATTAATAATACATGCCTTTGTTGCTGCTATCAGAATAAATGCCTTCTGATATTAGTTAATTCATCATATTTACTTTCTGTGTTGACCTTAAAGGTTTGCTTGCTGGTCTATTCAGGAAAAAGCTTTAGCTTTAAAATGTTGTTTTTATGTTCGTCCTGATCTTTATATGGTGGATATGAAGATAAATTATGTTGCATAAACGTAGAGTTACTAGAGCATGTCCTTGCCACACAATTTAAAACTAAATTAAAATGCAGACTGTCTTTTGTGCTCTGGAAATTATTAGAGGTGCTCAGACGGTTCATTGCCATGAGACTATTAAACTGAAATTGACGTCATTTTACTCTACATGAACCCAACCATTTGCCCTTTGACCGGCAAACTATTCATATTGAGAAAGATATGCAGAAAAACGACTCAAATGCATAATGAGATGCAAAGCAAGCAGGCGCTCTGTCAGTGTGAAAACAGGCGAAGCTCTTTAGCTGAAAATGATTCTACTTTGTCCAAAATGTTTCTGTTGGTCAGTAATATTTCGTTTATGGGTGTAATTATAGTTTTACTCACAGTGAGAGGTGAAATGCTGAACATTTGCTATGTTATTGAATGTCAAATAGAATACTGTATTTAAGTGCACTCCTTGTTAATCTCACAAGATAACACATGTTATTTTGTAGTATTTATTACTTGATTTGTACTTTATAGTTCATTAAAGTGTCAATGGAATCATTTTATTTTTCACTATCAGCCTGAAAGCACAAAGGTCATATACAGCTGTCCCAAAAACTATTTGTTTTCAAATGCAGTGACATTCAGATGTTTAAAGTGTCCAAATATGTTTTGGGGTCACTGTTTACGTGGGCCAATATCACTATTTCACACATGATTTCCTCTTACAATTCTGAAGAACAGAAGTTGTGTAAATCCTAATTTGCATATGACACCAATAATCTGATATTAGCATCTGATATTAGCATTTACCGTGACCGAAAGAGCGTGATTTCATTCCCCAAAACAGACTCAGATATTCCTCTCCAGATCGCATTGTTCTTGTGCAACCTTTAGCAAATGTTAACTAGATCCGAGCAATGTTTGTTTTGTCGTGGAACGATCCTATTTAGAGACGAGTCAACAGTACGTGTGCTATGTGCTGCGCCCTTGCTTCAGTGCCATGTAAATATATTTAGCATTTCTAAAGTGTCATTGTCCCACATGGGACCTGGTGACAGTAAAATAAGTTTAATTAGGGGTGGATCCTCTGGGATAGGGCAAAGGCACTTTCTGTGTCAAAAATGACTCTTCAGTGTTAAGATGGAGGAATTTGAGACCCAAAACTAATGTAACCAAATTGTAGCACAAAGTTTTGGTTAAAAAAAATATTTATTGATATTAAAATAATTAATATTTAATATAAATAAATGAGAACTTTTATTGATATTAAAATCATTTGTGTGTGTATAACAAAATATGTAAAATTTTAAACCATAATAGTTAAACTTTTTACTAATTATATAAATAGATTATAAATTATACAATAGTTCATGAAAAAAGTTGTAACTGCATTATTAAAATATTTAAGAAAAATAACTGAAAGCTAAATTAAAGTATATGTAACGGATGTATGCCAGTAAGGGCTGTGTGTAAACCCCTGACCTCAAAAAGAGGCGCTCTAGCAACTGATGCTAGAGGCTGTAGCCTTTGGCGTTCCTTGTTAGAGCGCCCGCCTCCCGCACCGGAATCCCGGGTTCGAGACCCGCTCGAAGCAAGAACGAGTTGTGGTGGTGTGGACCCAGGAGGGGTTGTTACATATACATAGAAAAAACTGATAAAAAATACAAAAGCACATTAAAAACAAAAAAAAATGTAAATAGAAAACCTAAAATATACAAATAAAACTTAAATTTAAATATTTAAAACAAATATTAAAATATACCCTGTTAGTATATAAATAATACTAAAATAACACTGACATGGTCTGTTCAGTATGATATATTATCTTAAAGTTCATGTATAAAACGTTGTGGAATTTATTGTTCAGTGGAAATAGATTGAATATTATAATGTTTATCATCTAAAACAAGGTCCATGGACATATTCTGTGTGATGTCAAACCACACAAGAAACATCCCATTTACTTCAGTTAACATGATAGGAGCTGCCTTGATGTTATAATTGAAGACATGATGTTTGATGACTTATTAGCATGCGTGCTGTATATATCAGATATAATAGAAATCGATTGAATTCCTGGCTGATACGAGCTTATTAGAAGCCTGGAGCTTTTTGTGGATCTTTGAATGGAGATCTATGTGTCTTACTCAGAGTTAATTATCAGGCAACAAACTAAGTACACGTCTTGAGCACCCAATCATTCACACCGTGAAATATGGCTTATTACCATTTGCATATATTAATGCATCATTAAATTCAATAATGTTGTCATGTGTTTTATTGACACAGTCATATATCATTTCTCAGCCCGCTTTGGTGCATGACTGGAATACCTCAAATCTTCATGCCTAGTTTTTCAGATTGAAGTTAATGGAAAATGAGTTAAGTCAAGTTATCTTTTTTCTTCAAAATGTACAATTTGCAGTGAGTCATCGTAAAGTATGCTTTCGGGACGAGATGTCCATTTACCAATGCCACACTTTCCACACTGTGAGGAAAGATCCTGAGTCTAGCGCGCTGCCCGTGGTTATGTGACAGCTGTCTGCGGCGTTATGTCTGTGAGCAGAAATTAAAATTTAGTCGTGACAATGGGATGGACTTTACCCAGGATGCAGTCTGTCTCCCATGGCAGCAATAGCAGGAAAACAGTGTCCAAGAGGAAGGCGCAGTTAATTGCGCTGGGCAGCAACGCCACAGTTTGCCTCATGTGCTCCAGATGGTTCAGGACAACACAAGCTGCTTCATTATCAACATGGTCAGCCCTGTTTGTGCCTGCTGGCACGAGGGGTTCATGGGTTGCTTATGGTTTAAATTAGGAGTGCATTTCAGGAAAATTGCCTGTCCTTTACCTTTCCTATTTCTGTAACTGATCGTCAAAGCATCATTGCTTTGTAGTCATTTGTTTTCATATGACATATAAATAGAGTAAAACTTTACAGTAAAACACTTTCTTAAAATTAGTTGAATGTATTTAGTCTAAGTTTGCTCATTTATCTAAATGAGACCCTGGAGCACAAAACCAGTCATAAGTAGCACAGGTATATGTGCAGCAATAGCCAGCAATACATTGTATGTGTCAAAATTATAGATTTTTATTTTATGTCAAAATTAAAAATTAGGATATTATGTATAGATCATGTTCCATTAAGATACATTTTACATTTCCTACCGTAAATATATCAAAACTTAATTTTGTATTCCTAATATGCAATGCTAAGAACCTCATTTGGACAACTTTAAAGGCCTTTTAAAGGCTAAAGGCCCTGCCCCTTTGAGGTCCGACGCTAAAGTGCCCTTGCGGCCCGGTCTGTGCGATATGAACGATACTATATGCAGAGTACGCAGTTTGTGTAGGGCACCAAGTCCCGGGAGGGGGGGGGCACCATCCCAGTTGCTAAAAAAACAACAACAAAAAAAACGGACAACTGTACATTTAACTGTAACTGTTTAGAGCTACAGTTGTGATTTGTAAATAATACACATTTATTTATTTACTTTTATATTTATTAAAGTTATATTTTGACCCCTTTGGTAGGATTTGTTGTTTTTGTTTACTTTCATAATATTTGAGGGAGGGGGCACAAAAAGGGGGGAAGTCATGGCCTAATGGTTAGAGAGTCAGACTCGTAATCCAAAGGTTGTGAGTTCGAGTCTCGGGCCGGCAGGAATTGTAGGTGGGGGAGTGAATGGACTGCGCTCTCTTCACCCTCAATACCTCGACTGAGGTGCCCTTGAGCAAGGCACCAAACCCCCAACTGCTCCCCGGGCGCCGCAGCATAAATGGCTGCTCCGGATGTGTGTTCACGGTGTGTGTGTGTTCACTGCTGTGTGTGTGCACTTTGGATGGGTTAAATGCAGAGCACGAATTCTGAGTATGGGTCACCTTACTTGGCTGTATGTCATGTCACTTATTTTTCAATAAAATCCTGCTTCGGGCACATTTGGCAATCAGCGGCTCTGATAAAGATGTCTTCACGATCTGCTTTTGAAGAAATATCGTTGTATCGTGCTACAGCACACATTCTATGAGCTGCAGTTCTGGCGCTGCCGTATTAATACACTTGTACAGCGCTACAGACATTCACATCAGTAAGAAGATTTAGTGAAGAATGTGGAAAACCAAACAGTTGCTGGTCCAGATTGACTTTGACAGTAGGGAACACTGTGGACCAGCAACTGTTTGGTTTTCCACCTTCTTCAAAATAGTTTTTACAGAAGAAGTAAACTCAGGTTTAAAACTAATTTTGAGTGAGTAAATGAAGATATAAAAATAAAACCCTAGCCTATTTTAATTATTGGGTGAATTATTCCTTTAATGTTAATAAAACACCAAACACAAAGAGAAAAATCACTCATTATTCTTGGCTGAAAAACTTTAATACAGTTTCTTTAATAGGAATCAATCCTGAAAATAAAACACGGTTTATTTTATTTGTATGTTATGTGTATTTGTAATGTGTATCTTTGCTCTCATTTTTTAATAACAAAGATACAATAATGATAAAGATTTTTATCTTCACTCACTTTGGCCTAATTATCTGCCATACTTATCCGGTCTGTGATTGTGCCCTCGTAATGCCATTTCGCCCCTGCCCCTCCGAAGGCCTGTGCACGCCACTGATGGCAAGGCTGATTTTTCAGCAGCCATTACGCCAGTCTTCAGTGTCACATGGTCCATAAGAAATCAACATTTTTAATATGCTGATTTGATGCTGAAGGAACATTAATTTGTATTATTATAAGCAATGTTGAGAACAGTTGTGCTGCTTAATATTTTTGGGGAAAGCAGGAAAATTATTTCCCCGTGATTCTTTGAATAGAAAGTTCAAAAGAATTGTGTTTATTTAAAAAATACATATTTTGTAATAATATACAAATCTTTTTTTGTCTTACTGCCTAACAAGTTTATTACTTTTGATCAATTTAAAGTGTCTTTGCAGAATAAAGGAATTCATTTCTGTAAATAATAATAATAATAAAAAGTCCCAACATGCTGGGTTGTCTTATTTAACTCAACTATTGTTTTATAACTAAACAACAGCCAACCTCAGACCGCCACCATGCATTTCACTCATAACTGAAAGATGCATTGACTGACTCAATAACCATAAACAAACAGTACTGAGTTTAGAATACATATTTATCATAATAAAATTATTACGTCATCACTTGACTTCATCTTTAAAAAAAAACTTCACTCTCTTTCCTTAACTTTGCTCTCTTTTCCTTAACCTCTCACTGTCTGGCTAGAATTTGCTCTGAACAATGCCTAGAAATTTGTATTACAAGCACTTCCTGTGCTTATAATTTATCGCTTATTGTATTCCTCAATTGTAAGTCGCTTTGGATAAAAGTGTCTGCTAAATGAATAAATGTAAATGTAGTATATAGTTTCAGCGGTCAGTGAGATTGACCCAGTCACTAACCCAACAGCTGGGTTACACAAAACCTACCCAAAACTGGAAGAAACAACCCAATATATGACCCAACAGGCTCAACCCAGCGGTTTGGTAGAACAAAAATAATAGCATATGTGCAATCCAATGATCAAATAATCATGAACGACAGGAAAAGCCTTGGGAAGGTCTTATAAAAACATTTCTCAAGTACATGGAACCATTGCTTATTTCCTAGCCCTTCTTTCCCATGTAGTTGTATTTACATCCTGGCAGCGATGTGCAGAAAGTGCTGTGGTTTCTTTTCAGGTGCCTTAGAAAGACTTGACATTCTCTGCTTAAAAGTAGGAAATTTCCATTCCGTACAGTGAGGAGATAAAAACTGAATTTTCTCAGTGATTTTCACAGTCTCTCAAAATGCAGGTTGACATGGTTGCATATTTGTGCGTGTACTCTTCACAGCCTGCTGATATCACATCCTGATCCTGAATTCCTGAGAGATACAAACTGCGATCTGAGAAAACCACATCTGGTTTTAGGCATAACATCAGCAAAAGCATGAAATATTTAACACAATGTAATGCATTTACATTATTTCAGACAGAGCAGTTTGTCTTTTTTCTTTAGATAACGTTCAGATATTGCAATAGACTGTTCCCTTAGATTCTTCTGCGATGCCTTAAAGGTCTTATTACGTTGCTGTGCGGTATCAGATTTGATCAGATGAATGATGAAAGTTATAATGAGGGGATTTAAATGAATGAATGATTAAAATATTACAATGGGAGATTTAACAACTGGGAGGCGGTGAACATGTAATGCTTCCTAATGAACTGCCTGGTTTCTTTTTAGTTTGTGACCTTCAAGCTCATCAAAAGTTTTCTGACATGATTCTGAATGATTCGTGATTTGCTGGCAATGAAGTTCAATGTAACTCTGAACAATTAAGGAAAGTCACAAACAAATGTGTGAATATGAGCTGTTACTTTAGCACATTTGGTAAACACTTAGCTTTTGACTCAGTGAAATGCATTCGCAGCTTTGAAAAATCATTCATTCATGCATCGCACATCTCTCAGTTTCACTGAAGGCAATGTCAGAGAGGAGTTAGCTCTCTTTGTGCGGGGTTAATAGACAGACTGTCTTGTATATCCGTGATTAATCTCTCTGACAGTAATGCTGTCTGTCTGTGAAGAGTGCCACGCAGTACAGAGAGGGAGAAATGATAAACGATGACCCTAACCCCACACAATTCAGCCTATTTGATAAGGTAATAGATCTACTTTTGGCAGTCCTGTAAAAAGAAATCAAACAGCTTCCCCTAGAGAAGGTTTTTACAGTCTGTAGACTTGAGATGATTTTTTCTTAATTCCAGCGCTTGGAAAATGTGATGACAGATTATATGTTGCAAAGTTGTTATTTTTAGGTTTGTTCTCTTTTTTGCATATGTGTAGTTGAGTTCTTAAAACTTAGATTTTTTATGTCATATCATCTCAAAATATATACAGTAGTTCTAGCATGGTAGCCTTTAGTGATGTATTATTGGTATTTACATTATTATTAAAACAAATGTTAATTATTGTTAAATGATTAAATGTATTTTATAATCATTCTAATCTAAATAATAATATATATTTGAAATATGAATGTAATACATATAATACATTTGTGTTTTATATGTTATAATAATAATAAATAATTTTAAATTATTACATTTTTGGTTAAAACTAGAACTTATAGAAATGTTAGAACACATTACATTACAAAATTTATTATAGTCTGTACATAACCATTAGAGATGTAATTTTATTATTTAAATAAGTGTACATCAGTATTAATGATTAATCAATTTATAATTAATCAATCTACGTCATTACTTATTACATATTTGTTTTATTGTATACTTTTAGTGTCCCTGTGTTCATTGAAAGTCTGAGTGGTGGGGTTTCTGGGTCTCTAAAAGTTGAATATTCCTGTCCTAAGACCAAATATTATTTAGAAGGCAGGAAAGGGGCAGAAACAAACTGAATGCGCTCTCTTAGCATTACGGTTGATGCTAATCAGTGACAAACAGTAGGTGATCCTAATGATGATGAGTTAACAGCAAACCTGTGTGCCTGATGCATTCCTTACAGACGAATTGCCGCTTTAATGTCCTGTGAACATTCAGGACGTGCTACGAAAGTGTGAACGAGTCTGACCGCCTATAATCTCTGCAGGTAACAAATGACTAGCCTGACTCTCTGTTCTTCCAGACAGATCCATAAGCCACCACCATAAGCAGTACTGATAGAAGACTAATGTGTTGCTTGGTAGGAAAAAATAACTCTCTTAGAAGTCCTGCATGCACTGAAGTTTGAATGAAGTCACAGCCATGAGCTTGGCTAACGGTCAGCTTTATGTGTGAAGTCATCTCATCATGCATCCATAATGTTTTCACAGGGTTCCAACTGTCATGAAAAATCTTCAAATTGTGATTTTCAGGCCGGGAAAAGGCATGGAATTGTAAAAGCTCATGGGAATTTCTATGGTGAATGTAGTTTTTCTATTGTTACGGTGCTTATAAAACCAGAAGCCGTCATGAAACATTAGTCTGTCCATCAACATTTTATTGTAGGCATTCGTGCACTAAAAAGTTCACTAAAAGGTCTGAAGATTGGTACCTTGAATGCAAATCTCTGCCTACAATCACTAAAATTTCTAAAAAGAAAAATATCCTTATTTGGAAATCATGAAAGACTGGAAAGGTCAGTCAGATTTCTTGAACAAAAAAACTGATTTGAGCTATTGGGATATTTATTATATATCCACTACAGATCATTTGACATGGCATGAAGGATTTATTGTCATATTTCACTAAACTAAATATATATTTCATATAAAGAAAATTAAGCCTATTTTCGAAGCATTTTTTTTTGTGACTGATTTGATTTTCATAAAATAAAATCCCCCTTATTCTGGACATTATATGGATTTTTACTTCTAATTTTTTAGTAATTTCCATTATTCTCAATGGTAGTTGAAATCCCATTATTGTAATGCAGTGTTGTTTTACTGTATTGTAAAAATAATATGCTGTTACAAAAATTAAAAAATTTAAGGAAATACAAGAAATGCTACCATGATAAGTTAATACTTTTAGATTTTAATATAACTGTATTATTCATTCAGTCCTTCATTAAGATTTTAGGTGGTGTTTGTTTAATTTTAATGAAAACTATTTCACACACAAAATATGGTTTCTTAACTTTTAAGAACAAAAACAAAAAGAGAATTAAAGTAAAAATTAAATACAATACAATACAAAAAAAATATTTCCCATTATTTATTGTCATTTGGGGGTCAAATATTGCTCATCACTTGACAGGTTTCATGAGATTTATTATATATTGTGTGAGCTGCATGCTGTGACCAGAGCCGATACTCCCTATATGCAGAACACACAAGCTACTTGGGGCCCCCGAAACACCCTTGCTCTCAAAGATGATTTCATTTTAGTTTCGTTTTGAATTTGGCTATGAAAACATGAATGATTATTTATTGTAATGTGGCGCTGTCATCGCTCTTTCTACGTAAAAATCAGTCAAATCATGTAACATGAATGTGGTAAAGTCTCTTGCTCGAGACTAAAACAACGAGTTGAAAGCATAGCAAGCCTTGGTCGAGACACTATTTCTCGAGGACTTTCCGCGAGCGCAATTCAAGACGGAGCGAAACACAGACAAACGTGTTTCATTCATAACCACTCGAACAACCCGCCGCCCCCAAACCCCCCCCGGTCGACACAATTGTGCGTAGGGCCCCCAGAAGTCTATGATCGGCTCTGGCTGTGACGTGTGTGTGTGTGTGTGTGTGTGTGTGTGTGTGTGTGTGTGTGTGTGTGTGTGTGTGTGGTGTACAGTATATACATAATAATTTGCTTAGAAAGTAAACTCACTTTCTCACACTATGTCCACAGCAACTTGTTTTTATTTCACTTGAACACACACACATTTACTCACTCAGAAACATGTGCAGACACACTCTCTCCTGCCAGGGAGCTCATTTGTCATATCCATCTGCCACCTGTAATGCACATTTTGCAACTGGATAGCAAAAGTGTTCTTGCCAAACACCTCTCAGCTGGTACCCACGGTGGCAACGAAATAGGACTAGAACAACAACAAAAATCTAATCTAAAGCCCACAATGCACCTACAGAGCTGCTATCCAAGAGCTGGTGAAAATAAAACGACATGTCATTTGGCCATTGTGATCTGAGTAGATTTATGATAATGGCACATCATTTATTTAGTTTGTGTGATGTTGCCTATTTAAAAGCTTGTCAGTCATAATATCTGTCAAAACATATTATATAATTTAAAGCTATATTCATAATATGACACATTTTTTGCCAATTGGAGACAAATGTAAAGGTATAGTTGACCCAAAAATGTAAATGCATTTACTCACCCTCAGGACATCCAAGATGTAGATGAGTTTACATACTCATAAATAAGATGTGTTTATCATCTGTTTGGACTCTCATTCTGATGCCACCCATTCACTGCAGAGGAACCACTGGTGAGAAAGTGATGTAAGGCAAAATTTCTCCAAATCTGTTCTGATGGAGAATTAAACTTATCTACATTTTGGATGACCTGAGGTTTTGCAAGGATTTGTATTAAAATTGCTGAACAGCTCTACAGTCTCTGTAGATAAAGCTAATCTCACTAAATGACTAGAAAGAGACACTGCAGGATGGCAGGGAGCAGCTGTGTACTTGATCCATTTACCCTCGTCTTTTACCTGACTGATCTTCACTGAAGCCGCTGATGCACATCATAAGTTTATATACATCGGGCCGAGCTGTCGTTCTCATGGTGTGATTATCTACAGCACACTTCTTGCCTGATGTTACCACAGCAGCAGCTGGTTTGACATGGCAGTCACAGGTCAGTGGGGTCCTGTGAGGTGGAAAACACTGGACAGTTTATATCTCTCCCTTGAGAGGGACAGTGAGAGACCGAAGACGAGGGAGGAGTGAGTCGTGATGGTGAGTGGGTGATGGGATGAGAGGCAGATGGTGTTTGCTGGTCGGGGTCGTTGGCCAAGCAGCTCAGGTCTCCTCGTGTCACTGAGCAGGCACCGTGGCTCTCTAACCTGCTCAGCCTGTCAGGATGGCATTTTTTTAGGAAGACCCCAACAGACGTAAACACTGCCATGAAGTGAGGCAGTGATTAAAGCCTTTAACACTATTAGGTTTACACGTGATTTGGGTCAATGAAATATAAACATTATCTTTTCATTTCTGAATTAAAATTAATTTTGAATTAATTTTTGGCATGAAATAAAAAATATCCAGGTGATACAGCTGTCAAGATTTGAAGTTAAAAGTTGCCTTTTATTGTGGCGAGCCTAAGGCACATCTGTGCAATGATCATGCTGTCTAATCTGCATCTTGATATACCACACCTGTGAGGTGGATGGATCATCTCAGCAAAGGAGAAGTGCTCCCTAACACAGATTTAGACAGATTTGTGAACAATATTTGAGAGAAATAGGCCTTTTGTATACATAGCAAAAGTCTAAGATCTTTGTGTTCAGCTCATGAAAAATATGGGCAAAAACAAAAGTGTTGCATTTATAATTTTGTTCAGTTTATATATCTATATATACACTCACCGGCCACTTTATTAGGTACACCTGTTCAATTGCTTTGTAACACAAATTGCTAATTAGCCAATCACATGGCAGCAACTCAATGCATTTAGGCATCTAGATGACAACTTGCTGAAGTTCAAACCCGAGCATCAGAATGGGGAAAAAAGGGGATTTAAGTGACTTTGAACGTGGAATGGTTGTTGGTGCCAGGCGGGCTGGTAAAAGGAATTTCAAAAACTGCTGATCTACTGGGATTTTCACGTGCAACCATCTCTAGGATTTACAGAGAATTGGCCGAAAAAGATAAAATATCCAGTGAGCGGCAGTTGTGTGGACGAAAATGCCTTGTTGATGTCAGAGGTCAGAGGAGAATGGGCAGACTGATTAGAGATGATAGAAAGGCAACAGTAACTCAAATAACCATTCGTTACAACCAAGGTATGCAGAATACCATCTCTGAGCGCAAAATACGTCGAACCCTGAAGCAGATGGGCTACAGCAGCAGAAGACCACACCGGGTGCTGCTCCTGTCAGCTAAGAACAGGAAACGGAGGCTACAAATCGCACAGGCTCATCAGAATTGGACAATGGAAGATTGGAAAAACGTTGCCTGGTCTGATGAGTCTCGATTTCTGCATGCGACATTCAGATGGTAGGGTCAGAATTTGGCGTAAAGAACATGAAAGCATGGATCCATCCTGCCTTGTCTCAACAGTTTAGGCTGGTGGTGGTGTAATGTTGTGGGGGATATTTTCTTGGCACACTTTGGGCCCCTTAGTACCAATTGAGCATTGTTTAAACGCCACAGCCAACCTGAGTATTGTTGCTGACCATGTCCATCTCTTTATGACTACAGTGTTCCCATCTTCTGATGGCTACTTCCAGCAGGATAATGCACCATGTCACAAAGCTCAAATCATCTCAGACTGGTTTCTTGAACATGACAATGAGTTCACTTTACTCAAATGGTCTCCACAGTCACCAGATCTCAATCCAATAGAGCACCTTTGGGATGTGGTGGAACAGGAGATTCGCATCATGGATGTGCAGCCGACAAATCTGCAGCAACTGCATGATGCTATCATGTCAATATGGACCGAAATCTCTGAGGAATGTTTTCAACACCTTGTTGAATCTATGCCACAAAGAATTAAGGCAGTTCTGAAGGCAAAAGGGGGTCCAACCCGGTATTAGCAAGGTGTACCTAATAAAGTGGCCAGTGAGTGTATGTGTATATATATATAATGTATATGTGTGTGTTAAACAAATAAAAAATACAATTTTTAATCTTATCAACTGCTGCTTAATATTTCACCATAATATTTTGACACACACACACACACACACTGACACACACACATATATATAATAAATTGTAAACAAATATATATAATCTGATTATCAACTGCTGCTTAATATTTAACCATAAAAAGGATACAATTTACTGTTTTTTAACGATTATTTGATAAATAGAAAGTTAAAAAAATCAACATTTATTTGCAATAGAAATCTTTTGTGACAGTATACATTTATTTAATGTAATTTCGATCAATTAGTGCATTTTTGCGGAATTCAATTTGTATTAAAAATTAGAAATACTAATAATAAAAAAAAAATAAAAAAATTGTGTACATGCAGTCAATGTATAAATCAATAAAGTTTCATAGCATAGAGTTAGATGGAAAGTTAAAATTGAAAACTCTAGAGGACAAGGTTTTTGGTTTCTACTTGGAAGCACAAAATCCATGTATTCTCAAGCTGTTTGAGCAGAACCACTTGCTCCATCATCCTCTGGGCTTTTCAGCACGCCTAAACTCAAGTAGATTTGCATTGTGTCCCTTAGCTCAGTCGTCAGAGAATTTGATGAGGCCTGTGAAATATGTTTCTTGAATATATTGCTCACGCAGATGGGAAAGGCATTTGGGGTGTGATTTCAAACCTCATGCAGTCATGCAAATGCACTTGGAAGTGAGGAAATCACAGCTGGTTTAAGCATGCTGGGGTGTTCAAGTGTGCTTGTGTGTGAGCGACTGAGAAGAAAAGAAGAAAACCTTTTCTCAAGAGCTCTCGGTCTCCTAATTACGCAAAAAGGTTGTCATTCAGAGCAGATTGCGGTCCTCGTTTGATTGATGGTTGCAGTTATGCTGTTGATTTCATTCATTCAGAAAACAATTCCTGTAAAAAAAAAAACTGTAGATTTGAAATGCCTCTCGTTCTTTTTTCAGCTTCAAAGATCAACGACCCTTCGCAAGGTTATTCCATGTTCCCCTGATCTGGAATTTAAAGTGAATGGCATTGCTTTGTTCTCTCCTGTAGTTCTGTCTCTGCAGAGTGTTCACATTATCGTTCACAGACCATTGTCTCCGCTCCAGCGCAGGGAAACAAATGAGAGCACAAGAGTCCCTCTAATACATCTCCCCAACCACACAGTCTACTTTGATGTCATGTCCACATTTTCTAAAAGTGCCTATTTGAACCTCTACATTGCATTTTGTATTTTTTTGTGAAAGTAGGCTACGTTAATCAATGTATTTTAATCAATTAGTAAATCAGTATTTAAATTTATTTTGTTTTAATTTCTTTTTTTTTTTTTTTTTTTTTTTATTGTTAATTTATTTCATTTTATTTTGTAAAAATAGGAATAAAATAGAATAGAATGAAATGAAATAATTAAATTTCAATTTTTTAATGTAATTGACATTTTATTTTATTTTATTTTATTTTATGTACCATAGTCATTGATATCACTTTTAAGAAGAAATACAGTGGGTCAAAAAATCTAAGACTACTATTTAGAAACTTCTATTTTATTTTCATATCCTTTATCTGTTATCTTATCATAAAATTATATTATTCACATAACAGTTGAATGAAACATTTACTTAAAAAAATTCCAGGTTCATATAAAATGTTGAATATCAGATTTTCATTGTAGTTTCTTACTTTTGGATATTACATTTTTATTTTTGTACAAATACTAGTCCATATTGTGATTTGATTCCAGTGTAATGTGATTAATTCATCCAAACTTTGGCAAAGTCTGTGATATTCTGAGTTAAACTGTAAATTCAAGTTTTGTGGATTCCGTCTGTGTTTTCCACATCGTGAAATCATAGGGCCCTACTTGATATATCTGGATCAAATTCGTTTTCCTGTTTTAGTCCCGGAATCACTATGTGTTTCATACAAGAGAAACATTGCTGTGTTGTTGGCCCAAGAGATGGCTGTAAAAGCAGTCTCACAGAGCTGGCCCCAGGCATGGCTGCTGGAAAAAGGGACGGTAGAAACTTTGCTCCTTTGTGCGGTCCTCAGAGGAGCCGGAGAGTGCAGTGTCTTGTATGAGGTGATCACTAGAGGGCTTCCTGAGACATGCCTTGGAGTCATACCGCAGTTCAAATGTATACAAGACTTCAGATCATGCTTAAAAGCTTTACACAGAGGTGCATCACTTAAAGGAAAGGATTTGTGTTCTGAATTTATGAATATGTGATATTTTGTTTGAGCTTTTGTGTGTTGTTAGACTGCGAACAAGGACTTTCTGTTGGTCATCTGCAAGATGGTCCATGGATCATGTGACTGGAGTAATGATGCTGGAAATTCACTGGAAGGTGGACGAATGTAAAACTGTTTTCACCTGCCATTTTTACTGTGGGTGTGACTTCCAGGGAATACGCATGCAAATACATGTATGCTTTGAAGATGCTTTGGGTAAAGGGGCTGCCAAATGTGAGAAAACAAAATGCTCTCATTTTAAATTCTAGGAGCATTTTTTACTGATCTCAACAGGCAAAGGCAGTTGAGATTGAAGACATGAGAATATTTAACTTGTTTCCCCTGCTCATCTTTGATAAAGCCTTCTATATACATGCATTTGTGGTGTATAATGGTTTTGTTTGTTTTTTGTGGTTCTGTTTGAGAGCTGTATTATAATTTGACAGAATGCCACAGGGTGCTCCCCTCATCTCCTGCAGTGTGTATTTACTGTGAAACAGATCAGGATCACTAGTGTATATTTAATATGGCTGAAACTACAACTTCATTAGCCATATTGCTGTCGCAGAGAAGGAACTGTTACACATCTTCGGGAAAAAAACTAATTGTAGTGAACCCATTCTAAGTTTATGGTGTTTGGGAACAGCATGACATCCGCGTATTATGACAAGCCTGCTGCCAAAGTACATTTTGGGAGAAAAATTGCATGTGTATACATTCACCTCATGGCAACAACAGCTGTCAGGATGCAGAATTAGTTCAGTTCAGTGTGATTCAGTTCACTTTGACTCTAAACAAAATGTCATCCACTTCTCAAGTGGCTCTGTGAAAGCACCACATGCTCTTCGCAGCCATGTTGTGTACTGAATGCTGTCAGAGTAGGTGATGGGTTATAACGTGTTGAAATGAGTATGGAGTGGTGAAAGGAAACTAATTTTCACTGCGGATTTAGATGCACAGCTCTGCTCTCAGCGCCCACTGTGGTGTGATGTGTGTTATGGTGCTGAATTCATTGTGCATAAGCTCTGATATGAAATCTAGCTACATGTCCTGCTGCCTACTGCCTAGAAGGATTTGGATGCTCTACAGGCAGCAAAATAATGAAGAACATGGGATACTCACAACTTATATATTGTATACACTACCATTGCAAAGTAGGGATTCCATTTCATTTTTTATTATAGATTTAGTAGCTTTTTTTGTTTGTTTGTTTTGTTTTTATCGAATGCTGACCAAGGCTACATTTATTTGATAAAAAAAGTAATATTGTGAAATTGAATTACACATGAAAATAACTTTTACTATGTCCTATTTTAAAATATTATCTATCCCTGTGATGGTAAATCTGAATTTTATTTGTCCCATGTCACATTTAAAAACAGTTGTGTTGCTTAATATTTAGCAAAAACCATGAGACGTTTTTTTCAGAATTCTTTGATGAATAAAAAGTTCAAAAGAACACTTTACTGTCACTTTGACCAGTTTAATGCATCCTTGCTAAACTGAAGTATTAATTTCCTTCAAAAAACTAAAAACCTAAAGTGAACTCAAACATTTGAGTGTGTGTGTGTGTGTGTGTGTGTGTGTGTGTGTGTGTGTGTGTGTGTGTGTGTGTGTGTGTGTGTGTGTGTGTGTGTGTGTGTGCGTGTGTGTGTGTGTGTGTGCGTGTGCGTGTGCGTGTGCGTGCGTGTGTGTGTGGCGCATGTGCTTGTATATGTATCATCCACATCATTTTTAAGTGATTTTAATTCATTTTCTTTAGCTTCCAATACTGATAAAACTGTAGATGGGGCAGGCTGATAGATATTAATTCACAGCATTAAACGACTTAGCACTAGCTTGTGCCAACATGTTGGTTCATGTTGCATAGACAGCCAATGAGCTTGCTGCTTTACATTTAAATGACTGGTTAGCATCCACTTTAGCATGTTGCAGCGCACTTTCAGAGTTCCACTGAATCCCTCCACCTTCCCCAACTCCACCTGTTTAGTTCTACCATGGGTTATTTCTACCTTTGACCCTCTAACATTTGCACTCTCTATTCTATTTATATTTTAACTACTTGTTTTATTTATAAAGAAAAGGAGCCTCTAACACTAGCATTCTCTATTCTTTCTATATTCTATCAAATTGTTTTCTTATTTATTATAAAAACACGAATCCCGCCCCCTACTGTCCTCTTTTTTGGAAAACGAAAATAGGCTCGCTAAAAAAAATATATACATAATATATATATAGAGCAATCGAGTTTACATTGCCTTTGCAATGTACGGAAGAAGCAGTGCGGTTTATGTGCTGTTGCATTATTCAGATGTTTGTCTATATTTGTGTTTGTTTGCCATTTTTGATTAAATAGTACATTGACAGTTTTTTTTAGAATTGTATTTTCTGTTATCACTGTGATCTTCACAGGGAGGTCACAGCTGTCTTTCTTTATTCAGCCGAAAACAGATTTAATCAAACTCCTGTCACTCGAAAAGACAACTGAACTCCTTGTGCTAAGACAAAAACTACAGATTTGAACTCTGCATGAACCGAGAAATTCAATGGAGCCAATGGTGAATTCACTATACAAGCAAAAAGAACATCAATTATATTCAGAAATTCAGAAGCCATCTGTCATTCTTTTAATGTCCTTATGAAAAAAATGCAATCCAGTCATGGGAGACCGTACATACTTTTTGATGAGAGAAGGACTGATATCCAAAGTCCAGTTCAGTCGAGAGGTCGGATAAAATGCATTTTCTAGCTGCAAGCTGGCGGAGACAATCTTCCCAACACTGTCACCCACAAGGCCCTATACTTCATCACAATAAGCTTGGTCTCTTCATTTCCTTCTTCTCGGGAGCGGTGGGAAATAG
Organism: Gymnocypris eckloni scoliostomus; assembly: GCA_027564155.1. Taxonomy (NCBI): domain Eukaryota; kingdom Metazoa; phylum Chordata; class Actinopteri; order Cypriniformes; family Cyprinidae; genus Gymnocypris; species Gymnocypris eckloni. The sequence continues at coordinate 13,124,066 of CM050436.1, read as the reverse complement.
CTGAGAAGATATGATGTCAGTGCAGAGAGAAGGTCATGCTTCATGTTGTCAGTAGTTCTTGGCACATTACCCAATCAAGACTCAGATTTGTCTCTCCAGTTCAACTCTTATAGCCATTTTGCTCTTAGAAATTAATTGGCTTTTATTTCACCTCTGATTCGGTCGTGGTTGTAATAATAATTCTCACATTGTCTCTCCTTTCACTCCAATGTCACCTTCAACACCGCTCAAGGAGATTTCTGTTTACTGACGTGAACATGAAGGACAATGTATTCTCCTCAGGGAATATTTCCCTTAGGGATAAAAAGTCCATCAGTCCAAAGCCTGTTTCGTATTACCCAGAAATATAGCTAATGTTTATGCATGACCTTGTGCTGGGCGGTTCTTTGTCTCCCACTCAGAATGACTGAATATGCTTGCGAAAGTCACTCAGTGTGCTTTTGACAAGGTTATTCCCAGTAACAAGCTCCAAAGAGCGGCTTTGAACGTCCGGTAACACTGGAGTGTGATTCCTAATCTTTAGAAGTATGGAAATGCCACACCCTTGCGGTAAGAGAGTGTATGATCTGTAAGGATGACACCTCGGTCACTGAGCAATTGTGTTTTAGATGCCATTGCAGGGTAATTTTTAAAGTTGGTTCCATTTTTTATCTCCTTGAAGCTGCACTTGTTCACCGTGAATGGAACTGTGGGTGAGTAACATGGTAAAATCCAAAGAATGGTGACTGAAATTAAACTGGATGGGATAATGAGAGCGAAATTAGAATTCTCAGAGGAAAAGCTTGGGAAATTATGTTCAGATTCATTTTTTTTGCTGGAATGCTATTTATATATACACAGTTTCTACTGCTTTTATTTTTAAATTCTTAACTTGAAGAAGAAAGACATTCGAGTGGAGTGTTCAATATAATATTATACTCTTTCTGACAGACATAAACAACGTGTACAGTGACAATCTGTCGGCTTGTTTTTAATGCATGTTTGTTTGGATTTTGTTGGATCTTATTCTTTGGTTTATATATATATATATATATATTAGTAAGTAGCTGTCATTTATAATTTAATGTTCGAAAGTTGCCAGCGACAAGCCTTCTGCATCTAAATAAAGGTTTATGTGTGGGAACAGGTAGATTTCTTTAAGCTGCGGCTGTGATCAAATCAGATGAGATCGGTGCATCTGTTGTGCTCCCTCCCTCGGTGTTGACTGACTGGAGTCTAAAGGCTATTTCCATCTCAAGGCTGTGAAGTTGAGAGATTGACATGCTGAACTACAAACAAATGTTATATTTTATTTGTGAATGTTTACCGTGAAACATTGGAGCTGGAGAATGTTGTTAAGGTGAATTTGCAGTATTTTACTGTTTACACAAAAGCAGTAGTGCTACTGTAAATGAAGAAGACAGGTTTCTTGAATGTGCTGCGGACATTTTAATAGGCCTAAAACATACATTTACATTTAGTCATTTAGCAGACACTTTTATCCAAAGCGACTTACAAATGAGGACAATGGAAGCAATCAACAAAAGAGCAATGATATACAAGAGCTATGACAAGTCTCAGTTAGCTTTAGGCAGTACACTAACAAGGTTTTTATATATAATAAATAAAAAGAAAACCGATAGAGCAGAAAAGAATAGAGCAAGCTAGTGTTAGAGGCATTTTTGCTTTTGTTAATTGTATGATAAACAAAGAAAACAGAATACAAAATATTAGAAATGCTACTGTTAGTTTTTTAAAGCATAGAATTAGAATAGAGATTGCTAGAGTTAGAGGGTCAAATAAAGATAGAAGAGATGTGTTTTAGCCGATTCTTTAATTCGATCCAATTCGATTTCAATTGATTCTTGAAAACATCAAGACAATATGCACATATAGGCCTATTAAAATGTCATATGATAATGTTTTATAGTTTATAATCTTGTTCGAAAGAAAATCATGAATCTGCATTCATTTTCTCATTTTAAAATTTATTTTAAAAAAATCACACACCCATACGCATGTTCTATTAGTATTTATAATAAATAACGAAATAATAATAAACAATAATAATAATAATAAATAATAATAAATCCACAATTGTTCCCACCGTTTTTCAAAATAGGCTATCAGAAAAAATACAGACTGGTATAATTTAATTTTATTATTATTTGTGTAATGTCATGGTAATACACAAGTGGTGATACAAATGTAATTTGTAAATTATTACAAACAAAAATATATATATATAAACTTTACTTACATCACACAATTTAAACTGTTACTCGCGTGCAAAGCCCGCCAACAACCTGGCAGAGGTTATATAAACTGAGGTTTGTGTCCAGTGCGCATAACGGACGTCCCTTATGAATGGATCGCCAGGCGCCAGCTGCAGATTTTCCTGAGGTAAGTAGGCTACTTTTATTTATGTTTACAAACTTTCAACAAATGTATTTTATTAGTTATTTTTGATCGTAAAGCATTACCAATATCAATTCAATAAAAATATATGAAGAAAGCAAATAATAAAATCGAATTATTGGCTATGACAAGCAGGACTGTTCGTTTTCCTCAAAAACTGCTGCTTTGACTGCCAATTCCAGTAGCAGACGAATGTAATATTTACACGAATAATGGTTTTCCGCCTTTTACGGCCAGTTATGGTGTAAGGCCTATTTTACTCGTCAATTAAACGAATAACGTTACCGTTAAATGCGTGTGGACGTCATTTGAAGTAGCGCGTCTCAAAGGCTCTCTCTCTGCGCTCTTAACCCCTTGCGCTGGTCTCTCGCACGCTCGTAACCCCTTGCTCTCTCTCTCTCTCTCTCTCTCTCTTCTCTCTCTCTCTCTCTCTCTGTGCGTCTGCTCTATTCAGGAACACACACAAGTTCAAGTTGCTTTACTGGCATTACATTTTAATTAAAGTATTGCCAAAGCATTTGAAGTATGTGTAAAATACAGAATATATTTACACCACCAAAGTAATAAAGGAGATAATAAATGAGTACAAAATAAGAGAGAAAAACAGCAGACAGTATCTCTAACATATACATTACTTATAGCAATTCAATTAAATGTAATTTCATGAAAATTACAAATCATTAAATAATTAAGAATCGTTCTTTATGGCTTCTTATTTGTTAATAGAAGGAAGGTCTCAAAGTCAGTGCATTTAAATTTTCATAGTACCAGTAATTACATTTTACATGCTGTTGTATGCTAAATATTCTCTTCTATCTTTTCTTTCAGTGTTGACTGTCATCTTATTGTGTAAGTGATACATTTAGCAGTCAGCCTAGATCTGTGATTTATCATGTTCATAACATATGGTGATAGTCAATAATCACTGATGAAAATTATGTTTATTCTTTCTCTCTCTTTTGTTTTGTGTCAGGCAGGCACTACACCTAAATACTCTTTTAAGGGCCACACCACTGAGCATCTTTGGCTTTGTAAGTATATGTTTTGACTTACTATCAGATACAGTATTTGACATTAGATTAACTGCATGTTATGCAACAACTAGAGTCATCAGAAATGTATTGTAAAGACAGATGATCAAACATCTGTCCCACAAATCCCACATCTGTGATTTTCCATGTTCATAACATACAGATTAGTAAATAGTCATTGATGGAAAAGTTTTACACAAACATATACAACATCTCTCCCATGTTCAGTGAAGTTTCCTCATTTCCTCTCTTTTGCTTTTGTGTCCGAGGCACTACCTCTGAACCCAAAGGCTCTTTTAAGGGCCACACCAGAAAACAGAGAGAGAGAGAGAGAGTAAGGAATAGTTTGAGAAACGGACAAAGGTGGACCAACACATCCACAACACGTCAAAGCCACCAGGAAAAATTTAACAAAAAAACAGAGCACATGCAAGTATGTACAGGTGCAAGTATTGCAGCTTGTGTGTTTCAGATTTAAGAATTTTCTGCAGTCATGTTGTCACGGTCCTGCTGGTGTGCCCAGGCTGGCCACCAGATGTCTCTGTGTTGAGCACATGGCTTGTTGTTTGTTGGTGCCATGTGCTCCCATGTCGATTGTCTGTCCCTCCCATCTTGTTACTTAATCATTGTTTCAGTGGCTCCAGCTGTGTCTCCCTCGTTACCCTCGTTTGTCTCCCTATATAGTTCTCCTTGTGTCTGCAGTCCTGTGCTGATCCTTTGTCTTTCGTGTGTCTAATGTCGTGTGAGTGTTTCATGTCTGACTGTGCCCCAGTCTTCTGCCTGCCTGCTTGTTTTTCCCCTTGAGGTGGTTTTTTGTTCTTCTTGGTTTTATTTTATTATTAAAAAGAACTTTTTCCCCTGCATTTGAGTCCTCGACCTCATCTCACGTGACAGAACGGATCAGCCAAGATGAGGACTCAGCAGAGGAGGGGTTTGGACCACCCACCACCCGCCACTATCTCCAGCCCCCTATACCAACGCATCCTCCAGTTTGAGGCCCTGAGCTCCTGCCGTCAGCAGGGCAATGGCGTGAGGAGGTTTGCCGTGGAGTTCAGTGGTGCAGCTGAGGGGCTGATTACAATGATGAGGCCCTCAAGGACCTCTTCAACAGCGCCCTTGACGAGCCCCTCAGCTGGTGGAGGATGAGGGGGCTGGACCACCTCAAATTTGGGGAATTTGTTGAGGCTTTGGCACGTTCCCCAGCTAAGGTGGCTGGTGTGCCTCAGGTGGTGGGCGACAAGGCTGCAGCTCCTCCAGTGGTGGCAGATGGCGCTGCAGTGCCCCTATTGGTGGCCGTCAAAGCTGCAGCGCACCCTGGGATCGAGGCGGGTATGTAAGCTGGAGGATCCCCATGAGGTCTGTCACGGGCAGCCGGCATGTCTCCAGTAAACTCCAGCCCGCTGGTCACAGAGTCCGCTCCAGAGCCCGCTCCGCCCCGTGAGCCGACAGAATCCGCTCCAGAGCCCGCTCCGTTCCGGGAGCCGACAGAGTCCGCTCCAGAGCCCGCTCCGTTCCGGGAGCCGACAGAGTCCGCTCAGAGCCCGCTCCGTTCCGGGAGCCGATGCAGTCCGCTCAAAGCCCGCTCTCCGTTCGGGAGCCGGCGCAGTCCGCTCCAGAGCCCGCTCCGTTCGGGAGCCGATAGAGTCGCTCCAGAGCCCGCTCCGTTCCGGGAGCCGATGCAGTCCGCTCAAAGCCCGCTCCGTTCCGGGAGCCGGCGCAGTCCGCTCCAGAGCCCGCTCCGTTCCTGGAGCCCACGGAGTCCCTCCAGAGTCCGCTCCGTTCCGGGAGCCCACGCAGTCCACCTCCGTTCCGGAGCCCGCAGTCCACTCCCGAGCCCGCTCCGTTCTGGGAGCCGGCGCAGTCCACTCCAGAGCCCGCTCCGCCCGTGAGCCGACAGAGTCCGCTCCAGAGCCCGCTCCGCCCGTGAGCCCCGCAGTCCACTCCAGGGCCCGCCTCCGTTCCGGGAGCCCGCACTCCGCTCCGTTCTGGGATCCCACGAAGTCCGCTCCGTTCCGGGAGCCACGCAGTCCGCTCCGTTCCGAGCCGCGCAGTCCGCTCCGTTCCGAGCCACGCAGTCCGCTCCGATCCGGGAGCCCGCAGTCGCTCCGATCCGGGAGCCCACGCAGTCCGCTCCGATCCGGGAGACCACGGAGTCCGCTCCAGAGCCCGCTCCGCCCGTGAGCCGACAGAGTCCGCTCCAGAGCACGCTCCAGTACGGGAGCCCACGGAGCCCGCTGCGCAGTCCGCTCCGTTCCGGGAGCCCACGCAGTCCGCTCCGTTCCGGGAGCCCACGCAGTCCGCTCCGTTCCGGGGAGCCGCGCAGTCCGCTCCGTTCCGGGAGCCCGCGTCGCTCCGATCCGGGAGCCGCGGTCGCTCGATCCGGGAGACCACGGAGTCCGCTCCAGAGCCCGCTCCGCCCGTGAGCCGACAGAGTCCGCTCAGAGCACGCTCCAGTCCGGGAGCCCATGCAGTCCACTCCAGTCCTGGACACCGCTCCGGTCTGGGAACTCACAGAGCCCGCTCAGGGCCAGCCCCACCTTGGCACCCCTGTGTGCCCATTGCTACAGCCCTCTTCCACTCCACGGGCCTGGCCCACCTCCCTCCTAGACATTTTTCTGTTTAGTGTGTGTGGGCGTCTGGGATCCGCTCCTTAAAGGGGGTTATGTCACGGTCCTGCTGGTGTGCCCAGGCTGGCCACCAGATGTCTCTGTGTTGAGCACATGGCTTGTTGTTTGTTGGTGCCATGTGCTCCCATGTCGATTGTCTGTCCCTCCCATCTTGTTACTTAATCATTGTTTCAGTGGCTCCAGCTGTGTCTCCCTCGTTACCCTCGTTTGTCTCCCTATATAGTTCTCCTTGTGTCTGCAGTCCTGTGCTGATCCGTTGTCTTCGTGTGTCTAATGTCGTGTGAGTGTTTCATGTCTGACTGTGCCCCAGTCTTCTGCCTGCCTGCTTGTTTTCCCCTTCGGTGGTTTTGTTCTTCTTTGTTTTATTTTATTATTAAAAGAACTTTTCCCCTGCATTTGAGTCCTCGACCTCATCTCACGTGACACATGTGAAAAACATCAGCACACAGCAAACCATAGGTTTGCTTGTGGAAATGAGCAATGTCCTGCTTCCTTTAAAACTTTTTGGCATTTAGATCCCACATGCACCGAAAACACAGACATTGTTATATATAGTCAACAGAATGTCTAACCATCAAAAATACAGTTACAATGTTACTGAAAGCAAAAACACTTTTACTTAGTGTACCTTTAACGTCATTGTACATTCAGGCAATTAATGGCGTTTTCTGACAAGGATGTGCAAAAAAACTATACTATTTAAACAGAAACAATACTGGCAATAACTGCTGTTGCACAAGTTGTTACCTAAGTTGTTACGTAAAGTATAACATAACGAGATAAACTAATTTCTCCCTCATTTTCCCTCTGTTTTGTTTCAGATCAGCCATCAGTGTTTTACCCGTATGGTGGCCAGCCAACTGGGATGCTTTGTTCATGTTTTTTGATTAGATATTGTCATGATTTGTTGTTATGAATTCAGTTATATAGCCATCAGTGGCTTACCAGCATGGAGGCCAGCCAACTGGGATGCTTTACATGTTTTTTTTTTTGTTGTAGTTTTTTTTTTTTTTTTATGTATTGTTAACACATTGTTATGATTTAAATTATATAAATTCAGTTCTATATGCGATTTGTTATGAATTTAGTCCTATATATTAATATATATATATATATATATATATATATATATATATATATATATATATATATGTAATGTTGCATCACAATGATTAAATAAATAAGTAAATCAAATAAATGTAATTGACAGTGACAGTGAATAAAAATTTACTGCTGTGCATTGACTCAAGTTACTTCTTTGGAATTTATTAAATTCAATAGCATTCATGTAAAATATTCAAAATAAAGATATAGTATAATAAATAGTGTAAAATAAATTATAGTAAAATTGCTGTAGCAATATACTGTAAAACTAAGTTGCGGTAAGGGTATTGTACTGTAAAATGATACTGCGGTAAGAGCATCATACTGCAAAATGAAACTGCGGTAAGGGCATCATACTGTAAAACACATTTACAGTTAAAGTACTGTAAAGGGACAGTTACAGTAACTTACTGGCAACAGTGCTGCCAGTAAGTTACCGCAAAAATACAATAAAAAGTCTAACAGTGTAGCTGGCTTTTATAATTTAATGTTCGAAAGTTGCCAGCGACAAGCCTTCTGCATCTAAATAAAGGTTTATGTGTGGGAACAGGTAGATTTCTTAAAGCTGCGGCTGTGATCAAATCAGATGAGATCGGTGCATCTGTTGTGCTCCCTCCCTCGGTGTTGACTGACTGGAGTCTAAAGGCTATTTCCATCTCAAGGCTGTGAAGTTGAGAGATTGACATGCTGAACTACAAGCAAATGTTATATTTTATTTGTGAATGTTTACCGCGAAACATTGGAGCTGGAGAATGTTGTTAAAAGGTTGGGAGATGCTACTGCAAAACAGTGAGGTTTGACAACATGGAATAAATGTGCTTATGGTGTTTTTGCATATTTTGGATGTTTGAGAAATAACTAAATTCTTATTTTGTGTGTTTTACAGAAAAATGTTAGAGTGAGGAAGTGATGACAGAAAATTCATTTTTAGGTACAACCTCCCTTTAATCAGTGCAGGAAGTAATGCCTCAACAAATTAATTGATTCTTTTTGATAATGCACTTTGTTTTCTGTCAAGTGTGAAAGCGTTGTTATGTGATCTCTGGAGTTCTTCTCTGAAAACTCGATTTCACTCTCTCTGGGGTGTAGAGTAGGTTCAAGACTTCATAAAGAGTTATTTCAGCACCCCTGTGAGACCAGTAATGAAGAGGCTTTGCATGATTCATTGCGGTGTTAGAGCCTGTTGAGAATGACTTAAGGTCATAAAAGTGTTCTTTGACCTTGTGGCTTCATTAAAAGAGTCTCTCAAAAAAGTTCTAGGTAACCGATAGCACAGGAAGCTTTACCTGAAGTTTCTTTGGTGAAGTTGCTGGTGCCATTTTCTCAGTGTCTCAAAAAAGCTCTCACCACCTGGATTATTGTGAAAATTAATCATTGTTTCATATCTTCTATTGGTGACACCTCATTTTACAAAGAAAGATCATTTTAAAGAATTGAGAGTAAATACATTTACTGTATGCTACAAAAGATTTCTATTTCAAATAAATGCTATTCTTTTTTAACTTCATATTCAACAAAGAACACTGAAAAAAATGTGTTTCCACAAACATATTACACGGAACAACTTTTGTCAGCAATGATGAGAATAATACATGTTTCTAAGCAGCAAATCAGTATATTTGAATGGTTTCTGAAGAATCATGTAACACTGAAGACTGGAGTAATGACTGCTTGAACATTCAACTTTGCATCACAGGATTTTTTTTTTATATAAATAAATAAAAAAAACAGCTATTTACTTACTATGTTTTACATTTACTTGCTCTATTAAAACTATTTTACATTTACTTGCTCTATTAAAACAATCACTTTCTACACTTTCTGAGTCTCAACAAAAACTTTTTGGCAGCAGCATCTAGCGTGCTGTTCACTTGTGTACGCAGTTCAAAAACAGTGAGATAAAGCATGTGCAATTTTAGCTAATTATGAATTTTGATACCAGCAACATAAGGAAAAAGAACACTAATGAGGACAGCTTGTTCCTTTCTAATAATTAAAACCAATGATGGTGAAAGTAATGCTTGATTAGTTTTTGGAAGGGATGCAGCCCCTTACATTTCCTTTTTCCATGATTGTGAAGTCATTAATGAATTAATTTGTGCTCTGGGAAAAGGAAGTCTGTTCTGTTTTCAGTATTTGTCTTCATTGTTTCTAATTTGAATATTACATTAGATATTTTACTCAGACAAAAATGGATATAATCTTCACTTGGAACCTGTGAAGGTTTCCAGTGAAGAAAGAAGTGCTTAAAAGCTTTGATCTCATTCGGGAGAATTGCACACGTTGATCCAAAAATAACAACATTTTAATTGCATCACTTACTTTACTTCACTTACTCTTTTGAAAATGATCTATTAGAATTAGCTTTGGAATAGTTTAGTTTTCTCGTATATTGTCATTATATGGTTTACATAAGTGTGATAAATGTGATTTTTTATATAAATAAAACCCACTGTTGTTAATTGGCTGCAAAGGTCAGTTTTTTAATTATTTATTTTATTTTTTATTTATATATATACTCTATATATATATATATTTAATGTTTTTAATTAAAAATTATCATTACTATAATTTTTTTAATTTGTTTTTTTTATCTATCAAAAATAAGAAAAACAACATTTTAGTTGACTTTAACAACACTTTTTAAACCCAAAGAAATGTTTCTGGGAACTGCTGTGTCCCCGTGGGCAGTGATATCCTCTTTTTTAGGACCTACAAAGAGGGTTGAGACGTGATTGTACTTGTATGAAGATCTTTCAAGTGATGTTTTCAGAAGACACTATCTGACCCGCTTCTATGCGTTTATTTGTTGTACTGAGTTCATGAAAAAACGTGAAGGAAAAGGAGCTGAATGTCGATCTCTTATCTCTCACTCTTGTTCTCTGGATGATTATGCTTGAATTATTGATTTGTAGAGAACGCTATCAGAGTTCACTGCGGTCTACGCCAATCCCAAACCATAGTCCAGCATCGTTCTGCTTTCTTCTTCAGGCCGTTTCTTTTTTAACATGGGCAAACTACATTTCAGAGTCCAGGAGGGAGAGACGTTTTGGTCAGGAGAGGACAACGTGTTGACAGGTTTTGCTTGGTTCACTCAACCTTTATCCTCAAGGAATCTGCTTTCTGTTGATTGGTATGCTTGCACACTCAGATCTGGCCGACGGAAAGCACAATAGAGAGGCTTTTTAATTTCTGATGGCTCAGAGATGATGGGGTTCTTGCACAGTTGTCATCTGACTGGAGTTTTTGACAGCCAGAGACCGATTTATGGATGCTGCATCCAATCTGACTGATTCCCAGTGATGCTGCATCCCACATACATATGAAATGCTTGACAATGTCTTAAAGCTTCAAGGAATCCAATCTTTAAACCTCTGGTTCGTGAGAGAGGATGATCTGAGCATAGTGTTTTTATGAGAAAGAGCTTTTTTTGTGGCCAATCTGCAGTTTTTGAGCTGCACTGCACTTTCAGTTGTCTTTTAGTGTCTTTGACTGGTTTGTGGAGTTTTGTAGCTACTTTCAGTCATTTAGGTTTTATGTTCTTAGAAATGAAGTTTTATAAAATAAGTTCGGGAGGAGCATGTCAGATACTCAGCCTAATTAACACAGGTGGTACGCAATCTAGGTAATCAACCCTTGGACATAAATACAGCTGTCTTACCTCCATCTAGTCGACGGTTAAGCAGCATCCCTCCACCACCCCTTCTCCACCAATATCACTAGAATTCTCATCACACGGGGGGGTACTCTGGGTTCGGGCCATTGCCGGCTAGGAGCCCTGCCCCAGGACAGCACAACGTATTACCATACACGCCAAATACGCATTACGTTTATCATGCTAGTAGTTGTAAGTGTGAAATCGGGAAGTGAAGGTTAGTGACACAGTTGAAGAACCGTTGTTGGTTCTTAAAAGAACAATTTTATCTTACTGTGAAAAATATTGAACAATATAAAATATGCAGGACCTTTTTTTCCATTATAAAGAACCTTTTGTTAAATAGAAAGCTTCCATTGATGTTAAAGGCTCATAATTGAACCATTGTTCATTTTTACTTTCAACACAAAATAATACTTACAATATTAATACTCTTTGCCTGACCTCATGATCGAACATAGCTCTTGCTCCGGGGCTTTAGTAATTGTTCAACACATCAAGAATCTTCCTCATTCTGTGATGTTCCCAGGATTGGTGGCCTGGCAGGTACTATAGCAAAAGTATTGAATCTGAGGTCTGTCAATTTGAATCATAGTGTGTTTTCGCTGACTTGTCCTGTGAAAAAATACACCATAATCATATTTAAAAGTGGTATGCATATTTAAACTAGCCAAAACATTCTTTGAAAATAAATTAATTGTGTTTTGGCATCAAATGGGTGGTTGTATACTATGTGGTGCTTTTTCCATTCTCTTTTGTTTTTAAAGAAATTAAATACTGAAGTAAATTGGCAGTTACTTTTTGCACTTTCTCCACCAAAGCCACCGCAGAATTATCTATTGCGCATCTCTTATCACAAAGTTACATTCCAGAATAAATCCAAGTTTTTGAATCATTCTGTTGAGTTAATGATTCATTGAATTAATCATTGACTCATTCATAAAGACTGTCACTTTCGTTACTGAATGAATCAGTATTTTTGAAAGATTTTTTTTTAATGGAAAATTGATCATAAAGACTTTTTTGTCACCTATTTTGTTACCAAATGAATCTGTGTTTTTGAACAAATCGGTTGAATAAATGAGTCAATGATTCACTCATGAAGACAGTAACTTGTTTCCATTCCTGAATCAATCAGTTTTTTTATTGATCTGTTCGAAGATTTATTCATTAACTCACACTTAGTCACTTGTTTTATTCCTGAACAAATCAGTGTTTTGAATGAATCCATTGAAGGAACGATTTGTTGATTTTGAGACCTTGTTTCATTCTTGAATTAATCTATTTTTGAACAAATATGTTTAAGAAATGAGTCAGTGATTCAAAGACACTTGTTGCCACCTACTGGTGTAACCATGTAATCAACAGAAGTTGTCACTTAAAAATCCCCACCTCTAATGTGCAGACTGGCAGTCTATCTAGAAGTCGTTTTATTTATATAGTGTCTTTCCATCGCCCTTGGTCACATTACATATAGTAGTATATTGCAAATACATTTTAAATAAAGAAGCTAAAATCATCTTTTATGTCATACACACAGTGGTGGCCAAAATTATTAGAACACTAGTATTTTCACCAGCTAAAAGAATGGTTTTAAAGGGATAGTTCACCCAAAAATGAAAATGTGATGTTTGTCTGCTTACCCCCAGGGCATCCAGGTCATATAATGTCAGTCAATGGAAGTTGGACTGTGCGGCAGATCAGAGGTAAAAAAATATATATATAAATACTGTTCAGTTTCTTGGACAGGCCGATATATTACGTGTACATAGACCTCAATTTATTGTCACGAGCCACAGGTTTTTTTCTCTCTCAAAGCTGAGAACCATTAACTGATATTATATGACTGACAGACTGCAACGGTTTGAGTCAAAAAAAAAATATTTGTTTGTGTTCTACTGAAGAAACAATGTCCCCTACATCTTGGATGCCCTTGGGGTAAGCAGATAAAAATCACATTTTCATTTTTGGGTGAACTATCCCTTAAAGTCAGTGATTTTCTATCTTTTGCTGTAGTTTGTCAGCAAGAAATATCAATTTACATTTCTAAACATTAATTTTGCCTTCAAGCTATACCTGAAAAACGGTGCACAAGTGCATCTATGGCAAAAGCTGCTTTAAACGCAAAGGATGATCACACGAAATGTTGATTTAATTTAGTTAATACAAGTTATTTGATAAACAAAAATCTATTTAGTACATTATTTTTGACAGCATCCTCGTTTTACAGCATTTTAACACAAGTGCCTAAAACTTTTAACATTACTATAGCTTTGCAGGTAGGTTTCTTGCATCTTGGAGACGTTGCCACGGTTCTTCTGGATTTAGTCTGTCTCAGTTTGTTCTGTTTCTTCATGTCATTCCAGATAGACAGACTCCTTGTGCAAACAAAAATCTCACTGGATTAGTACAATTAATGGCAAAATGCATGTTCCTACTGACACACCACAGCAAAATAAATAACTAACTTAAAACCATTTTTAGCTGGTGAAAATACTAGTGTTCTAATAATTTTGGCCACGACTGTATTTGAAGTCATGCAGGTTTGGAATGACATTTCCAAGTTTTGTTTTTGAGTGAACGGTCCCTTTAAAGCTTTACTACCAAAAGATTCATTCAAAATGGGGGCGACTTCACCATGTAATCTGTCCAGCAATTTCTCTCTTCTCTCCTCATGTTACTCTTTCATTAGAATTCAACACAGCAGAGCTGATTGAGATGACCTGCAATAACAATCCATCCAATCAGTGATTTTGATGCACTTAGCGTCAAGAGAGGCAGCCTGTCCAAAGAATGATGATTCCGTCATGACGTGCTCGCACTCAGCTGCAAATTATAATGAAGCCTGAGAGAAAATTTGTTGTGTCCTTTTCAGGTGAAAAAGGCAATTACCAAGGCACAATTAATTTTCATTTTATAAATGGTCCTTGTTTTCGTTTACGACAACATTTCAGCTCAATGTTTTATTTTGCCAGCCAATGGAAGGGACAATGTAATTATTCAGATATGCATGAAGACTCGGCTATTGAGCTGAAACAGAACTGGATCACTGGACTTGGAATACTTATAAGGGAATATAAATCGGTGTAGCATACCTGTCTCAAGGCCAGTAAGACTGTAAGATGAATTTATAATGTGATTCATTAAGCGAAAAAAATTGTTGAGAAATATATATGAAAGGAAGAATTCATTCAAAGAGAATATAAAACAATAAGATGGGCTTCGAATAGTAAATGCCAGAGCTTTTTCAAACTTCTGAATGCACAAACACCAAAATATGTAACGAAAACCATAGACTTATTTAAATGTGGCATTGTAGAAAACAATCTTTTATTTTCATCTGTTGTTATTTTTGGGGACCTTTGATCTCCTGTGATCATGCTCCTCTTCAGCGGCGTGTAATTCAGCTATATTAGACTTTGCACCTGTGATGGCAATTTTCTAGCAGTGGAGAGTCGGACAGAAACATATTCTCTTGGCTAAAGGGTGTAAAGCACTAATGAATACTAAAACCCTTCAATGCAGTGTCGGAGGTATTTATATCAGCTTGATATCACTGCTGAAAAAGTCTGCCTGCAAAGAAGCTTTCACCTTAAATCCTCTGAATGTTCAATAATTCAGGGGAAATGTTCAATTTGATGATATCTTTGGGAAGAAGACTATTCATTTCAAACAAGATGAGCTTCACTGTTTTCTCATTTACAAATATTATTAGGCATTTCTGTGATGGATGTCATATCATGCACTACAAAATTAAGTTAGTCCGTTGATTAGTCTGTGGGTGGTTCTTCAAATCTGGCACATGTTCCAGAGGCTGGTTTGTGCTGAAATGCATCTCTCTTTAATTTTTTTCAACTGCTTACACACATTTTCAAAACTTTTCCTCGTTTAAAATCTTTACACACAGACTCAAGAATTGCATACACACAAAAAGGACATCAAGATACTTCCTGATAGATTTTTGTGTTACATAGAGAATTGTTGCGCTTTGCAAAAAGTGTTTTATGAAATTGAAAACTGAGTCAAAGGCCGAGAATTAGTGTGTGGTTTTGCTGATTTGGTGGTTTGGGTGTCAGGTTTCAGAAATTGTGTGACAAGTAAAGATTTTGTGTGTGAGCAGTTGAAAAAAACTGTAATAAGAAAGGTTTCTTCTGGACCAAATCAGCATATTAGTATGATTTCTGAAGTATTATGTAACACCGAAGACTGGAGTAATGATGTTGAATATTCAGCTTTGCATCATGGAATTTTTATAATATCATAAAATATGAAGTAGTCATTTTAGATTTCAATAATTTTCACAGTTTTTGTTTTTACTGTGTATTTTATCTAATAAATTGAGACTTTTTGAGCAAGAGACATGTTTGAAAAAACTTGAACAAAACTGTACCAACTCAAATCTTTTGAACAGTACTTTATATCTTCAGATATTACTCCATTATGGTAGAATTTTCATCTTACACTTTTTCCAAAGGTTATTGTACTGGTTTACCAAGAATACAACAGTGTGTTGGTTCCAATTAAGCTGTACATTTGTCAAATTATGCGAAAGGTGTGAAATTATTTAATTTGTCTGCAGTTAGTAGGCAAGAAATACAATGTTAGGTATGAAAATAGTGGTAACACTTTAGTATAGGTACCAATTTTCACTAATAACTAGTTGCTTATTAGCATGTCTATCATTAACATATTGGCAGTTTATTAGTACGTATAAAGCACATATTCTGCATGACCCTATTCTAAATCCCTAATCCTACACAATACCTAAACTTAACGACTACCTTACTAACTATTAATAAGCAGCAATTATGAGTTTATTGAGGTGAAAGTCATAGTTAATGGTTTGTTAGTAGCAATAATTGAATCTTAAAATAAAGTGTGACCAAAATAGCATTAGCAAGGCAAATGAGAATTAAGTGTTTAAAAAAAAATGTAAAATGCCATTGTGCTAAAATGTCAAAATGCTGTTAAATACAACACATACTTTGAGAGATTTGTCCATTATTAGACATTGTTAGCAGTCAGATGAACTAGTTTGAAGTGTTCTAGAAAGTTTTCATAGTTGAAGAAACATGCATGAATCCATTATGAGCACAATATCTTCACCTCTCTAAACTCTGGCAGATGTACACAGCACATGATTGTAGAGTTTGGAGCAGTGACTCTTCTCACCCCTTCTTGGCAGACGTGAAACATGGTTTGGCCTGTTATCTCTTGCCTGCCATATCAGCCCAGATGATTTTTTAATGACTTCTGGAGATGGCTGGATATTTTGTGTTATCTGGAGGGAAACAAGGAAGCTAATGATGCCATATCTTCTGCATTACCTGTCTCTGGATGTCCAATTACCTCCTTTAGACTGAGAAGTGAGAGAGGCAAACTGCTAAAGTGTGAATCACTCTCTGGTCTCGCTTTAAGCCGGACGAAGTCAAATAGAAACGGCGTCAGATTGCCAGGTGGATCAATAGAGATATTGTTAAGGGAGTTTTGTCTGACAGAACAGCGTCTCACTGTGATAAAAGAGAGAAAGGATAGAAATACCTCAGGGCAGGCTGGGAACAAACAGGGGAAACTGAGGAATACCTGGAAGAAATGTGCTTTGCAATATTGAAGTCTTACAAATGATGGCAAATCACATGCTGACTGATACCTTAATGACTTTCTGAAAATGGAAGGTTATTGTTATTCATACCCAAAACTGAAAATCATTTACTCACCCTCATGTTGTTCCAAACCTGTATTATTTCTAATACATAAGGGTGAGTTAAAGGATGACAGAATTTGTATTTATGGCTGAACTATTTTTGTAATAATGGATATTAGGTATTAACCTGTTCACTGTGTCATTTTATTGCTTTTACCCCTTATATAAAAGACAAAACATGAATCTACATGTAAAACAGTGAGGGATTAAATCAAGATGAAATGTGCGAAAATGGAACTTTGCAACTCACCAGGCCACAGCTCCCTCCATCTCAAGATGTTTTTGCTGTTATCACCCTGTACACATTATGATGATGTTTTGTGCACATTTAGTCACCAGAGACATCAGCATGTAAGTCTGTGCTCTACTAATTCCTCTATATTTCATTGAAAAGCATCCATCAGCGTGTGTCTCCTCGCACCTACCGTAACAGATAAGCTCGATAAGGCCCATTTATCAAGCCGTTCTCTATAAGGAAGAAGAGAGTGCCGATCAATACCAGGCTCCCACTGGGGTTCATTCTACACAGTGGGTTGTACTGTCAGCGAATCATTATGCAACAGTAATCTCCCCAACTTGTGAAAAGAGCCGTCCATGTCCTCCAGAGAGAAGCTCCTCAGCTAGCCAGACGGATTATGAGATGAATTTTCGATCAGTGCCAGGTTTCAATGTGGGGGCTGCCTTTTTTTTATCCCGGGAGGAAAGCAGTGCTCTCCCAATTTAGGTTGGTCTGATGAGCTCCTCTTCCTGGCTATCGTGTCAGACTTTCCCCCGGGAAAGGCAGAGAGGCGTTTCGGCGATGGACAGCGACGTGAACAGCCGTTCTGGCTCTGAAGAGCTGGCTCTCGCCACTGTGATCCTCCTGACAGGAAAATGAAGCTGTCATTCAGGGTCCTGATGTGTCGAGCCAAGATCCCAGCATTTACATGTGGCGACAGGACTTTCTTTTTCACATGAAAGGGTGGAAGAAAGACGTCACTCTTTTTTACATCACTTAGATAAAATGGGACGAGGCACGAGGGAACCTTAGAGGAGACAGGACTGATAAAGATGGAGGGACGTGTCCTTTGAAGTGACAGAGAGCTGCAAATTTGAAAGGGATGACATAATTTGGGTCCTAGGCAAGAAGAACTAGATACGATGGAAATGAGATTTGTGTCTCGCCGATCGATTTTTCTGTGAGGGATTGAAATATTTGTGCCAGGATTCTGTTGTTTGGGGGAAAGAAAGAAAATGAGAGAGTGAAAGTGTTAGAAATGTTGGCACTGAAATAGAATTTGAAGTTTCATTTATAAAATGGCTCTCAAGGCACATCAGGCTCATTTGGGAGCCATACTCATGCAAAATACAGTACGAATCTCGCAAACGAGACCAATTCTTTGTGTTTTCCCTAAACAGCTGTTGTTGGTGGTGAGTTTCTGTTTCCTTGCTTTCGTTTGTCACAAAAATCAAATTAACCTCCAGCTTATCGTTATGAAGGAAGTGATATGGGATATTCTCACTGGGGTTTGAACAAGGTGAATATCAAACGTAGACTGTAAACCCATACTGTATATATGGGCGCTGGGACTAGTTGTCACACTTTTTAGACAAATTAATATTTTCTCAGGGTTAGTTGGTTTTTGAAAGTTAGTTACAGTGCTAAGTCTTGGCTACAAAAATAACCATTACACCATGTCCATACCAAATGCAACACGATTCCAACGACAAGCAATTCGTCAGTCTACACCAGACGCGACATGGCTATGCAACTCGACAAAATCAATCAAAAATCACAGCCAGTCAGAAGCGTGTGTGAGCTGGCTCTCGCTGGAAGCGCACTCCACTCCCAATGAAAATGATACGTTTATAATCTAATTTGTAAATATTAAACCTTTTGGTCGCACTTTATTTTAAGGTCCAACTTTTGCCACAATAAACTACTAATTTGCTGCTTATTAATATTTATTAAGGTATTGTGTAGGATTAGGGATGTAGAATATGGTCATGTAGAATATGTGCTTTAGAAGTACTAATAAACACCCAGTATATTAAAAATAGGCATGCTTATAAGAAACTAGTTAATAGTGAAAACTGATCTCTATACTAAAGCGTTACCAACCTTTTTGAAAATAGAAAACTTTATTTTAAATTGTAATATTTCATGCTATTATTTAATTGTATTACTGTTTTAATGTAAAACAGTCTTACCAACCCCAATCGATTCATCAGTTTCGATTCATTGATTTATCAATATTTCATGATCCTTCTAAAAAATTGTGTTCAGATTGGCATTTGTATATATTTATAGATTTTATATATTTATTTTGTGACATTGATGTAATTGGACTTTAACCTTTATAACTGGACCGAAATCTTTATACTTACTGAGCTTGCAGCCTTTCCTGAGAGTCCGGAGTTGCCAATCTTGTTTACACCTGTTTAACGATCATTGAGTTTGGGTTACAAATAGATGATCAACTCAGTTTCAGAGCCCAGCAGGAGCACAAAAAGAGCTCCATTTCCCTGTTAAATTAGCTTGGCCCGACGGCTGTGTTTCCAGCCAAGAGTGAATGGAGTGATTGATTGAGCCTGGTGTGAGCTGAGGTGAGGGAAACAGGAAGCAGTCCATGCAGATAACACTGGTGGAGCAAACCTTTTTGGCCCTAGAGTTTAATGAGGCATAGACTTCATACTGCAAATCACCACAGACCCCCGGAAGGCCAGGTGAGGCGTGCACATGTGTGTCTTTTGGCCATGTTTCTTATGCACCTGCATCAATCCCAGCATTCCATTTCACGAGTAACAGCTGTATGGCGTGTGTCAGAGACCACTCACCATCTGTCAAAATGTCTGTCCATCACAGCAATGATGGGTTTTTCTTCTGTTGTTTGCTCATTTTTCTTGTCGTTCAAACTGGTTCTCTCTGTCTGGCTGCTGCTTGGCATCTCTTCAGTCACTCGGGGAGGTTGGCTTCCTGCCTGCAGTCTCCATGTGCTGTGTCGGTCAGCCCTGTCGGCTGAGGCTGAAATGTGCTGGTCTTTATTCTCGTCTCCATATTGGAATAGCAGGAGTCTTTACTACTAATTAAATGTGGTGGAGATGAAAGTTTTGAGCTGATGAGACTGTTTCTCTCGAACTGTGGATACGTTTTATCCTTTGCTCATTTTGGGATTGTTTCATTGAAATCTGTGGAGACAAGGGGGAAATCAGTATCATAGATTTATCCCACACTAAAAAAGTTTTTATTTTCACCATTTGTTTTTGTTATACAAAAAGTTTAGTCAGTATTTCTTCATGCATTAGATATTAATTTAAATTGAAATTACATAATTTTAGTCAACAAAAGTATGTTGACAGTTTTAAGAGCCTGTTTAATACACTTTTTGTCTTATTGTTTTGCTATTTACGGTATTTTAAAAAATTCTGAATCTATTGTGTGTTCTTGTTTGTATGAATATCTTTTTGTACGTTTTAATCAGAGTCATTTAAATATAATCATGATGATATTTTTGCTGATACAAAAACCAAAATCCCTTTCTCAACAAATATCTTTTTTGTCTTACAATAAATGTCCTATACATTAAAGTTTTATTACATTTAATTATATATTTCAAATGTTTCCTATTTGTCATATACATATGTTTTAAAAGAAATGGTGTATAATCCATGCAAACAAATAATTAAGTCAATGAAAAATGTCAAACTGTCAAAAAGACCCAACTTTGACCAGATTTTTATTTTTGAGATGTTCTGAACATAGTATTAAAAATGTAACAGCATAAACAAGATACAACATGAGTCTGAAGTAATAGCATATATTATTTAGTAAATATTGAGGAAACCTTTCAAAGTTACAGCTTCAGAGAATGTTATTTACTTTCTGTTTTAGAGCTTTTTTATTGATCTTTTTTTGTTATTATTCAATTGAATTCTGAAGCAGTTCTTTCTACATTTTTCTATTGTTAATATCTTTTTCTCCGTATTTTTATCAACAATATCATTAGTTGGAATACATGTACATTTTAAATATAATGTGCCTCTTATCATTTTATGAAATCCAGAATTCATTTTCAACAGAGATTGTCATCAATAATTTTGTTGATGAGATTTACTTACGCTGCCACAGCAAAGCACATTTTCTATTTTAATGTAGATGTAGTCACACATCAAGCATTTACACAGAGCTCTACCGCACAGCACATTTTACACGTATTTCCCCTGGAGCTGCCTTGCGGAATCAAGCTTGTTTTAAGTAATTAGGCTCTTGCATATATGACGACAGCAGCCATCAATGTGTCATCTGTTGAAATAGTGTTTTAACTCAATGACTGTGAAGTTCCAATGATTTTCAAATAGTTGCAGCATTAATCTGCGATTCATCTCTCAGCAGGTTAATGAAGTAAATTAGGTAAACTATAGTTTTGGTATGAGAGACCGTGTGGGTTTGTGTGGTTCGGTTTCTGCCTATGTGTCAAGTCAAGTCAAGTCACCTTTATTTATATAGCGCCTTTAACAATACAAATTGTAACAAAGCACTGCACAATATCAAAATAGGCAAATTTTGTCAATAATGTAAAATGACAGGATTTAACACTCAATTATCTGCTGAATGCATTTCATTATTGAATTTAGTAATGGCATTGTCCAGCTTAGTTCAGTTTAAATAATATCTGTGCAATCAAGTCGATGATTGTGCTGCAAGTGAAGTGTCCCCAACTGAGCAAGCCAGAGGCGACAGCGGCAAGGAACAAAAACTCCATCGGTGACAGAATGGAGAAAAAACCTTGGGAGAAACCAGGCTCAGTCGGGGGGCCAGTTCCCCTCCGGCCAGACGAATCAGTAGTTTGTTCCAACTGCAGCAAAGTCAGTGTAAGTGGTCCACTGATTCCAGGGTCTTTCCCGATGGATGTCTAGGTGACGAGGTCCTCACTGGAGATCTGTCTCTGGGGATCATCTCGGAGGTCCTCGGAGGGGTTGTCATCGTCTCTTCTCAGGTGTTCGGGTCATCTCTATCGTTTAAGGGTAGGATCCAGAATGAAGCTTGTGTAATTCCTAACTACCACGGGATGTTAATCCCGTGGCAGTATAGAAACAGTAAGACAATTAGCGTAGCAAGCTGCTCCATCCAGGAATAACCCTGGATGAAATTATCAATATAACCCAAGCTAAAGCATAATAATGTGCATTTGTTCAGATAGACTGGCAGTACAAGATTGTGAGATGCATTATATGAATGCGTGGCTAAAGAGATGCGTCTTTAATCTAGATTTAAACAGAGAGAGTGTGTCTGAACCCCGAACGTTATCAGGAAGGCTATTCCATAGTTTAGGAGCCAGATATGAAAAAGTTCTCCCTCCTTTAGTGGACTTTGCTATCCTAGGTACTAACAAGAGTCCAGAGTTTTGCGACCTTAGGGAGCAGGTTGGCATGATAGAAGATTAGTTAGTGCGCAGGAGCTAAATCATTTAGGGCCTTATAGGCAAGTAATAATATTTTGTAACTGATACGAAACTTAATAGGTAGCCAGTGCAGAGACTGTAAAATTGGAGTAATATGATCATATTTTCTTGACCTGGTAAGGACTCTAGCTGCAGCATTTTGTACTATCTGTAGCTTGTTCATTGAAGATACAGGACAACCACCTAGCAGTGCATTACAATAGTCCAGTCTAGAGGTCATGAATGCATGAACTAGCTTTTCTGCATCAGAAACACTTAACATGTTCCATAGCTTGGCAATGTTTCTAAGATGGAAGAATGCTGTTTTTGTAACATTGGAAATATGATTTTCAAAAGATAGGTTGCTGTCTAATATAACACCCAGATTTTTAACTGTAGAGGAAGTAACATTACATCCGTCTAGTTGCAAATTGTAATCCAAGAGATTCTGTGTACTGTTTTTAGGTCCAATAAGTAATATCTCGGTCTTAACTGAATTTAATAGGAGAAAATTACTGGTCATCCAATCTTTTATATTTTTAACACACTCTGTTAGCTTAGATAGTTTAGAAGTTTCATCTGGTTTTGTTGAGATATATAGTTGAGTGTCATCAGTGTGAATGTATGCCTCTAGTGCACTTGCCAGCTCTACACTGTGTTTGGATTGTCTTGCTTCCCTCTGTGCATGCAGATGTGGACATTTGCACGCACATCAGTGCTTGAGAATGGCCGTCCAGCAGCCCCTAGAGCTCCATGCATGCTCCCAAAGAGCCAAGTGTTAATCCTTTTGAGCGTGTTGTGTCTTTACACACGGAGGGAATTAGTACTCGTATATGTGGGCTAGACCGTAAAGTACTCTTCAAGTCTCAAGCACTGTAATTACTGTTGTCTGCATGTTATAAGCAGCCGTCATACCGCTGTTCAGAGATTCAGTTCTGTGTTGGATTCTGTAGTTGTTCTGGTGTTCAAACAGTAGAGAGAATGGCACTAGGAACGACAAGGTCATAGGTTCAATTCCCATGGAATGCATGAAATGTTTTTTTAAAACAAAAATTACTTTGTAGTTAACGTTTTAAAATTCACTTTGGATAAAAGGATTTGTCGAATGCGTACATGTATATGTAATGTAAATGGGGTAGATTTGGAAAAGGGATGGTTGCCTTTTTTGTGTGTGTGTGCTATTTATGTATAGGGCAGCCTTTAAAGAACAAAATATATCTATTTAAACAAAAATGTCCTTGACTGAAAAGGCTTACTTGACCATATTTACATCGTTTTTACTCAACTTTGAAACTGCAAGCCTTTTATATTTAAACTGATTTAATTCTGTCCTGGTTATGCTGGATATACAAATGTTTGTGGTATTATTTATTTATTTATTTAATCTGTAGTCTCTCTTACATGCAGTTATTGGCTAATGTTAAGGGTCATCCATGGACAAAGATTTCTTGGAATTAATTTGGAAGTGATGGATGGATGGATGGATGGATGGATGGATGGATGGATGGATGGATGGATGGATGGATGGATGGATGGATTAAAATGAAAACATAATAAATATAAATGGTGTACTTTCCCTGTCTTTTATGTGTCTGCAGATGGGACGCCTTACACATGGTGGGTCGGCCGTGGTAACGAGAAGCACTTTTACTGGGGTGGCTCTGTGCCGGGAATTCAGAAATGCTCATGTGGCATTGAGCGCAACTGCACTGACTCCAAATACTACTGCAACTGTGACGCTGATCAGAAGCAATGGTAAGCCACACATTATCTGAGTAGCAATATGCTGTTTCCATGGCGATCACCAAAGCCAGTAGCTAATTATGAGCTTTGGACTAAGTTGCTATTTGTGAGTTACTGACCTTCTTGGCCCACCTATCAAACTTATGAGAGACAAACATGTCATGTCCCCATCTGCCTTATTGTCTCTGTGTATTCATTAAATACCGGTGTCTGCTGCGTGACACAGTTGTCTCGACCTCAGCGCTCATGCAAATAGCAAACAGATTGTGCTGATATAGAAGTTTAAGTAGAGCCAAACCTGATATTTCTATCAACAAAAGCTCTAGCTTGTGTGTTCAGTGGCTTTATCCCTAAAAAGAGCTGTGGGCGATATTGCAGAGGAGGGCAACGAGGTCATTCGTCAGACACTCTTATAGAAATGTCTGTAATGCATGTGCACGTATTGCTTTGAGACACATTAATTTACATCCTTGCTAATGGGTCTTTATACAGTAGCTGGTAATGTGAGTCAGCTCTTAAAGAGCATAACAAGAGATAAACAATCTTTAGACCACAAACTCCATATTAGATTTGCAAAGTGAAGAAGAGAGAAAGTCTGCTAGTATTACCATATACAGCATATAAATGTTAAAACTTGCACACTAACTGAAATAATGTTGAAGTGAACTAAACTAATGTTGACTAAAACAAAAAGACAAAACCACAAAAAAAATATAAAACTTTCAAATGAAATGACCATAAACCATAAAAATAAAAGCTAATTAAAAATATTAATAAATGCTATAGTAATAGATAAATAATTGTCAGACTTTGTCTTCCTCTACCTTTGTCTCCTCACCCTTATATGGTTCTTCCTGTTCCCCATCATTAGTTGATTTGTCTTCGTCTGTGTCTTGATTGTGTCCCAGGTGTTTCCAGTTATGTCTCCCTTTATATAGTCGGTTCTGCCCCATGTTTGCTGTGGATTATTGTTAATGTCAGCGTGTCAATGTTCTTACCTGTGTTCCTGTGCCTCCTCCGTCTGTTCGACATTAAATACCCTGTTTGTTTCTATCCTCGTCTCCTCGTTCCTGGATCCCGTGCAGCACCGTGACAGAATAATAATCCACCTAAAGCAGACGATGGAATTACGCGCGTTCGCCCTTATCCGGCGGGATCTCTCATTTGTGGAGTTCGCCGGGAATTCTGCGGGCTGGCTTGTGTGGAGCTCCACGACGCGGCAATCCTCCATCTATTTCGGCTCGGGGCAAAGTACCAGCGCCCTATGGATCTCCCAGACACTACAGGATTGTGTTGGAGAGGGATCTACCGGTGTCTGGGAAGTTACCGGTCCCGAGTCGAAACCAGCCCACAGTGTCTCCGCTGGCCCCGTTCAGCTCTTCTTCTCCGCTGGTCCTGCGGAGCTCTTCTTCGCTGGTCCCGCCCAGCTGCCTCGCGGCTGATTCCCGAGCCGCCGCCAGCCCGCGCTTCCGAGCGCCACAGCGCTTCAGCGCCCGAGCCGGCGCTTCCAGCGCCGCTGAGATCCAGCGCCTGCTCGAGACTGCGCCCTCCAGTGCCTGCTCGAGACTGCGCCTCCAGTGCCTGTTCCGAGACTGCGCCCTCCAGTGCCTGCTCCGAGACTGCGCCCTCCAGTGCCTGCTCCGAGACAGCGCCCTCCAGTGCCTGCACCTCGCCAGTGCCCTCCAGTGCCTGCACCTCGCCAGTGCCCTCCGGTGCCTGCACCTCGCCAGTGCCCTCCGGTGCCTGCACCTCGCCAGTGCCCTCCGGTGCCTGCACCTCGCCAGTGCCCTCCGGTGCCTGCACCTCGCCAGTGCCCTCCGGTGCCTGCACCTCGCCAGTGCCCTCCGGTGCCTGCACCTCGCCAGTGCCCTCCGGTGCCTGCTCCTCGCCAGCGCCCTCCAGTGCCGGCTCCTCGTAAGTGCTCATCGATGCCTCCGCTGGTTCCGTCCAGCTCATCGATGCCTCCGCTGGTCCCGTCCAGCTCACCTTGGCCCACGCTGGTCCCGTCCAGCTCACCTGGGCCTCCGCTGGTCCCGTCCAGCTCACCATTGCCTCCGCTGGTCCCGTCCAGCTCATCTGGGCCTCCGCTGGTCCCGTCCAGCTCACCTGGGCCCACGCTGGTCCCGTCCAGCTCATCCTTAGCTCCGCTGGTCCCGTCCAGCTCACCTCATGCTTCTCCGCTGGTCCCGTCCAGCTTCCCTGAGCCTCCGCTGGTCCTGTCCAGCTCACCTGGGCCACGCTGGTCCCATCCAGCTCACCCTTAGCTCCGCTGGTCCGTCCAGCCCAACTTTCCCTCCGCTGGCTGTCCAGCTCGCCTTCCACGGCTCCTGGCGCCCCCTGGGATGGGGAGCTTCCCAAGAAAATTTTGGGGCTACCTCCATGGCCGCCTGAGTTCCCCGATCCGCCATGGCGCCCGAGCACCCCGCTCCGCCATGGCCTCCTCAGTTCCCAGACCCTCCGTGGCCGCCTGATCCGCCGTGGCCGCCTGAGTCCCCGGATCCGCCCGTGGCCGCCTGAGTCCCCGGATCCGCCGTGGCCGCCTGAGTCCCCGGATCCGCCGTGGCCGCCTGAGTCCCCGGATCCGCCGTGGCCGCCTGAGTCCCCGATCCGCCATGGGTCCCGGAACGGCACCGCCCTGGAGGTCACCTGTCCGGTCTCCAGGTCCTTGAGGCCTCCAGAGTGCCCACCCTCCCTCCCTTTCGATGTCGTGCAGCGGCGGGGCCGCCTATTGGAAGGGGGGTAATGTCAGACTTTGTCTTCCTCTACCTTTGTCTCCTCACCCTTATATGGTTCTTCCTATTCCCCATCATTAGTTGATTTGTCTTCGTCTGTGTCTTGATTGTGTCCCAGGTGTTTCCAGTTATGTCTCCCTTTATATAGTCGGTTCTGCCCCATGTTTGCTGTGGATTATTGTTAATGTCAGCGTGTCAATGTTCTTACCTGTGTTCCTGTGCCTCCTCCGTCTGTTCGACATTAAATACCCTGTTTGTTTCTATCCTCGTCTCCTCGTTCCTGGATCCCCGTGCAGCACCGTGACAATAATACAAAAATAACTATTGTAATGTAAATAAAGTAGTCAAGGGAAATATTATATTTCATGTTTCTATGAGCCATACAAAACAAAACTGGGCACCAGTGACACATCTACTATAATATAACAAAACATTAGCAATGTGTAAAATGAATTAAACTGAATACACTTTTTGCCCACTGTGTCTAATCAGAATCAGAATAAGATACAAACATATTTACAGTAAAGTACCAACAATGTTAAAAAACAACATTTTCCTAAAAATAGGAAAATAAAAAAGACACATTAACTTTACGTTAGTGCAGGAATTATCTAGGCCATGCTAACAAGCTAAATAATCCATTAGTGCTCACATATACTGTAGAACTAAATCATTCATACTGAAAAGTATGAATTGTTCTTCCCAATATTTGCTTGTCCTGTACATTTTTATACACATCAGATTATTGCACCATTAGCTTAGCAACATGCTAATGTCAGACTGTACATAAATCAATTAAGTTGTGTTCTCTCTACCAAGCACTAATTTTGTGGCATGTGGAGTTGTTGCCTATGTAAAGCATGTCAAATTG
Source organism: Gymnocypris eckloni scoliostomus (assembly GCA_027564155.1). Classification (NCBI taxonomy): domain Eukaryota; kingdom Metazoa; phylum Chordata; class Actinopteri; order Cypriniformes; family Cyprinidae; genus Gymnocypris; species Gymnocypris eckloni. The sequence continues at coordinate 13,096,782 of CM050436.1, read as the reverse complement.
ATCACTTAAAAAAGTCTGTGAGAGTTAGATTACAGCCTTATTTTGTATTTCACTGCGCTCCCTTTCCATTGTTTTCTTTGTAAACATGCTCTAGACAAATGTGTTTGACCAATGCACTTTTGTTTTCAGCATCTCTAACATGACACAGTGGTTCGACAGCCCTGCAAAAACATATTCTGTGTGAATGCCCGCTTAGAAGGCAGCTCATTTGGTTTTGGAACAGCTATAGACTCTTGGATATTTGCAAGCATTGGCGCTCCACAGGAAATGTATTGGATGGATTGGTGGAAAGCAATAACCAAACTGACTTTATGTGCCCCTGGGTAACTCTGTGTTTGTATTTGTTTAATGTACATTGCGTTTGTTTGCACAAGTTTCATTATGCTAAGAGCTTAGAAATTATCTTTTAATGCTATATTCTTAAGGTAAACAGCCTCAGTCAGTGAGTTGTATCTTATTAGCATATTAGCAATTGTATTTTTCTGATGGATTTCCTCATCATCTTCTTGTTTTGGATACATTTTGTGAATATTCATACAGCTAGACTGTTGGAACAAGATAATTCTGCTGCTTCTGTTGCTGGTTTAGCTGAACACACAGTAATATGTGTTAATGGCCCATGCACAGATGGACAGCGGGTTATTGCGATGTACTCGCCACTTGTCATAAACCCCAAGCAAACTGAACCACCATGCATAATGGATACCAATTAGGACATTGGATTTCAAAGCAGCACGTTTCATTCCCAAATCCCAACCACATAGTTTATGGTGTTTTTTTCCTCTACAGGTTTACGATACTTAATTGTTTTTTAAATGGCTTTTGCAGTTGCATTGGCACCGTGATAGTTGGTGGCATTAAAATAATGCACACATAGTGCATGTACCTGTGAGGTTTATGTATGTGTGCGTTCAGTAATGTTTATTAATTTCTCAAAATACCTGGAGTGAGTGTTTGCTCTGATTAAACAAATTGTATTGCTGTAATTATACAGCTAGTCATCAGTGTCAAAGGGCTGCTTTTGAGAGAAAACAAACATTTTGTGTATTAAAGCTTTAATGACTTCATTAGCGCTTGTCAACCAGGAGAGTTAAGATTGTTAAGGTTTAATACTATGATACAGAATTAAATTTTTATGTTTTATTTTTCATCATAATGTATTCTGAATTATGTTGTTTGGTAGGAGGGACGATTCCGGGCTTCTGGTTTATAAAGACCACTTACCGGTCAGCCAAGTGGCTGTCGGGGACACAAATCGACCCGGCTCGGAAGCCAAGCTGACCGTGGGACCTCTCCGTTGCTATGGAGACCGTGAGTCTATTTCTTTCTCCTTAAATAATATCTAGCTTTGGCTCACAAGAATACAGCATGTGGATTAATAAACGAACAACTGCACATAGACAACTAATTATGTGGTTTTACTGCTTTATTATGTAAACAGCTAAATGTTGTTTGCATATTATTCTGAGCAAGCACTGTGGTTTTTTTGTCCTTTGTAATATGCTAAATCAGCGTTCTTCGTCTGGTAGTTACTGTGTACAAGGCTATGAATCTTTGATGTCTTCACATGGTGGCCTTGCAACTAAAAACATTCCGCTCTTGAAATATGTTCTAATAATCTGGGATTTGTTTTAATGGCATCTTCTTTAAATAGAAGTTTAGCATTTTTCAAGGTCAGTCCACTGTCTGCAGTGTTCTGTAAGAGGACATACGGGCACAGATGTCTCCAGCATAACTGTCCCAAGCTATGATCGCCAATCAAAGCTTTTCAATCATCATTACATCCCATAGAGGCCCCCTGCCACTCATTTTTAAAATTGGTGTCAATAGCCAGCTTGCCATATCTTCATAAAAGATATCTTTTTTTTCACTCTGAGCAATCGTGAGGTAGACTTTTTTGTGAGTCAGATGTAATTATAAATGCCCAAGTTTCACCAGAGCGAAACAGAGAACCCAAGGGTAAAATACAGAGCCATCCCCCACCATCATCACCATGTGAAATGATGCATTTTTATGCCTCATTATTCCTGTTAATTGCATCTGGCTTATTACTTAGATCAGGTGCATTCGATTACACTCACCTGTTAGACAAGAACGTCAACTGCTGTTTTTTCCTCCTTTTTCCCTATTGTTCCCACACACCTGTGACTGGAAGCTGGTTGTCCTGTTATTCAGTTCTCTTGCAATTTAGGGCATGTAATACTATGTTTTGATAAGGTTCTTCCAACTACTGGACATATAGATATAGTTGGATAGATATGCCATTAAAGTGATAGTTCACCCAAAAATGAAAATTAGATTTGTATCTGCTTACCCACAGGGCATCCAAGATGTAGGTGACTTTGTTTCTTCAGTAGAACACAAACAAAGATTTTTAACTCAAACTGTTGCAGTCTGTCTGTCATATAATGGGCGCAGAATCTTTGAGAGTAAAAAAAAACATGCACATACATATTCAAATGAAACCCTGCTGCTCGTGACGATACATTGATCTCCTGAGACACGAAACGATCGGTTTGTGCGAGAAACTGAACTGTATTTTATATACATTTTTACGTCTGATATAGGCAATGTCCAACTCTCCTGTGCTCTCCTAAAGTGATGCGTACACTTTAAAGTACATGATCAGAGATTGTCAGTACATCTCATATTTGTCTGCTTAGCCTGAGCAAACTGGAATTATTGAGATCACGTTTGTCTCCTTGATTGAGGCATTTATGCCCAAATGACATCAGGAGAGCAGTGCAGGTAAAAAGGGTACTGCAAATAATCAGATGAAATTCTTTGCTAAATAACAGTTTTCCCCATGTCTTTTTTTCAGTTGCACAGTTATCTGTGCCAATCAGAAGCCACAAACTGCATGGGGCCACTTAGAAAATACTGCACCTCCTGGTCTGAAAACATAATCATTGCTCGTCAGGGGTCCTACGAATCAAGGCCGAGTCTGCTATTATTTATTCATTTCTTCATATATTCAGGGCTTTGGTAGAAAGGGAGCAGAGCAGTAGTGCATTAATGCAGAAAGCTAGCCTCACTATGGTAATGCTGCATATAAATGTTGCTCTTAGCCACCTGCATGTGCACAAGAAAAAAGTTATTGGCCCCTAGACAGTCTGCACCTCACCCATGAGGCCCCTCTGGGCTTGCGTTTATGCTGCACAGCGTGATGGTTGTCTCACCGCTGTTGGGTTTCTGCTCAATTCTAGCATGGGTCCAGCAATCCCCTAAAGACTTGTTTATTTTTGCACTCATTATTTATTTACTGCGAAGTCTCAAAATTAGGTAATTGAATGCACAGACTGAATGCCAATGTGGTTAGGAGCCGTAATGTGAAAATAATATGAGCAAAAACACAAAAAACACTGCTGCTTTATAGGGGTCCAGTTCTGTTAGGTTCAGAAATCACACTTGAGATAATTTCAGATACTCTTCCACTAAAAATCTTTGCTTGCTCCTAATGGACTCTTGAATATCTCTATATATTGTTGAATGTTTGAAGAGTCCTGTAAGGATACAAACCATATCCACACATCCTGCAAGCGGTTCTATAAGATTCAATAACATTATGCTAAAGTGTTTTTATACAGCATTTTACTACAAAATTTATCCATGCTCGTAATTGCCGACAGGAAAATTGGGCATTGTTTAATTTGGTATGGCACGAGAATCTAACGAGATCAGTCTTATGATTTTTGATCAAACTGTTCAGAAATTCTAAACAAAAGTGCACTCTGCCAAAACTACTCAGGTGCCCTCAGGTCAAGCTTGGTATAACACGCTCCAATGTTGGTCAGAATCCACTAGAGGGTTGCGACAAAATAGCGCCATGTCTATTTTTGTGTTAATTTCATCACATTCATTAACACGCTTTATGAGAATGGTTTGGTCTATCGGTAATTACTGGTTTTACTGTATTTATTAAAATAAATGCAATGTTGATGAAAATAGAGGCTTTTTTTCTGACAGTTTAGAGGTTAATAATCTGAATGGCTTGTTTTATTGTTGTATTAGCAGGATCTGACGTGTCCCTTTAGGTGTGCATATATTATATTATTCTTTCTTTGCAATGGTTGGTTAATTTGTAGAGGGGGTCATTTGTATTCTCGCAGACAGATGCACTTCAGTATAAGCAGCTGGCATTTAAAGGCAAAGTGGTTCATTTCTGCATAACAGTGACAACAAGCAGAATTGGCTACAAACTAACACCATCAAACTAAGCTAGAAATTGGCATATCGGACTGTTCACACAAAAAAAATATAATGTTAGTTTGGAAAATGTTATGTTTTGAAGAAGAAATCATAATTTTTTTCCATTTTTATAAATAATCTAATCAAGATTAATTAAAGGGTTTTACTGTTGTGATTAGAAATGTGTCCAGTCGTTTGTGTACTTGCTTAGATGCTGTTTTAGTTTGTGCCCTCAAAAAAAAAAAAAGGAAGATGGGTTTCTCATTTACTCAAATCAATTAATCTCTGTTGCTGTGCCACGGTGTAGGACATATGCCATCATCTTCAGGCAGGTTGCATAATTAATACTCATTAATATCCGAGAGAAGGAATAAAGATAACAAACAAAATGATGATTTAATGATTCATCTTGCCTGGCTATGATGTACTGTGACTTCAGACCACTAGCTGCTTTGCAAATTAATTAAGATAGATAACCTGTCAGTAATGAAGGAATATGATACCCCGCCTAACGAAGCAGTTACTAGAAATTATAAATTAGTGTTCAATACCCAATGTGACGGCAATTCCGTGATATGTGAAAAATATTGCATACGTCTCATTACGATGCATTAGACATTTTACATCTGAGTAGTTTTCCTGTTTGATTGATAAGACTTATGTTCAGAATAGAATTATGCGACTCGTGAATAACTACAGGACATTTCATGGCTAAGTGAGCATCATTACTGATAGAAAGTTCCATCTTCAGTGCAAAAATGTTGTATAGCTGCAGTTAAGACCTAAATTTTGGGTCAGACTGGAGTACTATACTATGGTCACGCTATAAACTGTGGCCAAATTGGATGATATTTGCATGGTCACAGTTTAAAATTAGAGTTTAACACCATGCAACTGGGGCCATAGTCTATGAGTGGTTTTAATGATTAAGTCATTCAATTTAAAAATGATCAAATTTATGAATTGGTTCTCTGAATAACTTGTTTGACTCATTTATCTCTCCAAAATGCAAGCATACGGTTAAGATACCTGACATTTTTCAACATATTTTCTGGGTGCAGTTATAGAAAATGGCTTAATTATGGGATAGAAATACTTACCTGGAAAAAAAATCATTTGAACTGTTATGTCTCCTCAACTCCCTGCTCCCTGTTTCCCAAATACCATGAAATCACAAACTATCAATTTGCTAGCTTTGTATTTAATAAGAGATGATGCAAACAGGTAGGGCTGGTCCGAAAACCATTTTTGAGCTTCGAAGCTTTGGTAATAATCAACATCGAAATATTCAAAGCTTCGGAGGGAGGGAGCTGAACATATTGTTCTCTCTAATAAAAGGGGGAATCTCTTGTGCATTTGTCTTTCTGTTTGCATTTTTATTATATCGAGAACCGTTCATTCACTACAAGATCTACTGCACGCTGATCCAAGACTTTCGCTCGCATCTCGGGAAAGTTGACAGAAAGAAAACGCATGCATCGCATTCTGTCTTGTGATAGCAGAGGATCCGTTCACGTCACATCTTTTGTGCACTTAAGTTCATTACTTCAAATGTAGATGTGCGGCAAGCGCTCTCATAATATAAGGTTTTTCATGAAATATATGCTTGTTATAGGACAGCACGGACGTCTTTCATTGGTGAACGGTCTGTTGCTGATGCAGATGTTCAGCCAGGCGCCGGTGGACAAGTTGAGAACCGTTTCTCAGGGGATGCCAGGTGCTCAAAAAAAAAAAAACTAGAAACAGGAGAGCTGCAGGTATCAGATTCATCAAAAATAGCATTGATTCCAACTAGATCAACAAGTAAGTTATCATCAGCAATGAGGATGTTCAGTGTTGCTTAGTAACTGAATCACTGGGCCGGGGTGATGCTCTCCGTGCCGTTTCTCATGCGTTTGTGATTGGTTTACACCTGGAGACTAATGAAGGACTAATTCTGGATGTGATGTGTGTAGTATGCCCAAATTGCCAGAAAGTATCCTCACCTGATTGCATTAGATCAGTTGAAGTCAGGAAGTAGCATTTCACCTCTGCATTCAGTCTTTTCTGGGGTGATGTAATTTTTACAATGCTTGTGAAATCTATTAATATCACCCTGAGCCTCAGGTCTATTAGACACTGAAAGTGGATTACATGTATAATAAAAGACCCTTTTGTCTCCAGCTGAAAGGAAACCTTCTGTTTGTGTCATTATCAGGAAGTATACGCAAATTAAATCTGCATGTAGCAGGTGAGCATGTCTTTATTGTGCATCAGCCTGAATTACTTTTACTTAATATCACAATGTTTTTTGCAGGTTTTGTACAGTAGGCAAGAGAGACAGGGGTTAGTTGTCACGTTTTACTCCAGTGAATATTTCTCAGATAAGTTTTTACAAAAGGCAGGTTCTCTTTCATGTTTTCACCACTAATGTCCAGAAAAAAAACATTTATTTTATTTTAAGAAATAACATTTTCAGCAAACATGCATTAAATTGATTAAAAGTTAGTGAAGTTTTGACATTGTTACTATTTCAAATACATGCTGCTCTTTCTTTTCATCAGATAATCCAGAATGTATTATTGTTTCCACATTGTGAAATATTAATACAATTTAAAATAACAGTTTTCTATTTTAATATATTTTAAAATGTTATTTCTGTGATGGAAATCTGAATTTTTGACCAAATGAATGCAGCCTTGAGACTGACATCATATGAGACTTTTCACAAATGTTATTGCCAATTTCATAGGATTTTCAAAAAAATGTAAAGAGAAAAACTATTATGATACACAAAATAATTCCTAAAAGAGCTAACATGTAAATAGTAACATGGAAAAATATCTAACCATTTTCTGGCAAACTGTTCATGTCTATTAATAAACTACATTAGATATGAAAAAGAAAGAAATGTGACCCATACCTTAAGAAGTACTGTCTCTCCTTCAGTATGCATATGATCTATATCTATAAAATATAAAATTACTGAGATGCATTGCTTCAGACAACCAGCCCCAACTCCTCTATTATTTTGATACCATTAGACTCAGATCAGCAGTCCTGCTTTTTAAATTAATGTTATATTTACTTTCCTAAATCCTTCTTTTCTTTTCAATCATTCTATTTATTTAGCATTTAGAATGAAAAATTATTTCCATTATAGGCCTGGTTTGTAGACTGTGAATGTTCCCTGCTAGATGAAAAGAACTCGTCTGTGCCATACAATTTTAAAGCATCTCTTCAGAACTGTTGACACAGAAAAGTTTCAGTAGGTGCTTGCTAACAACTCAGAAGTACACCTGACATTTGACATCATCCTTTGTGATAACAAATTACAGCTTTGCAATTTATGAGAAAAAGTTAATCCAATGCATAAGGTGTAATCAGCATGGGTTCATTTCCTCTTTAGAAAATAGAATGCTTCTGTTCTTTGGGCTTGTTTCTCTAGCACTGCCAAAGTTTGCCAATCAAACCGACACATTCATGGAGTTTTTGCGGTTGTGTGCAAACCATTTTTATTCACATTAATGAGTTCATGGGGTAATTTAGATTACAACTGCTTGCTGTCCGCCTGCCCTAGACCCAGACAAAGGTTAACTATCATAGTTAATGAGACGAGTGAAAAAATCTGACACTGTTCTGCTCGATTCATCACCATGCCACGAGTAAACACTTCTTAGGGTGTATTCACACCAGGAAAATCCACTCGTTCACTTGCTTTGGTCCGGACCAAATACAATGTTGATTTTTTTTTTTTGTCTGGTGTAGGGGTGTGCGATATGATAATTTTTGATCGAGGATAATAAAAATGTCCATGATTTGCTTTTGGAGAAATGTCGTAGTATCGTGCTACAGAGAACATTCAAATCAGTTACAGTTCTGGCGCCTCCGTAACAATACACTGTACAGCGCGACATACATTCACATCAGTGTTAACACAGTGGTAGAGTTACTCTCACAGGACACTGCACTTATTCACAATCACAAAAATAGGCTACATTATTTGCGTGTTTTAAAGCTTTGCCGGTTAAACTTTTTATTCGCGCTGGTCTGACGCGCGCTTTTTCTGAGCTCGTACACCTGAAGCGCGCGCACTAAAAAGCCTGTCTAACAGCACCTGATAAATCAACTAAGTTATCTTTTGAGCTAATACGGTCAAGACACAACAAGGTTTTGTATAGACTCAGTTGGTTATGTCTAAAATGAAAGTAAACATCCGAGACAAACGGATGCGTGTCTGTATATTAGATGCGTGCAGGTCTTAAAGGGACAGAACTAAACCTGCCCGACTGTCATTAAAGGGATATTTGATCCTAAAATGTAATTACTGTCATTATTTACTCACTCACATATTGTCCCAAACCTGTATTAATTTCTTTCTTGTGCTGAACACACAAGAAGATATTTTAAAACATGGGTAAACAAACAGTTGCTGGTCCACATTGACTTTGATAGAAGGAAAAAATATTATGGAAGTCATTGAGGACCAGCAACTGTTACCCACATTCTTCAAAATAGCATTTATGTTCAGCAGAAGAAAGAAACTCTTTCTTGTGAGTGAGTAAATGATGGTATAATATAAAACAATATGACAGAATCGACAGACAGATGACATCATTTTTAATCTTTAATGCAAAATCAACAAAACACAAAGAGAAAAAATAACTCTCTACTCTTGACAGAAAAAAATAACAATACAGCTGCTTTAATAGAAATCAATCTATATAGTGTTTTATTTTTAGATTTTGTTCATTCAATTTCTTCAATTTCTTGAATGCTTCTGCTAAATATGCCTATTGTACCTAAAAATAAAGCACTGTTTGTTTTATTTGTATATTATGTGTATTTGTCATGTGTATCTTTGTTCTTATTTTTAATAACAAAGACAAAATAATGACAAAGATGTGTATCTTCGTCCAATTTGGCCTATATGCACCATTCTGTTTTTTTATTTTGTAACCTTGAAAGGAGTTGTCTTTATAATAGGGAAATTATTTTGGCTGCAAAACCTGCACAGACAAAATAGTAAAACAAGCATGACAAAGAATCGTGATAAAATCGTGAATCATTATATTTCTAAAAAAACCTTGATATGATATCACCCACCCCTAGTCTGGTGCGGTTCGCTTTCACATCGCCCTTTTTGCAAGTGACCCAGAAATTGTAAACAAAACCACACGTGTGCTAATGTCATTCGTTCATTGGGTCAACTATTCAACCGTACCAGAGTCCGTTTAAAAGCGCACCGAGTGCAATTACTGTATTCACACCTGCCCAAAAGATCCACACCAAGGGGGCAAACGAACTTGACTTTGATTCAATCAAACCAAACAAAACAGGTGTGAATTCACCCTTAATGAGCTCTGATCCAGCGATCTGAATTTTAAAACTGAACCTATGGTTAAAAGTTATTTTTATGGTAACTATTAATTATTACATTGTTATTTTAGAATAAAATGTATATTGTGAACATAATATTTATAGCTATATTGATAGATAGATTAATACATAATTTATAGTTATTGCTCTTTGTGAGTATGTTCTGAAGAATTTAATTTGTATTAATAATTCTTAAAACACATGAGTGAAAAAGTAATTGGTCAAAAGATCTACCATAGGGAACTTCTAACTAATTCAGGGTCAGTTGTAGTTTTATTCACTCAGTAAATCCACTACTCACATTTGGCACTTGGTGCTACTGTAAGTGTTCATTTTGGACCCTGTTAGGCTGTTGTTGGTGTGAAATGTGTTTTAATAATGTTGATGCCAATGCAGGCCAGTCAGAATCTTAGATTTGGTCTCTTTTTGAGTTAAAGACATTTGATTTTGTGAACAAACTAGAAAAACTAAGGTCTCAACACAGGAATATCATGGAGACTGACAGCACCCAGAGTCAATAACAGGCCTGCTTACTGATCTGTCAGTCAAATGTCAGAGCACCAGCACCATGTAATTCAGCACAACTGATTCTAATGCCTCCTGACGCCAGGATATGACCTGAGATTGGAACATCTGGAAGGTCTGAGCATTTCAGCAGCACAGGTGCCATGGTTTTGTGCGTGAGTTGATATATTGAGTTTTTCTTTCTTTGCTTACAGGGACGTGTCCAGAAATCCCAAAACTGTAAACTGTGATTAGTCGTCTCCCAAGTCAGTGGTGGAACTTGCCTGATTTAGCATCCTTGGACGAGTAAAACTGGAGCGAGTAGCAGTGTACAGAAATGGAAGTTGGGTCACAATTTTGTTGACTTGGATGGTCGCATTAGCCTCTGCTGATCCACTAAATAAGTTTTTATTAGATTATTAAAAAATAATTATTACATGTAATATTTATTATTTGAAAAGAAGGTATTGATAAATGAATGGCAATTTAATGCTCATAAACAAACTAAATTGATAATATTTAAACACAGTAAAATATTTTACAGTAAAGTGAAAATAATTTTCAGAACACCAATACTCGCATTTCTTAAATATATCTAAAAGGTGATTTAAAAAACAAACTACTGTTTATAATATATGCAAATACAATATTTTTATAATGTGTCATTCTTATGTGCTTTGCCATATTAATGTTAATGTTAGTAGTTAATTGACATTGTTCAACTATAAAAACTCATTAATAATAATAATAATTATTATTAATTTAAATGACATTCAACTATAGAAATTCCCAAACAGTGATAATAATCATAATAGTCATAATAATTGTTAATTTATATGATAATCAACTATAGAAATTTCCTAACAGCAGTAGTAGTAATAATAATAATAATAATAATCTGTTTCAAAAATTGTATGTAAATCTTTGTGTTTAAGACTCGATTTGATTTGATCAGTCACATCAGTATGACATCAGACATTAATTTGTACCATTTAACTTTATTATGTAACACTTCTTAATAACAGGGTTCAAATTGTATTCGAAAACCTGAAAAAAAAAAAAATACAGTTTAAAATTTTGATTTCCAGATCTAAAAACATATTAAAGTATGAAAATATCTTCCATTATTTTTATATTTATTAAAAATATGTATAATCTTTATTATATCATCATCAGGGATTGTGGGTTATGCTACTTCTACTGTGAGAGTGCCTTCCATATGTGCCATTGTAAAGATGTGAAAAAGTCTGACGCATGACTGCTCTGCTGTTGTTTGCGTGTGTGGCTCATGCAGCTGGTATACTGTAGTAAGGCTGTCTACTCCATTTGCCTGTTAAGACAGGGAGACAGAAAGGGAGGAGGTTGGCTTTAAATGAAAGAGCAAGTGCTCAGTAAATGTCAAATATAAAGCATGTGTGACGAAGACTGGCCTTTCTGTTTGGTCTCAATGGAGCCTACTGTTTAATAGAGGCCTGAGAAGGCTTGTGATCATCCAGCCGGAACAGGAGTGGTCTAATGTGTGCCCACTCAACCACTGTGGCATCAACACTGCTGCAATTATGAAAGCGGGTTGAATTAAACACTGGTGTGTGTTTTGCTTTACCCCGTGCTGAGCGTTTGGCTTTACTGTCATGAGTGCTCATGCTCAGATGCAGAAGTGAAAATGGAAACACTGAGTCAAGTGACGCTCATCACAGCTGCAGTTCAAATGTCTTGTTCAATAAGAAGGAAATGTAATTGTGTTGCAGATGCATGAATGCCACTGATGATGATGTGGTGCAATAACATAAACACATAGATAGACATTCAGACAACATTGAAAGTATCAGATACAAAATCTAATTAAAAAATATATGTATTTCTTCTGCAGAATACAAAAGAAGATTTGTTTATGTCCATGCAATGAAAGTTAATGGTGTTCCAGTGCATTAACTTACATTGTACTGATGACAAGAACATTTTAAAAGTTAAATTAAAATGAATAAAATCTAAATATCTTTTATGTTCCACAGGAAAAAATAAATTAATGCAGATGATTTGAATTAAAAAAATGTGATTGTTAACATTAATGCTTTTCAAAACACAAAAAAAACAATTGTGAAATCTAGTGCTGTCAAATGAATAATCACAATTAATCTCATCCAAAATAAAAGTTTTTGTTTACATAATATATGTATTTTTACTGTATTTATTTATTATGTATATATAAACATACACGCATACAGTATATATTTTTAAAATATTTACAGCCAGTTATGTATATAATATGTATATACATTTATATATTTGTATTAGATTTTATAATTATATATAAATATATTTTCTATATAAACATAAATATTTTTCTTAAATATATACATGCATGTGTTTGTATTTATTTATACATAATAAATATACACAGTACACACTATATTATGTAAATACACTTTTATTTTGGATGCAATTAATTGCAGTTAATTGTTTGACAGATGCAAATTTTTGAATTGTTGACTAGAAGTCACACTATTTGAAAAAATATTGTAAAAACAGTAAGATTTTAACAATAATGCTTTTCAACATTACAAAAAAGTAAATATGAAACATTATTTTATTAAATCTGGTAAAAACAGTAAAACTATATTGTTAATGTTTACCATACATAACAAAAATGTAAACACTCAAACTTATGATTATAAACACTATTTAAAGACTATTTTTTTAATATTTGTTTTTCACAAAATATGAATATTATAAACAGTATTTTAAATATATTTTTGTTTTTTATATAGAAATGTATACATGCCACAACACCTCAAAAATTGTGAAACTTTTCAGGCTTGTTTATGACCATAAATTAGAAAAGTTACACAATATAAAAAAAAAAAACAGCATTTCCGACTACTCAAAAACATGTTTCAGGTCAAATTGATTCATGAAAATATAAAATAATCTATTGTTTGGTTCTCACTGATTTTTCTGAACCTTTCCTGAACATCAGCCTATCGGACTTTTCTGTGACTTTAGTTGGGCTGTACACATTTGGACCCCCTTATTTCCCTCATTCGGCGGCTGTTAACACATTTCAGAGCCGTCACACTCCTGGGGTCTTTATAAGGTAAACAGCATATGTTCTGCTGATAAATGAGCTGTCTGTCACATGTTTGCTTTTATCACCCCAATTAAACAGCACTGATGTCTTCAGAGACCACTTGCTTCATACCTATGTTTCTTCGAGTGAAAGGTATTTGGAAAACAAATAAGTACTTTAAGTGGGAGAGACACTTCCTAATGTTTTTTTTTCTTTTAACCAGTAAGCTCCTTAAAAGAGTAGCTCACCAAAAAAGGAAAAAATGTACTCACCCTCAAGCCATCCAAGATGTAGATGAGTTTTTCATCATCCAAACAGGTTTGGATAAATTCTCTGCAGTTAATGGGTGCCGTCAGAATGAGAGTCCAAATAGCTGATAAAAACATCACAATAATTCACACAACTCCATTGCATCATTGAATGTCTTGTAACTCGAAAAGGTGCTTTGGATAAGAACTGTCAACTAAATGAAGAATAGTCTTAGAAAACTTGAATCAAAGTGGTGAAAACTTTATTTCCAGCTCTGTCACGGCCATTCACCCTCCTGCGGTCCTTCAGCTGTTCATGGGTCACGGTCATGTTGCAGGGTGAACAATTTTCCAACTTCCACCTTCCTGGCTGAAGGCTGCAGGTTGTTTACTGTATGTTGTATCATCCATCTTCCCCTCTGTCCTGACAAACACTCCCTGTTCCTGCTGAAGAGAAAAACAAGATGCTGTTATCACTACGCTTCACTGTAAAAATGCTGCTTTTTTAAGTGCAAGGTATTTTGGGCCTTCGCCTGATGTACACTTTTGCAAAACACTCCAGTTGCAAAATTGTATAGTACTTTAGCACAACATAAATAACACTCGATGTGGTAAATAACACTCAACACTGTTGTGATGTTGCTTTTGCATGCATACCTGTGCTTTACTATAAAGGATGCAACTGCTTCAGAATTGCTATCAGTCTGTTTGTAGGAGGCCTGATAACGCTGCACTGTGCTCCACCACTTGAAGCTATTGAAGAGATTTTATTCTCTCATTTTTTTTATTTTAAATTGTTGCATCTGTCTAGTTGTAGCAAATTGATTGCTTCAAGAAGTCTCTTATGCTCACCAATTTACATTTATTAGATACAGTAAAAAATGGTAATACTGAGAAATATTATTACAATTTAAAATATTTTAGCAAAGCTACATTTTCAGCAGCTATTACATTCACAGAATTCTAATATGCTGATTTGATGCTAAAGAAATATTGCTTGTGTTTATCAATGTTAAAAACAGTTGTGCTGCTTAATATTTCTGTGGAAACCTTTTTTTGTGAACAGAAAATAATACATTTGTTTGAAATATACTTTACTATCACTTTAAAGCATCATTTGCTGAGTAAAGGTATAACATTTTTATAACAATTTATATTGTTATTTTGGAATAAAATGTATTTTGGGGTATCATTTTTATAGGTATATTGATATATAAATAGATTAAAATATTTTTTTATTAAATATTTAATTAGTTAGAAAATGCTTTTTGCTCTTTGCTTTCTCGATAAAATATATTTTAACAATTATTATATCAATATACATTTAAATTATCAATAAACATATGACTGAAATGTTATGAAAAAAATCAAGGAAATTCAATGGTCAAAAGATCTACTGTTGGTACCTTGACATAAAGTTAGTGGCCAACTGCAGTTTAATGATTACTCTTCACTGTACATGTAAGGAACCAGCGACATCTGTGGATTTGGCTCTGGCCCTGGAATTACCTCTAGTTGAATATCCACATCTGCTATTACATCCCCATTTAAAGGCAAATCTGCTCTAAAGCGATGACTCATGTTGGTTCCTCAAATGAACAGTTTTCCTCTGTGCTGACCAAAAGAACTGCTGTTATGTTCAACTTTACAAGTTTTGCTCTTTGGCGTGGGGAACATGCTACTGCAACTGAATGAAACATTGGCAAACAGGAACGCTCAGTCAGCAAATTAATAATCAGCATGCATTTGTCATCTGAAATATACTTTGCATGTCTACACCATCCTTACCAATGGCTGTTGTTGAAAGTAGTACATTTACATTTATGCATTTAGCAGACGCTTTTATCCAAAGCGACTTACAGTGCATTCAGGCAATACATTTTTTGTCAGTATGTGTGTTCCCTGGGAATTGAACCCACAACCTTTGCGCTGCTAACGCAATGCTCTAACCACTGAGCCACGGGAACACGTGGTAGAATCTAAAGCAGAGTCAAGAGACCAAGCTTCCTTTGAATCCAGTGCTTATTTTTTAACATTATGCATCAATGTAAATCTGTTTGAAGTGCTTCACAGCCGAACACCTCTGCTGTCATTGTCCTTGACTCCGTTAAAGCGAAATGCTCAAGGAATGTCCAAACATTCATTTACTTTTGTCACAGCTCAAAAACACTCCAAATCTTGTGGAATCGGTTAAAAAAAATCACATCTGGACATCACTCAAAATTCCTAACCGAGCAAAAGAATCCTAACCAGAAGTGACGCGTGAAATTGAGATGCTTTGAAACAATCTGTGTAACATTCCATTTCGAACACTAGATTGTAATCCTTCACTGAAGAAGGACAGCGATGGCTCATCTACAGGGTGAGCTGTGAATTGTTTCACTGCCTTTTGCTGCCGGGCAGGAGCCATATTTAATCAGCCACATCTACCGCCTTACTAGCCTGATTTAAAAACGCCCCACGTTGTTCCAAAAAACACCAGATCCCATTGAAAATTCTGCAAATCTGTGAATAATTAAATAAGTATGCCCTGGAACATTGGGTGTTAATGGACAGAGCTTTAAGGACAGACTGAGAAACTTGCATTCAGCAAGCTTGAATAAAAGAGCTGTGTTGCTGTGATAAGCCCAGACCTCCCTTATGGCCGCATGAACGTCTCTGCTTCTCCTCCTCCTCCAGGCGCCACAGAAACACATTGGTGAATTATTCGCAGAACAAGTGAGTACACGGACAAATAAGTATGGGATGAAGTTTAGTAAGTGTTTTGTTTGTATAGAAAGAGAATTATGGCATCTAGGTGGCTATGAGAAAGAAAAGGAACAGGACCTTGACTTCCCTGGCATTCAGTGCTGATGGACTGAACATTTTTTGCAGGTACACACCTGTAGTTTTATACCGCAGTGATGCTGATTCTGCAGAAATGTAACTACTTGCAGTGTGAATTTGTGTGATATGGCTGCAAAGACATTCTTCACTGGATGCGTGCAAGGACTAACTTGTGGCTTGAGCAGTGCAGAACTATTCACAATGAACCAGTTCTTTTAATGAATCAGTGGAAGAGATGCTGAAACAGTCCAAATTAATCACTCACTATATCTGACAGTGGTTCCTATCAGTTTACGTAATGAGATAGTTCCCCAGGACAATTCTGTAAGTAATTACTCACCCTCATGTCGTTCGAAACCAATAAGAGCTTTGTTCAACTTTGGAACACAAATTAAGATATTTTTGATGAAATCTGAGAGTTTTCTGACCCTACATAGACATCAAGAGAACTACCACATTCAAGACCAAGAAAGGTAGTAAGGATATCGTTAAAATAGTCATTATCAGTCATGTGACATCAGTTTTTTGTGCGCAGAGAAAACAAAAACAATGACTTTGTTCAACAATTTCTTCTCTTCAGACTAACCGGGACTTGTCACAACACTTATATATTCTTACTATTTTGCTTTTTTGATTGCGTCTATTACCCTCATTTGTAAGTTGCTTTAGATAAAAGCATCTGATAAAAGATTCAATGTAAATGTATTTAAGCATATGTACAGTAATTAGGGCTGGACCAGAATATTCGATTATTCAAATATTCATTCGGTGGGTTGGCATTTGACTTTTTGTTTTGAGATTTAAATATTCTTCTTTTTTTTCAAACACCTGGCATCCCCGTAAAACGTTTCTCATTCGCGCTTGAATATGAATCGCCCATGATTGAACATAATGAACGTCATGATTCAGTTAATCTGGAAGTGAAGACAAAAATGCGCAAGGCCTCAGCTTTGTGGGAGCATTTTAAATTGGTATTCATAATTATTGTCTATTATCTTCACTGTTAGTGTTTTTTATCACCTTATTTATATGTTGTCTGCACTATGTTTGTACTTTCTGTACTGGAAGCTCCTAACACCAAGACAAATTCCTTGTGTGTGCAAACACACTTGGCAATAAAGCTCTTTATGATTCTGATAATAACAATGCAAACAGACAGACAGACGCACAGAGATTCCTGCCTTTATTACAGAGAAGAATATGTTCAGCCCCCTCCCTTCGAAGCTTTGAATATTTGGTGTTAATTACTACTGAAGCTTCAAAGCTCAAAAAATGGTATTCAGAAAATCCCCAACAGTAATATAGTTAAAAACTTCAGATTTATATGAACGCATGGTTGCTTTTGCATGGCTATCAATGGAGAAATATGCTTGCAGAATGTTTTAGTTCCTGCTGATGCTAACCAGCTAAACTTTGACCCATTGGTTAGGATAATTATAGTGGGTTTCAGGGGTCTTCCCAACTGCAGAAACGAACTGATCCAGAATTAGACAAACCTTAGCGCTAAAAAAGTTTTCACTTAGAAATCGCTTGTACATTTTACAAACAACTACAAGGAAATGGCAAGCAGTACCTTGAATTAAAAGTAAAACTAAAATAGTATTTCTAATTTTAAAGCAAACTTTTTTTACTGTATAGTTTCACTCTCTTTCTGTTTCTCTTTGTTTCCATGTGTCTTTAAATTATATCATCCTCTAAAAACTCTCCAGTCCGTTGTCGCAGTGTTTCTCTCCGTCACATTCAGTTTTTTCCTTCCTTAGATCTTTTATTCTCTGTCTTCTGCTCTCCTCCTTTCCATACAGTTGTTTTATGCTGGACATTAGAGCAGAGAGCGCTGATGTTATTTAGCTTTCTGATTTAAAGCACATGAGTCACAGTAAATGTCTAGGGATAAATCTGATCTCAGTCATTATTAATGACAATGTGTTTGTGACTGTCACTCTGTGTTTGTGGTTTAACATTTAGCCAGTAGCAGAGCAAAAAAAAATATTTCAGTCAGACATTCTGTAGTTTATTTATTACGACATGATTGAATATGTGAAGAAAGTGCCTATAAACAATCCCTGCTGAACTTCCAAGCTAGTTTGAAGCTTGTTTAGCTAGTGTACCATCATCTTTCTGCTAAACCTGGTTTTGCTGGTTATGGTTACCTATTGTCTTCAATATTTATTTATTTTGTTTGTTTTATGTTATTATTATTTTTAACCTGTTGTCTTTAAAGAAGGGCTCATACAGTGCCCTCCAAAAGTATTGGAACAGTAAAGACAAAGATTGCTCTGTTGGCTGTGGAGTCAAGACATTTACAAATATGATTAAAGATGAATATGAGACAAAACTACAGAATGTCACATTTTATTATTGGGTGATTCAACACATAGATGTTTTACCAGCTAAGAAGTTCAGCACTTTTAGAGTTCATCCCCCTATCTGATGTGAGCATAAGTATTGGAACAGTTGCCTCACAGGTCTTTCTAAGTGATCAGCTGTGTCCTGTTGCATTAATTCTTCAGGTATTAAAAGCAGGGAATGTGTCGTATCAGTTATATCCATTACTTCTGTATTCTGAATCTTGCATTCGATGATGACACACACCAACCAGGATGAAGCTAATTTTGAGAGAAAAGCAAGCAATTTGGATGCTAAAAGAAAAGAGAAAGTCAATTAGAGCTATAGTAAAAACAAAGGACATGGAGAAAAAAAAGAGTTTTAAAACCACCAGTGACCAACAACTACCTGATCGGCTGAGAAAACAACAGTAGTTCATGACAGAAAATCATAAAAGCTGTGAAAATAAACCCTAAAAGACGTGTCTGTAAAATCACCAACAACTTCCAGAAAGCTGGAGTGATGCTCTGACAATCTACTGTCCTCAGGAGACTTTGACACAGAATTACAGATGCTACACAGCAAGATGCAAACCTCTGACCAGCACCAAAAATAGAAAGGCAAGATTTGAGTTTGCAAAAAAGGTGAGCCAGAAGAGTTTTGGAACTGTGTTTATGGACCGATGAGACAAAGATGAACCTTTATCTAAGTGATGGGAAAGCAAACGTGTGGGAAAAAAGGGAACTGCAAATAATCCTAAGCATACAGCCTCATCTGTAAAGCATGGTGGAGGTGGTGTCATGGCATGGGCATGCATGGCTGTCTCTGGAACAGGCCCTTTCAACTTTACTGATGACTTGATGTATGATAACAGTAGCAGAATGAATTTGGAAGGGTACAAAACCATCTTGCCTACCAAATATTCAAGAAAATGCCACCAGATTCATTGGGAAGTACTTCATATTACATCAGGACAATGACCCAAAACACCCTGCCAGTTCAGTCAAGGAATTTATAAGAGCAAAGAAATGGAAACTCTTAGATTGCCCAAGTCAATCTCTAGATTTAAATCCGATTGAACAAGAATTTCACCAGCTGAAGAGGAGAGTAAAGGCAGAAACTCCCCAAAACAAGCAACAATTGGAATTGGCTGTATTAAAGGCTGGAAAAGTATTTCAAAGGATGAGACCAAGAGTCTGGTGATGTCTATGTGTCACAGATCTTCAACTTAATAATGGCTTTTAATATTTTATATCTGCCTTATGTTAAACTGTCCCAATAATTATGCTCACATCAATGAATGGGATGAAGTCTAAAAGTGCTGTTCTTTTAATTTGGTAAAATATGTATGTGTTGAAACAGCTAATACTAAAATGTACATTCTGTAGTTTTGTCTGATATTCATCTTTTAATTAATCATATTTGCAAATGTCTTGACTCCGCGGCCAACAGAGCAATTTTGTCTTTACTGTTCCAATACTTATTGAGGGCACTGTGTGTTTTTGAGTGGAAAATCAGTCCAGGTACACTATTATTCAAAAGTGTGGGTTTGTAACAAAAAAGTAACAAAAGTTTTAACAAAAAATATATATATATGCTCACATAATAGTTTCAGATCAAAATAATATCAGATCAAAAACATTAATATTGTGAAATAGTATTATGAGGTAAAAGAACAGTTTTCTATTTGAATATGTTTTAATATTTAATTATTCCTGTAATGGAACAGCTGAATTTTAAGCAGTCCAGTCTTCAGTGTCACATGTTCCTTCAGAAATAATTATAATATGCTGATTGAATACGTCTAATATGTCTATTATGTATGTTAAAAACATTATTGCTGCTCAACATTTTTTGGGAAAGTATTAAACATTTGTTTAAGTATTCGCTGAAGAAAAGAAAGTTTACGTTTGTTTTTTTTATTAGCATCAAGTTTTGTGACATCTTAACCCTCACAAAAAGCAAATTTTCATGGTTTTTAGTTAGTTGGTTATTTAGTTTCCTTAATGGAAGGTCTTTAGCCCTAATCATGAATATCAGATTTTTTTCTAAAGAAGTGGGTTAATGCATTTTCTCATGCAAAAGCCAACATCCAAAACACAGCATACTTGTCAACAGGAATTATACGCCAGTATGCGGTGTAGCAAATGTAAGTTTTTAATTGTACAAGGAGAGAATGACGAACGGGAGCTGGCATGTTATCACCCACATATGCACCCACACGTTAAAACCAGCCACAGATTGTCTAATAACTGTCCAAGCCAAAGCTCTGGAGATATTCGAGCTAAACATAAGCTTGCCTCAAACTCTGGTTTGATTTTGAGTGATCTATCACTTTATCCCTCAGCTCAGCTATCACCAAAAATATCCCCCTCACCTGAAAAACGCACTACTCTTCATCTTAGAGAGAAATGACACTTTATTTTTGTCTCTTCCACTCAGATAAGTGGCTGTATTACACGATGGGTGGGGGTCAAACCACAAGAGCACCGGAAAGGGAAGATGTTGGCATGCTGGCTTTGAAATAACTCTTAGCCACCACACACTCTCCATTCCCCTGCTACAGACGGTGCACTTCCACTCAGATTTGTGACAAGAGTTGACTTGTTTGATTGAATTGTTGTTTTCTTCATGTTTGGTGGTTTCCTCCTAAGTGTTTTTTGATGATACAGGTCACTTCTCAAATGGTTTTTTTTGAGTACATGAGACCTCTGAAGACTGGACACAGTGCAGAATACAGAATCAGGCAATGCAATAAGTCATTTTATGTCAGCGAAAGCTTTGCTTTTGTGAATTTCATGGTGGTTTAATGCGGTTCAGGTTCAGATATTGGATAAAAAGGACCTTGACTGCAGACTTCAGAAGCAGAGCTGTGGAAAGTTAAATTCGACCTGTTCTCTGGTCTGTTTTACAGGAAGCTACTGGAACGCGGCGGCATTCAACACGCCGTCCTCGTACCTACACTTCTCCACTTTCCAAGGAGAAACGAGTGCTGATATCTCATTTTACTTCAAGACCTCTGCTCCCTATGGCGTGTTCCTGGAAAACCTTGGAAACACAGATTTCATCCGTCTGGAGTTGAAATGTAAGAGCCTGGATCATGTTATCTTTGTTTCTTCTTGTTTTCTTTATCCCTTTCTCAATGTCTGTCTGTCTTACTGCTCGCTGAATCCCTTGGTTGAGCACTTACTGCTGTGAAGTGTGAAATTTGAAAAGAGAAAGTGCTGAGCAGGCACTTTAGAAATTTGCTCAGCAGTGGATCTCTGCAGTGAATGGGTGCCGTCAGATTGAGAGTCCAAACAGCTGATAAAAACATCACAATAAACCACAAGTAATCCACACGACTCCAGTCCATCGGTGAACATCTTGGGAAGTGAAAAGCTGTGCGTTTGTAAGAAACAAATCATTAAAGAGTGTTAACTTTAAACTGCTACATGTCTATGATATCAGAAATGATGAAATGACAAAAAAAATCTATTTGCAACACTGATTACAATACATGTGCTGCATATGTTCGGCTGATTTTTCTCTATTGAACACAAATGGAAGCTTAAGAAAAAGAAAACACTGCTGAGTTAAAACACTCTGCAATTGCTCATAAATGTCTATTTACTGACATTTTACAGCATTTTCTGCCAAAAAATGCCAAGATTTTACATGAAGCACAATAACAGAGGATTTGAATTGTATGCTGTGTAAAAAAGAAACAAAAGAGACTAATCTCTTTCTTGCAGATTGAGTTTTCACCCCATAAGCCGAGCTGGCTGCTCCTTCACACTGTTTACTGCACAATAGGCAATACAGAGTGCAAAAATACACCATTGCGGATAAATCTTGTGTTGCAGTCTGTGTTTTATGTTTCCTGAAGTGGCTCATTGTTGCAGAACGATTTTTCGCTTTGTAATGTATTCCCAGGGAACACACATACTGATAAAAAAAGAAAAGTGTGTAGCCTGAATGCACTGTAAGTTGCTTTGGATAAAAGCGTCTGCTAAATGCATAAATGTAAATGTACTCAAATGTCTGTGTAAATCTTTAAATGCTGTTGTTATGTGCTTTATCCCCCGTTTCTGCACCAGTCGATTGTTCTAGTCTTATCTAGACTGAAGAGTAGGCCAGAGGAGAAAATAACAAATTCAGCTTTTACGTAGTCAATAGCTAATGTTTTTTATGCATACACAAACACACAATACATTTAAAAATTGACCTAAATGATAAAAAAGTCTAATAATTTATTTTACACCTTAATACGTTTGCTCATATATCCTCTCAGAGGTATTCATCAGATAAAAATAATCACAGCAATAATGTCTTTGTGTCGCTCTGATTGGCTGATTGCTCTGTCAGTGTCATAATACACATCTATTGTGTTCACAATCAAATGGGCCTGAATGAATCAACCTGGTGGAAATGGATGGACTGATTACAAAATAAATAAGTCACCACTTTTGGTCTCATGCATATCAAGTGAAATTATTTGAAAATACATTCTGAGCATAAATTTAGTAACCAGTGACTATTTATGATATAGCCAAAGCAACAGTTCTTATGTAGATTATTTAAAGTATGAAATATTCTGGTATTTATTTATTTGTTTGTTTCTGTTTTGTCTTTTGTTCAGATTTATTTTGTAATATATATATATTATATAATATTATTTAAACTATTATTATATACATAACTGGATACTTTATACTAGATGTTAATTTAATATTTAATTTATTTATATTATATTTTATTTTATAAACTTCACAAAGACTTTGAAAAGTTGTATTTTTACTATATTTTATTATATTAGATTATTTAAAATATTATTATACACTTGATGAGAGATTTTTAAATATCATAGTTAATCTATTATATTATATTATTTAAACTTGAGATTTTGAAATACTGTGGTATTCACAAATAGAAAATAAATATAAACATACAAAAATATTATAATAGGTTATTGGTTGGCTGGTGATAGTGTAGTGCCGCATAGCTGTCTTCTATGTGCGTCACTGATTAAAAAGTTATATTAAAATTGTTCTTATGTGTTGAGTGATTATGAATGCTGTGCTCTGGTAGCAGGAAATCATTCCTTCAGTTTTTACCCTCTCACACACGCACACACACACAATCCTGAGCCAGGAGTGTGTTCTCCAGCCGTCACCCCAGGCACTGGTGTATCTCTCAAAGGCTCTGACGATGCACACGGAGGGAAGGAAAGCTGCTTAGGGTCTCCATTTG
The DNA here is from genome assembly GCA_027564155.1 of Gymnocypris eckloni scoliostomus. Taxonomy (NCBI): domain Eukaryota; kingdom Metazoa; phylum Chordata; class Actinopteri; order Cypriniformes; family Cyprinidae; genus Gymnocypris; species Gymnocypris eckloni. The sequence continues at coordinate 13,073,034 of CM050436.1, read as the reverse complement.
TCAAATTCACGCGTCCTGCAGTCTCCCTGTCCTCATCTCAGGGGCACGAGGGAACGCGTGGATGTCACATTCCCTGCTCTGTCATTTACACACATTCCTGAATCCATACATAACCCATTATTTTTACACCCTACTGCTTTACCCTTCCTTTGGACTGGGAGAAGCAAATCTTGTTCTGTTCCCTCCATTCTTAAATAAAAACGGGAAAAAAACTCTTCAGGTGAGACCGAGCAGAGAGAACAGCGACTCGCTTAGTGCTTTCTCAGAGGCTGGTGACAGCAAAGCATCAATCACTTGATGGAGGAGTGCTGGGAGAGAGACGGCCAGCCGGGCATTATGCATACAGCACATGTAAAAGTCTGCAGGCCTGTCCGTGGAGAAGACGGCACTGAGTGTTTGTGCTGCTAGCAGGGCACGGATGCATACAAAGTGGCCCTGAATGAGCTTGGCATGACCGGAATATGGAGGAAACAGGAAGGCATTAGCGCTTATTGCTGCCATGGCCCTCCAGAGAGCAGAAGGTTACTGGCATCAGAGATCACTGAGGGTCTCCACATGACAGATGTGCTGCCTTTCCATATTCAGCTCTCAATCAGGAGCTTTACTCAGCTAGAGACTCTGTAAATTAGTGAAGGCTGGTGTGTAGGAAAGAAAAATTACAAATAAGATCACTTAAATATTAAATTATTTCTCCTAGAAAGCAGTGAGATTTGCTCAAGTCTCCTGCTTCTCAGATTGACAACCTGGGCAGTCTGCTATCAGAGGCCAGAATATCACTGTTAAAATATGATTTCATGTGATTCAAATATGTGAAATCAAAAGTTAAAATTCTGAGACCAAATTATCTGTCCAAGACTACCTATTAGTTTTGTAGCTTGATGCATGTAAAAATGTGTCTTAATTGCATGTATAGTTTTATTTCTTTAAATTATATTATATATATTTTTAAATATCTTATGCTCACCAAGGCTGCATTTATTTGATTAAAAAATGCAGTAAAAACAGTAGCATTGTGAAATATCATTGCAACTTAAAATGTTAATGTTTTCTATTTTAATATATTTTAAATATTTACATTAAATGTAATTTATTCGTGTAATGACAAAGCTGAATTTTTAGCAGCAATTACTCCAGTCGTCAGTGTCGCATGATGCTATTTGATGCTCAAGAAATATTTGTTTCCCCTTCATGGGAACTCGAACTGCGTCCCCTAGGGGTCGCTACGGGAAACGCCCCTCAGCGTGACTCGGTCTGAAGATACATATGAAAAACACCACCTGTTGGCGGCGACAGCCCATGACGCCACTACCGCGTACCACAATATAAGTGCCGCCGGAGGATACATCATCAGCTTTTTCGTCTTCACTGACTGGTTTGTTTGAAGCGTGCAGAGTGAATCTGGTAAGAGTACAGTTTTCTAACTCTACTATGGCGAGCACTAGCAAGGCGTTTAGGAAGTGTGTGGATCCGTGTCCTCGTTGACACCGATGACACACACGACTGTTGCGTCTTTTGTTTGGGCATGGAGCACGACGCCGATGTCCTTGAGGGGCGGTTTTGCGTGCATTGTGAGCGGCTCTGTGAGGAAGCTCAGCTCTCGCCTGTCCCTCTTCGAGGAAAGAGGGCAGCCGTCTGCTTCCCGCGATTCAAGACCCACCGTTGCCGAGGCACGGAGGCGAATGAAATCGTGGGGTTCGCAGTTGGTGGTGGCCGATAAGCTGGAAAGGACCGCCTTTTCGCCGGCGTCGGCCGAGAACGAGTGAGCTGCTGGATTGTGATGATGCGATCTTTCTGACATCATTAGATGCAGCAGCTAGTGCTCCGCTGCATATGAACGAGTTTTGGAGGTTATGGATTATAAAAATAAATTTAAATAACCCCAGCTCGAGTGAGCCTTCCTTTCTTCATAAATCTCGATGTGGAGGTTGAGAAGGAGTGGGAAAGCTAGTTTTTTCTCGTATTCATAGGTTTCAGCATACTAGTTATGCTGACACTGAGGATGCGTGAAAATGGCTATGAGGATGCCCCTGTGCAAGAGATGATAACTAGCTTATCTCTCATGGCGAGACATCCTCTCTCAAGGCTCCCTCCTGGCCATCTAAGCCCCTGAATCTCGCTTAAATGGCAGGGCATATGCAGCAGCAGGTCAGACCGTCGCTTCGTTGCACAAGGCGTACCAGACTGACCTGCTAAAAGTCCTGGATAAGGTCCAGGTCTGAGCCCGAACAACCAGGGGTCCTAACCCATCTCGGTCTGAGGATCAGAGATGGGCTTAGAAGGCTAGTCTCGCGACTCATGCCCTCCCCTCCTGCGGCTAGGGTGAGACAGAGGCGTGGGTCAGAGAGAGGCAAGCCCTCTCATTCCTCTCTAATTCCCCTGTAACTCCCACCGACCGAGGTTAGGTGGAAGTTTCCTGCCCAGAGGCGCTCCCTTGTGAGCGGCGGAGTTCCCTCTCATTCTGAGGAATGAGTTCTCCGCCTCAGAGCTCTGTGATAGGTCGCTCTCCGTGCTGGTCGAGCTAGCATTGCTCCCCTCACTATAGAGGGTTATCTATGAGCATGCCGCCCCTGCTGAGCGTCTGAGTTCCTTCTCATTCTGAGGAATGAGTTCTCCGCTCTCAGAGCTCGATATAGGTAGCATTATAGGCTCTCATTCTGAGGAATGAGTTCCCAACTAAGAACTGCAGTCAGGTGGACTTATGATGACTTCAGGCAGGTTCTGTATTCTCGAACTGCCTTACTGATGGTCTGGACGTGAGTCCCTCGGAGGTTTCTGCGGATCCTCCTGGATCTTCAGTCATTCTGGTCACCACTGCAAGGGTAGAGCCAGTATTACTCCCCTCACGATAAGAGGGTTACCTATGAGTATGCCGCTCCTTCTGAGCGGCTGAGTGTCTTTCATTCTGAGGAATGAGTTCTCCACTCCAGAGCTCGTTATAGGTAGAGCCAGCATTGCTCCCCTCGTTAGAGGGTCACCTTTGAGCATGCCGCTCCCTGCGGAGCGTCTGAGTTCCCACTCATTCTGAGGAATGAGTTCTCCTCCTCAGAGCTCTGTGATAGGTCGCTCTCCGTGCTGGTCGAGCTAGCATTGCTCCCCTCACTATAGAGGGTTATCTATGAGCATGCCGCCCCTGCTGAGCGTCTGAGTTCCTTCTCATTCTGAGGAATGAGTTCTCCGCCTCTCAGAGCTCGATATAGGTAGCATTATAGGCTCTCATTCTGAGGAATGAGTTCCCAACTAGAACTGCAGTCAGGTGGACTTATGATGACTTCAGGCAGGTTCTGTATTCTCGAACTGCCTTATTGATGGTCTGGACGTGAGTCCCCTCGGAGGTTTCTGCGGATCCTCCTGGATCTTCAGTCATTCTGGTCACCACTGCAAGGGTAGAGCCAGTATTACTCCCCTCACGATAAGAGGGTTACCTATGAGTATGCCGCTCCCTTCTGAGCGTCTTTTCATTCTGAGGAATGAGTTCTCCACTCTCCAGAGCTCGTTATAGGTAGAGCTAGCATTGCTACCCTCGTTAGAGGGTCACCTTTGAGCATGCCGCTCCCTGCGGAGCGTCTGAGTTCCCACTCATTCTGAGGAATGAGTTCTCTCCTCAGAGCTCTGTGATAGGTCGCCTCTCCTTGCGGGTCGAGCTAGCATTGCTCCCCTCACTATAGAGGGTTATCTATGAGCATGCCGCCCCTGCTGAGCGTCTGAGTTCCTTCTCATTCTGAGGAATGAGTTCTCCGCCTCCAGAGCTCGTTATAGGTAGAGCCAGCATTACCTATGAGTATGCCGCTCCCTTCGAGCGTCTGAATGTCCACTCATTCCGAGGAATGAGTGTTCCGCTCCCAGAGCTCGCTGTTGGTAGAGCCAGCATTGCTCCCTCACCCAGAGGGCCACCTATGAGCATGCCGCTCCCTTCTGAGCGCGGAGTTCCCTCTCATTCTGAGGAATGAGTTCCCCGCCTCCAGAGCTCATGGTTGGGCTCGACGCTCCCTCTGAGCGGCGGAGTGTCTTCTCATTCTGAGGAATGAGTTCTCCGCTCCTCAGAGCTCTATGATAATCGCTCTCCTGCTGGTCGAGCTAGCATTGCTCCCCTCACTATAGAGGGTTATCTATGAGCATGCCGCTCCCTGCTGAGCGGGAGTTTCCTCTCATTCTGAGGAATGAGTTCCCCGCCTCCAGAGCTCATGATGGGGCTTGCCGCTCCCTTCTGAGCGGCGGAGTGCCTTCTCATTCTGAGGAATGAGTTCTCCACTCTCAGAGCTCGTTATAGGTCTCACTCTGAGGAGTGAGTTCTCCGCCTAGAGCTCCTCATTGGTAGCTGAGTTCCTCTCATTCCGAGGAATGAGTTCTCCGCCTCTCAGAGCTCGTCCGGTAGAGCTAGCACTGCTCCCCTCAACCAGAGGGTCACCTATGAGCATGCCGCTCCCGTCCTGAGCGTCCGAAGTTTCTCCGCCCCCAGAGCTCTGTGATGGTCGCTCGCCTGTTGGTCGAGCCAGCATTGCTCCCTCAACCAGAGGGTCATCTATGAGCGTGCCGCTCCCTTCTGAGCGTCTGAGTTCCCTCTCACTCCGAGGAATGAGTAGTTCTCCGCTCCAAGGCATAGAACGTTCTAATAAGTGCACACGCAAGACTTTGGGCACTTTTCTAAAATCCACTTAGTGGTAAGTCCGCACATTAAAGATTCTGCGTTCTTTCTAAAAATCCGTAAGGGTAGGGTTACGCGCACTGCTTCGTGCCCTTTTGAGCTGGTTAAAGCCCGGTTTGTGCCTTGGGCCCGCTCCCCTGTCCCATATATGTTGGGTCCAAAAAGGAAAAGGGGTGTACACTACCAAGAGGTCTGTTGAGACAGTTCCCTCAGTAAGCTTGGGAGAGCAGGTGGTAACCCCTGAGTGATCGGCCAGGACCTGGTGAGCCAGGTGCCTGGCCATATCCCCTGAAGGAATCTTTTCTGATTCCAAGACCTTGAGCTCTACCCTAGGCCCGGTAATCCCGGCGCCTAACAGGTAAGTACTAGAGTACGCAGCTCGGGCCTTTGGCCGAAGGATAATATCACTGACAGCCATCAGCGTCCGGGGAAACTTCCTTAAGCCGGGTATAGTTGGCTTAGTGCTCGCCTTTTTGCGAAATTGGCTTGCATTCCCTCAGCATGGTGAAGTGGGTATAACGCGTTCCCGTAGCGACCCCTAGGGGACGCAGTTCGAGTTCCCATGAAGGGGAACGTCTCAGGTTACGATAACCATGGTTCCCCGAGTGGGGAACGAGACACTGCGTCCCCTGGGCTTTGAGCCATGCCGGACGCAAGCTTCAGACGAAGAAGCTGATGATGTATCCTCCCGGCGGCACTTATATTGTGGTACGCCGGTAGTGACGTCATGGGCTGTCGCCGCCAACAGGTGGTGTTTTTCATATGTATCTTCAGACCGAGTCACGCTGAGGGCGTTCCCGTAGCGACCCCTAGGGGCGCGGTGTCTCGTTCCCCACTGGGAACCATGGTTACATCACGTAACCTGAGACGATTATTATTAATGTTAAAAACAGTTGTGCTGCTTAATATTTTTTCAGTATTACACATTCTTTGGTGAATAGAAGAACATTTATTTGAAAAATATAAGTTTCTTTGCAACATTATAAATGTCGTTACTGTCACTTTTGTGAACAAAAATATTAATTTCTTTAAAAAATAGATCTTGCTGACCAAAGAAGTACTGTAGTCTGGCCTGAAGTCAATATTGCTAACCCAAAATTTTAATTGCAATGCTCTTTGGTCCCTGTAGTGGCACAGAAATTACCCACTTTACCATTTTTCTAATGTTTTATAGAGAATAGATAGAGCAGAACTGATCTAAAAAGTTGGGAAAGACACATTAAAAACCTTATCAGCCTGTCTCATGAATATTAATAATTAGGTGATGCAACATTCACCCAGTAGCTCTAAATAATTGAAGCCAAGTGGGTAGTAGCTGCATTAGGGGATGAGCTCTCACATTAAAGCACAACTATGCTAAGCACAATGATCAAAGACGTCAATCTAGCATGTTTACTTTGCAAAACAATTAAAAAGAGCACAGACGGATTTACCACTCACCATTTGCGTGTTCATTCAGGCTACTGCCATTCGGCCGTACAGCCATTGTATATAATTATCTCCAAAAAGTTGAGAGTGGTCAAACTTAGAAAGTTACAATGATTCCAATGCCCCTGAGAGAGTACGGTGAAGTAAAGAGAGCACAAACAAAGTTCAAGAGTGCATGAGTGCTGTTGTGTGTGTGTATCAGTGTCTGAGTCTAAGTCTCTGTGTCTAAGCTTGTCGACCGCACTGGTAGGTCATCTACAGCGGCACCCAGCGTAAACACTCCAGAGCTTTTCTCTAAAGCTGGATATTCACCTTCTGCATGAATCCTTCCTGAAAAGAAGAGTAATCAGGCCTGGCTGCAGGCCTGTGTGTGAGATTAAGAGTGTGTTGGGGCCAGTTGTGTGTGCGTGTGTGTAGGCAGAGGAGCAGATTGTGAAATTGAAGCTTTTTTCTAGCCTTCCATTATGTCTCATCGATTTATGCCCTGACTCCTAATCCTACTTCCTTATTTTGGCCTGCCTGGTTTTCTTCAGTTACGGCTCAAAACGGAGGCCCAGTGAAATCCACTCACAGCATGAAATGAGTGGAGGGCACCGCGCTGAGTTACTGTCGAGTGGAGTTTGATTTCAGTTATACATCTAGATCAGCTGCCCTCTGCGTTCTGACTTCAAGTTAAAAGGCTTTTTAAAAATCTGTTTTATGCATTATTTAGTGTTAAGTGTTACGAATATTGTCTTTTTATCTCAAATATTTTAATAATTCCTCTAAAATTATGTAGTTCTGTTTTATTAAGTTGAATTATTTAACGAAACGATATTTTTCATACTGTAAAAATGTAGCTGTGTTCTGATGGCCTTGAACAGATAGAGAACAGAATGAAGCAGTTAATGTCCAGTTAAGTACAGTAAGTGAGTTAATTGTTGAATAAATCAAACATACTTAATTATGAAAGACTGTTCCCACCACAGAATACAAATTAAAAAAGGTAATTGTGACTTTTATCTCTTTTTATTTTTCCCAAATGTTTTCCTTACAATTCTGAGTTTATGACCCTTTTTTTTTCATTGTATTTACCACCACAGAATATTTTTTTTTATGTAATTGTGACTTCTATGTCACAGTTCTGACTTTTTCTCACAATTGTGAGTTTACGTCTCACAATAAAGACTTTTCTTCTCAGAACTGCAAGTTTTATGAGTCTGTCTGGCAAATCTAAGAAAATAAATCACTTAATTGCAAGGAGAAAATGTCATAATTGTGAGATAAAAAGTCACAGTTACCTGTTTATTTATAATCCTGTGGCAGAAACACACATCAATATTTAATTAATCTGAGTCATTTTATGTGCTGTGCTAATTGTGCTTAAACACTAAAATATTATTTTACTGTAAATGCATATTTGTTTAAAGAAGGCTGGTGTATTATTTTAATTGAGAACCATTTCTTATTATTGTTATTGAAAACAGTTGTGTTTTCAGCCCTAATCTTAGAGTAATGTTTTTGTAGCAACCGTGATACATTTTTTTCAGAATTATTTAATGAATATGAAGTTCAAAAGAACAGTATTTGTTTGAAAATAGAAATAATTTGTAGCATTATAAAGGACTTTAAATGACAACACATTCTCACTTAAATTAGAATAAGAGATATTCTAATACAGCGTGGTACACCCTCAAAAAGTGTATCAAAATCCCTCCTCTGTAGTTCTCACTGTCAGTGAGCTCTGAGCCAAATCCTTCGATTCACAATTGATCAAATCTCTGCTATCTCTCTCTTTCTTTATCTCTCTATCTCTCTGTGTCTGTCTTTCTGCTGGAGCACTCTGTTGGAATTATCTAGTACAATCCCCCTACTGTAACTCTGGCACTAGCCCAGGGGAAAAGAGCCTCTCGACGGATGATTGAATGATGGGTGGACGGACGCTGCTTCAGCTCCGTTTCATCTCAAACGCTCTCTGCCACTCCCTCTTATCTCTGCTGGGAAATCTTGACATCAACCACCATTGCATATTCATGGGAGCTTATTACTCTCCCTTTTCCCTTTTTATATACAAAAATGATTTATTAAGCTTAACCAATTCATGTTTTATACTTTGTGCTTTCAAGCTTTTCAGTTGGATTCACTCATACGGTCTAACTACGCGGTCTTTTCCTTGCGTTTAGAGTTTTTCCAAAAGTCTCTAATGACAAAAGTTTCCACATTTTTATGTTCAAATTCAAATTGTGCTGTTTCTTTCTTTAAAGGGCATATATTTGGGGATTAACAAGCTGGAACGGTAAAATCTCAGTTGGGCCCAAAAATTTGATTTTTTTTTTGCTTCATGCATAATAATTGTACAGCAAGCAGGAGCCTTTTCTAAATCCAGTGCTTATTATAAGTCATGGCAGCCTTCTCTGCATTTCTACACATCACAGTTTTTGGACATGGAAATAGCTGTTAGGCTTGTCTGGTCTTCCCAAAAGTATCATTATTATTTTTGTGTCCACAGCAAAGCTCTTTGCCTGGGTTGTTGGCTGAATGTGGATATAGCTTGGATCCTCTGTGGGCTCAGATGGTGGGAAGATCCTTAGTCTCTCTATGATGCATCTTTAATGAAGTGAAGGCTCTCTCGGGGCCCGAGGGAGAAATGGCAATGTGACTCTGCAGAACACATGACCGCGTGCATGAGAATCAAGAGCTCTCGCTAAATGCATTGATGTATGCATAAGAAAAGATCCGCCTTTGATTGGATCTGCACCCTTAAAATATCCTTTGTATTATATTGAAAAATAAGCAAGAGAAGGAAAAGTGACATTTATATATGATTGCTTTACATGAATAACTGGGAGTTTACTCCAAAATGAAATATACTCACCCTCAAGTCCTTCCAAATATTTGACTTTCTATAGAAGATAGGGTTAGAACATTTTGTGAAATTTTGAATAAAAAAGTCTGTTGTTTGTCCATGCAGTGAACATTAATGGGATCCAGTGTTGTTTTGGACCCTATTGACTTCCATTGTACACTTAAAAAAAAATCCACTCAGAAATTGCTAGTAAATCTGACAAATAGCAGCGAAAGCACTGAAAAAGTGATTGAATTAAACCTTAATTTTCAAGTAGAAAGACTGAAATAGTATTTATCTAAAAAGATAATCTGTTTTATTCATGTCGTTCCAAACCCATAAGATCTTCGTTCATCTTCTGAAATCCGAGAGCTTTCTTACCCTTCATAGACAGACAGAATTTTAACTGACACGTTCAAGGCCTAGAAAGGTAGCAAGGACATCTTTAAAACAGTCATCATGTGACATCAGTGGTTCAACCCTAATTTTATGAAGCTACGAGAATAATTTTTGTGCGCAAAGAAAACAAAAATAATGACTTTTATTCAACAATTTCTTCTCTTCTGGGTCAGTCTCTTCCACCATTCACGAGAGTACCTCCACGCATTGAACAGATCAGTTGCGTTACTGTCTATGGAGGGTCAGAAAGCTCTCGGATGTCATCAAAAATATCCTAATTTGTGTTCTGAAGATGATTGAATGTCTTATGGGTTTGGAACGACATGAGGGTGAGTAATAAAAGACAGAATTTTCCTTTTTGAGTGGACTATTCCTTTAAAGAAAATTCTTGTTTATTGCATTATAATTTCATTGTGACATGCAAATATCATAATACAATGCAAATTAGCATTCACCATCTGTATAACTTGACTTTATGTGGTATCATGAAATGCATTGGGCTGTAACTGCTCTGTTGGTTTGGTAGATCTACTCTCAGCCGGTTTGGCAGGCGATCTAATATAACCATATAAACACAAACCCACTTTTTCACTGCCATGCTGCTTGGCTTGTTGATTTAGTTTAGTTTTCCTTGTGAATGCAAGAGCAGCGGTCCACTGAATGCCCTCAGTTGTAGACAGCAGAGCGGTCCACACACATAAACAAGCACACACACAAGCGAAAACTCTCCCCAAGAACAGTGGCGCACTCATGATGCTCAGTGCTGGCTGGCCAAGTGCAGGAAATCCAATTACAGGGATCAGGGGGCTGAGAATGGTGGAGCAGCCCTAGTCCAAACTATACACCTGCCAGACCTGCCCTCTTTCTCTGTCTCTCTCTCTCTCTGCAACAGGATTGGGTCTGAGTTTATTAAGTCACTGGATAGTTCTTTTAGTTAACGTTTCTGTTGAAGCATGTAGTGTTGTCACAGTAGAGCTGAAGTTTTGTTTTCTGAGAGCTAAATCACCAAATGTTGTTCTTAATCGCTTTTCTTTTCTTGTTTTTGTGTAGTGTTCAGTGTCCACATAGTGAGTGTGTTGTTTTGCTCTAAAAGAAAACAGGGCACAATGTGCTGTGTTAATACTGTATGTAGGAATGTTCTACATAGATTTTTCACAGGTGTTTTACCAGTGGCACACATTGCGTTGTGTTTTAAGAGTAAAGAAAGTGTCTACAAACTTAACTGTCCTGGAAGAAAATTACCAGTTCCTTTTGCATTTTTAATAGTTATTTTCTATCTATATTTGACTAAATTATTGATGAGATTTTGCTCATTACATCCCTATGTTTAGTATTGTTGTTGCGATACATATGTGGGTGTTTCTACAGCCTCAAGCACTTTTATTTCCCAGGGGTTGATGTTTTTAACAGAAAAACTTTTCACTGTTTTATGATGGTCATATTAAATCTTTGTCTATGGTTGCGGTAGTACCAGCGATCACAGAAACTCGCTAAAGTCTGTCCAAGAAATCGCTAGATTTGTCGCTAGTAGCTTTTTGTGTAAAAAGTCGCTAGGGGGTTTGAAAAGTCGCTAAATCTAAGTTGGCTAAATCGCTAAGATGGCGACACTGCACATGTGGAAGCACCTGTTGTTTTGGTTTCTTCTTCACTTGTGTTTTTTGGGGGGGATTCTGTACAGAAGATGTACTAGCGCCCCCTACCATATAACGATGAAAACACGGATTCTAAGAGCACAAGTATTGCTCAAATATATTTAGATTTTTTTCTAAGTATGTCAAGTGTACTTAAATTTCATTTTAAGTATATTTCTGAGAAGTACATAAAGCTCATTTCTGAGAAGTACATAAAAAGTAGGCTAAAAGTATACTTTCTTCTTTTTAGTTTAAAAGAAGTAAACTAATAGCACACTTGAATAAACGTCTTTTTTGTGAGGGCTGTGTTAGCATGTGTGTTCATAACTGAGCTTAAAATGGGCCACAGCTGCTGTCTTGATGGCAGTGGGCCTTTGCTCACAGACAGAGTTCAGAGTGCTGGCTGACCGTGTCATTGATCTCCTCCAGTTTAGAATCTGAGATGAACAGGTGGCTCTGTGGATGCCAGTCGAACACTTATCCCCAGTTCCTGAGACATCTGCATCAGAATGTAGCACATTAAAACAGCACCCCCTACTGAGATCATCAGGAACACCTAACACTTAGCCATAAGAAACCAAAAAACAAACCTCCTTTTTATATTTTGGCATAAATAACAAATAAAACTAACTTTAGGCAGCTCACAGTAGCAGATATTTGTAGGGAAAAACTGATCGTAATGGCACAAATGATTTGTTGGGACAGTCCTGTGTGTGTGTGTGTGTGTGTGTGTGTGTGTGTGTGTGTGTGTGTGTGTGTGTGTGTGTGTGTGTGTGTGTGTGTGTGTGTGTGTGTGTGTGTGTGTGTGTGTGTGTGTGTGTGTGTGTGTGTGTGTGTGTGTGTGTGTGTGTGTGTCTGCAGCTGCCAGGTACTTGGTGTCATCACAGCACTTCTCTTAGCTTCCTAAGATGGTGACAATAACAGTGGCAAACTATCACTGCAGGCTCACCTCACTGTGCTGCCGACACAAAGCAGATCCAATTTAGTTCTTGCCTTCAGCATCTGTGCAGCCATAGTAACACCCTGCGAATGGAGCCCGTCAGCTCAATGAATTTAGAAACATGCTTGACTAGAAGCCAGGTTTGTCCTTTTAAATAATTTCACTTCGGTGTCTAAAGGGCAGGCTTTTGTTTTTCTTGGCTTTGTGCAGTGCATATATTAGCGGGTGTGTATCATATTGTTAATCATAAATTAATATTTCCCCTCTGGTGCTATAGTATTCATGAAAGCCCTCATTTTCAATTTGAATTCTGGAGTTGTCAGTAGCTAAACCTCAGAACAAACAGTAACATTCTGACCAATGACTGTACAGTTTGTGTGTGACTTGCGTTAACAAATTTTGGTCTGTTTTGAAATGTTGGCTTGTGAAAATAAACCAAACCAATGAGAAATTCCAGCAATTTAGTCTTTGTTTTGAAACAAATACACAGAAGTCATTTTTGTATACTACAAATCAAAAGTTTTGGGTCAGTGTTTTTGAAAGAAGTCTCTTGTTTGTTAAGTATAATACAGTAATATTGTGAAATATTATTACAATTTAAAATAACTAGTTTAATATATTTAAAAATATCATTTATTTCCGTGATGTCGAAGCTGAATTTTCTTCAGCGATTACTCCAGTCTTCAGTGTCACGATCTTCCAGAAATCATTCAAATGTGCTGATTTGCTGCTCAAAAATCATGCAGGTATTATCAATGTTGAAAACAGTTGTTCGGCTTAATATTTTTGTGGAAACCATTTTTAGTACGCTTGAATGTTTATTTAAAAAAAGTCAAAAGAACAGCATTTCTTTAAAATATAATTTTTACAATGTGAATGTCTTTACAATCACTTTTGACCAATTTAATGCACTTGCTGAATAAGTGTTCATAAATATGCAAATATAATTTTTGAGACTGTTATCCCTGCGATGCTGATTCACAAATATATGTGATTTAAACAGTTAAAGTACTCTCAGTAAGGATAGATGGTGTTTGTGCTGACTATCAGATGATCAAATGAGCTCCAGTTAACCTCTCCATAAATCAAGAAACTCCTCCATAATAAATACAATGCTTGTTGTACATAAACATTTCAAAGGTGTCTTGAAGTGTGACACCAAGTCGCTGTCTGAGCATCTGAAGCACTTGTTTTAGGAAATGATCATGTGGCCTCATTAATAATTATGAGAGAGTGGCTTATCACTGGGTAGACTAAGCAGTCTTTAAACTCAATTGCACTACAGTGTTGGGTTGAGGGTGGATGATGGCACTGTTGCTGTGACGTGTCTCGGGTGTTTCTAAATCAGGATTTATCAAGGGTTAAACCCCAAGAGGCCTGGCCCTCTGGGGCTAAGCATGACACACCACAGCAGTCGGCTCAAACACACCTCGCCTCTCTTTTCCTTTCTACTGCCATAAATACCATCTCCTCCTACAGGAGTACAGCTGTCAATCTTCACTCTTTATGGAGGAGAATATGCAACACTGACTCATTAAAAGCTGTTGTGGCCTAAAATGAAATCAACATGGTGAATAAACACTCTCAACTCAGTTTAGGGCTGTTAAGAGGAATTTTAATGATGCGCTTGAGCGGAGCAGTCTGCCTTTGGTAATTCTGCATTTTAAGTCACAACTTTGGATTGTTGTTCTGCAAGACAATTATTGAGAAAAACAATAGTATATGAACATTAAATTAGCCATTTAATTAAAACATGCAGAAGGACCTGTGTTGACATTTCAAGTATTTTTTTAGTCAAGTAATCTAACACATAAAAATAAGGAATTAATTACTTACTAATTAAAATGTGAGTTAAAAAATAACCGTTAAAGGGAAGTACAGAAAATGTTTCGCCATCAGCTAGAGTTTTAATAGAATGCATAATAAAGGAATAGATAGAATAGACATTTGCAAAAAATGTACTCACCCTCAAACCATCCAAGTACTTCAAGAAGTAGATGTATTTGTATCTAAACTGGAACAGATTTGGAGAAATTTAGTATCACAATGCATCACTCTGCAGTGAATGGGTGCCGTCAAAATGAGAGTCCAAACATCTGACAAAAGCATCACAATAATCCACATGACTCCCATCAATTCATTTCTTGTGAAGTGAAAGGCTGTGTGTTTATAAGAAACAAATCCTTCATCAAGGCGTTTGAACTTTTAACTATTGCTTCAGGCCAAAGTCCATAAGTTCATAATCCATTATGATGCTTCTTCCAGTGCATCCCCTCTTGTCCTTTCACATCAAAATCCACCAACAAATTTGTTTAAAACTGTTTTTGATTGTAAACAGTGCTTGTTCTGTGCACATTTCTCCTCAGAGAAGATAACTTTTTTACTGGAGAAAGTGGACTCGTTTTAGGCAAATGCAAGAGTTTGAAGTTAAAAACGTCTTAATGGGTTTGATTGTTGCACACACGCACAACTGATGGACTGGAGTCGTATGGAGTACTTTTTGTGATGCTTTTGTCAGCTCTTTGGACTCTCAATCTGACGGCACCCATTCACTGCAGAGGATTTGATGGTGATCAAGTATTTTTATATACATATTTTTCATGTAAAATAATTATATTTGTTTGTTTGTTATACATATTCTTATTAAAAAAAACAAGTGGTGAAAGTTTGAAAATGTTGAAAGAGTGGTCTCTCTTTCTGTTTGTTTTCTTCACAGCCCCCACGGCGGTGTCATTTTCGTTCGATGTAGGAAACGGGCCGGTGGAACTGAACGTGTACTCTCCTACCCCGCTGAACGATGACCAGTGGCACCGGGTCAGTGCGGAGAGGAACACGAAAGAGGCCATCCTGCAACTAGACCAAAAATACAAGGAGGTCAGACCCGCACCTACACAGGGACACACACGCCTGGAGCTCTACAGCCAGCTTTATGTGGGTAAGGACCACATGTACATCATGGACTTCAGACAAACACATTTTTCCATACGCCCACCCTAGAGTTCTGAAGCCGGTTCATACTTAGTTATATTGTTGGAGGTTGGAGTACTGTTGTTTTTGTATGCATTCATAATGTTATTGGACTGCACAACTCTTGAAAATCTGATCAAATGAGCTCTATTACTGATTAAAATTAATGAAATAATATATGTCTTCATTATCTTTCTCATAAAATACACAAATCCTCCTGAAAATCTTGTTTCTGAGTTTTTCGTGTGTTTGAATTATTCTCTCTTTATCCTTTTCCCACTCTTTTATTCCATCTCTCACAGTTTCTGCTGAGAAATCAGCAGTTCTCTCGCACAGCGCTCTATATTCTTGTGTCTGAAAGTGAAAATGTATTTATAGTCAGCTCCTAAATGCAGGTGAAGCTATTCAAACTTGCACTTAATGACATGGAACCCTAGGGAACCTGTTCGCCTCCAGAGTACGAAAAAGTCCACTGTAAAGAAAAGGAAGTTGAAAATGGGTTTGACTGAATATGGTTGAAAAGTGTCTCAGACGCAGCAGGGAATGTGACTAATAATGGTGCCGTGTGTGCTATGCTAACATTAGCAAGAGATCTTTTTTATGGCTTTAAAAGTGTGAACAAGCCGTGTCACTCATGAGGCAATTATCTGTTGAACAGAATGGCTTTGGGCTTTCATTGTGCTATTTTGTGCTTTGACTTATTCTTTTCAACAAATGACTTTGACGCTCATTAAGAAAGGGGAAGATAATGCACCCCTGTGGCTCTCTTGAGAGAGCTTTTGGAAAGCTTGTCTAGCTTGTGTATTTAAAGATTGACATTAAGAAAGATTTCCAGGTTTCCATGATGTTTTTATTGATGTCAGTTATTGTTATTGATTGGTTTTATAAAGCAGAATTCTCCAGAACACGATTAATATTATTATTGTTAATGTTTGGTAATTGTATTAAATTACTAAATGAATTATATTATGCATAATTTATATTATTCAGCATAACAAAACAGTACTCATCAGTATTCACCTACATAAATTAATGTTTTTTTTTTTAGAGCTTTGATTATTTTATTTTTTTAATGGACAATGTAAACTGATTTGTGAAAATAAATTAAACTTAACAGTGGCATTTTTTCACTTTAAGTTTAAATTAGACACTATTAGTCTTGAAACTAGTCCAAAGATATTTAACATGCTAAAATCTAGTGTGACTATACCTTTAAAGAAATAGTTCACTCAGTTATGAAGATTTACTCAACCTCAGGCCATCCAATGTTTCTTCATTGGAACAGATTTAGAGAAATTAAGCTTTATATCACTTGCTCACCAATGGATCTACTGCAGTGAATGGGTGCCGTCAGAATGAGAGTCCAAAGAGCTGATAAAAACACCACAATAATCCACATGACACCAGTCCATCATTTAATGTCTTTTGAAATGAAAAGCTGCATGCTTGTAAAAAATCATGCAGTACATTTTCCAAATTTTCATTTTGTGGTGAACAGTAGGGACAGTATGTTGGAAAGTGCAACCAGCAAAATCATGTATTAATATTCAATATATTGCAAGCCATAACCCTCTCTAGGTCTCATTTGCATGTTGTCCATGCAGCAGATGAAAATGTCTTTCTTATTCTCGACTTACATCTGAAGAATGTTGGACATGCATATCAATTTTATTATATGCACACTAGGGTTAGGTGTAATGAGCTTTGCAGTCCAAATGAATGTTAAAGGTTGTCTAATCCTTGTCTGTTGTTTCTGTAGAAATGTGAAATGTTGACATGACTGTTCGTGGAGATCAACTCTCAGTCTTTAGACACTGATCCTCAGTTGGAAAACTAATTGGTTTATATCAGTTGAGTGAGCTGGGTTGGGCCTGTCCAGTCCTGTCAAGCCTCTGTCTGGCCTTCTCTCCTCTGCCCATGAATGCTCAGTTTTTCAGACCATTTAGTCCCATGCCATCATTTATTGATAAAGCAGATTGCCTTCTACTTCCGTTCACCCATGGATGCGTGTGTCTGTTTGAATTTGTTTTGCATTTATAGTGGCCTCTTTATATTTAATAGAGGATTAAATGCTTGCTCGTTTTTTATTATCATTTGCTTCATCTCAAATAACAAGCAGACCTTTGATTTAACAACCACTAACACGTTTGCATTCGTTCATGGTATTATAATATGCATATGTCTGTTTGCATGAATCTTTAATGCTTCTTTACTATCCACCATCAAGTTGCTTCTTGTAATTTACTTTCTTTTGAAGCCTGGCCTTGATTATGCATCAAGTTTTCTAATCACTGCATGTTTTTAATTCATATTTATTTTAATTTTGTATTTTTTTTGGTGTTGTTTTTCTTTCTTTCATTGCTTGCACATCTGGGCGATATTGGTTCTCCAAAGGGAAGCCAGCTTCATGGGCCTGTCAGGACAGTAGGTAACTTTTTTGTAAAATGTACAACAACAAACAGTTTAACCTGAAACGTCTTGTCTGTTTGTGATATTTTGGTAAGGAGATTGTTTAATTCAATATAAGGCTATGAACATTCTGTGCACTGCAATGGTAAAAGCAGGGGGGGAATTCCACTGGGCAGGATGGTCTAATAAATGTAATATGCTAATTCATTACAGTTTCATTAGAGAATAATTTCCGATTCAGGGCTCATCAGAGATGGAGGCAGTGAACTTCAGAAGGGTTTTAACAGCTCTTTCCACACTCAAACGTATTCAAGCTGCTTCACTTTCAAAAGTTAAACTGTTATACTGTGTTGATGAAAAGGTTTGTGAAGTTGATTATTCAGTGAAAAACAAGGGCATAAAAAGTGCCTACTAAGTGACATGAATCAAATTGGAACAATATTGCGACCAGGAATAAATAGAAATGTTAATTAAAATGATTTTGTGTTTATCTCATGTTTGTCCTTGAAACATTGTGTCTTTCATTTAAGCATAATAAATAGCACAGCATATTTACTGTACATTTGATGATAAGTGCTCTGCTCTCAAGGTTTATTAGCAAAGGATTCAGTGAGTTGTTTTGTATTATATACCCAAGCAGGTCACGCGTGCAATTAACACTCTCCACTGTTGATGTGAGTTTGAGTTAAATTGAGTTTAACTTCTTTTTTTAAAGCATAGCCAAACTGCTATTGCTACTATATATATATATATATACACTCCAATCTATATAATTTCTTTGGAGGAGCTGATTAAGCTTTCCTCATTTTGCAGCTTGATAATTTGTAGCAGTATTGTACTTGTGAGTCTGGTTTTATCATTTACCGTTAATTAATAATTAAGGCATCCTGCCAGGACATTTACTAATCTACTATTAATCTAGCAAATAATACAATTTCTGTTTAATTAGGTAGTTCCGTATAATGAAAAGATGTCCAGACAAGACGTTGAGCAATTGGTGAATGTTTATTTTCTCCTGGAAGTGGAGCTCTAATGATGTCTAATTTCTCTAAGGTTTGTTGTATTGAATGGTACATGCCATAGTGAAGGAAATCCACCAGAAGGTTCAACTATTGGTTGAGACTTGATGTTTCTAATTTAACCTTTTGTTTTCAAGCTAGTCTGCAATGGAAATTAAGGATTGAGTCATTTTGTTGTGCCACTAATGCTTTTATTCAGCGTAATATTGACTAGTCTTTGTCTCCATTTCTCATCCAGGTGCAGCGGGAGGTCAGAGAGGTTTTCTCGGATGCATCCGCTCTCTGAAGATGAACGGTGTGACCCTTGACTTAGAAGAGAGGGCAAAAGTCACTCCTGGTGTAAAACCTGGTTGTTCGGGTCACTGCACCAGTTTTGGGATGTATTGCCGTAACGGTGGCAAGTGTGTGGAGAAATACAACGGCTATTCTTGTGACTGCTCCACCACTGCTTACGATGGGCCTTTCTGTTCAAAAGGTCAGTATGCATATGCAAATTAGAAAGTCATACTTTTAAAAGTTTTCTGTGAAGTTTATACACCTCAGCCAGAAATATGACAAGAACAATTTGTTTTTTAAACCTGCGACTGACAGGAATCTCCGAGGGCAACTCTTGTACTTAAGTTTCTCAGATGAATATAGTAATAGCATCACTGACATGAGCAGGCCCCTTCTGTAGTTCGTGCTCTATGTTGGGACCTCCATCAAGCATCTTGTGCTCTCCGTTTAAAAATGGCGACTCGCTGTGAATCAGGGCCTTTGATGGTTGCCCTCAGCTTTCAACATCTCCTTCTGCTTGAAATATGCATGAACAACCTAGTAATTGCAAGGTTTTAACTCATATTTCCATTTTATACATATTTACTTGTGCCGTCTAGGGTATTGCAGTCAATATCGAATTCTCTCAGATTCTTTGCCTCTGGGTGAGTGCAATTGCTCCCACGGCTGCCTTACTTCTATGGCTCTATACTACACATCACCCTCACTCCAGGAAGAGGAATCTCTGGATTTCATTTGGATTCAGAGCTATGGATGTGGATTCTCACATCTGTTTGTAATTTAGTGCTATATTTTCTTGATTTAAAGGGTTGAGAATGAGAATTTACTCACCCTCATGTCGGTCTAAACCATGCATGACTTTCCATTTTTGCAGAACATAAAAGAAGATGTGAAGAAGAAAGATGTCTCAGTTTTTTTGTTTTTTTACATTAGGAAGACAGTCATACAGGTTTAGAATGACCTGAGGGTGAATAAAAAATTACAGAATAAACGCAAAGCCATTAAGAAAATGACAAAAATAACCTTTTTACTGAAAATGTGTTATTTTTAAAAGATCTGGGCTGAGTTAAGGCCGATAGAAAATGTTTTACAAAAAGACACCATATTTCAAATGTCTTAATGCAAAAAACAACAGATTTGACAGTAAAAGGATCACTTGCTTTAGTGTAAAAAATTAAGATCTTGAACTTAAACATTTAAAGGGCTAGTTCACCCAAAAAATTTAATTATGTCATAATTTACTCCCCCTCCACTTGTTCCAAACCCATATGAAGTTCTTTCTTCTGTTGAATGCTAAAGTAGTTTTGTAGAATTTTGATTAGAATGTTGATAAGCAAGCAGTTGACGGCAGCCATTGACTTCCATAGTATTTTTTTCCTATTGCTACTGTTAACTGTTTGGTTACCTGGTAACCATTACCAGCATTCTTCAAAATATCTTCCTTTGTGTTCAACTGAAGAAAGAAACCCATACAGACTTTAAAGGACTTTCAATTGGACTTTAAAGTAGTAGTAGTAGATAAATTATCCAGTCCAGGGCATGTAAAGTTGTTGGACTTCAGAACACATCACAGATGGGATTTTTGTACTCAAGAACTGTAATTCCTTATATCCATACCATCCTTACCCTGCCTTTCATGCTCCCACTGCGTCGGCGCTTTTGCCCCAGCGGTACTAATACATGATGGTTCTTTCTCAGTTGCCTCTGAACCGCGTGTTGCAGCCTGGTAGAAAAGTAAAGATTGCTCAAGGGCCTCGCAGCAAATAATTAAACCAATCTATAGTCTCTGCACTGATTTCCTTCCTGCTCCTGATACAGCATTTGTACAAAGCTCATTTGTACTTAGCGCTCTATTCCCGGGGGTAAAACGGCTAAATGAGAAAATGCCATGAATAACAGATAAACCCGCCTCATCCTCTGTGTACATGAGATATTCTGTGCGGGTGCACATTGTCATGTTCATTCACTCTCTTTTTACCCTTGTGTGTATTTACTTCATTACCCATGTTGATTTCCCATGGTTCTTCCTGTTCCACCCCATATGCAACAAATCCTGTATTGTTTATACTGCTTCTGTGTAAGACAAATCCATGCACACTTGCACACGTCCTAGCAGTCGGGTTAAACGATCTGTGTAAGGACCTTTGTTCTCCCCCTCAAGTAAAAAGGTAATAGGAATGTGTCCTCTTGGTTTTATAGCTGTTGAAGAAGCACCTCATGAATACAAAACATGTCAGTAATGTCAGTTTCCTTGCCCTTCTTCCTCAGATGGCCAAGTCAAACATCACTTACACATTCCCGGTGCACATTTATTGAATGGTGGCCATGATTTTGCTGGAAGTATGATGTGTTCCTGGATCAACATCTTTTTTTGGTCCTCAAACATCATTCCAGTCAAATAGTCACATTTTTGACTAGGTCTCACCAGCTACCTCACAATACAATTCATATTGCAATATGTCTCATAATTCATCTCATTTGTGCCGTTTGAAACACTTTTACAGGCTAAGAAACACTTGTTTCAGAGTTTAGACTTCTAATTAATTGAACGCATACACTATGATTTCCTATGATTCAAAAGTTTGGGGTCAGTAAGATATAATATTTATATATATTAGGGCTGTCAGTCGATTAAAGTTTTTTATCTAATTAATTATATGATGTGTTGATTGATTAATCAAATTAATCGCTAAAATAAGTTTTACTGTGTAAATAAACACAAAAGATTATTTAAAGCAATTTTTGTGTTAAATTAGAAAGTATCAAATAGACATACATTTTTTTTAGCTTTAGAATAAATGTTTTATTTGATTCAACATAAAATGTATTACCCACAAACATTTAGGCTACAATAGCCTAACATAAACTATAGAACATGAAAAAAGATAATTTGAGAAACATCTCCATTTTTTTTTTGTTCATACAATAAAAATCATTTGTAACCAAAACAGTTTTGTTACCAACATTCTTCAAAATACCTTCTTTTATGTTCCACAAAAGATAGGTTTGAAATGGCATGAGGGTGAGTAAACGATGATAGAATGTTTTGAGTAAACTATCACTTTAATGATTTTATAAAATGATATAAGATTCTTATTCTCTAAATAAGAAACTAAATCTGCCAGCTGGTGGCGGTAAATGTCTTTGAGTCATTCATTTATTTGATTTGTTCAAACGGCTGATTCATTCAGAAACAGTTGTGTTGCTTGGAGATGCGCAACAATATCAGCTTCTTATTTAATGAACTGTTGTATAAAATCACATTTAACTCGTAATATGGGACAAACTCGGGATAAAATCAACACTCTTGTAATACTTACATTTATGCATTTAGCAGACGCTTTTATCCAAAGTGACTTACATTTAGTAGTAGTAGCCAATATGGCGGCGTGCATTCAGGCTATATATTTTTTCAGTATGTGTTCCCTGGGAATTGAGCTGCTAATGCAATGTCTAACCACTGAGCCACAGAAACACTAATACTGCTCTCTTTTCTCGTGTGATATTGAATTATATATATATGAGACAAAAACTCATACAGGGGCATTTTAGCACCAATATCTTGAATTTTAGGCATAACTGCATTTATGGAGTCGTTGCACTGCATCATATTAGTCAACTATATAATATGTAAGATGACATAAAGGTCTGGGGGCGGGGTCAGTGCGTAAAAATATTTGAATTGCATTATTTTTCATAACTAATTTAGTTAATGTGTTAAACTGACAGTCCTAATAAATGCAGTATCTAATGCAATGCATGTGAGATAATGCATTAAATTGGTCAAAAGTTACAATGAAGACATTTTTAAAGTTACCAAATACTTATATTTTAAATAAATAAACTTTCTCAAATTTCTTTGGTAACATTATAAATGCCTTAATTGTCACTTTTGACCAATTAATGCATTCTCTCTCTTTTTCTCTTTCTCTCTCTCTATATATATATATGAAAGTGAAAGTGACGTGACATGCGGCCAAGTATGGTGACCCATACTCAGAATTTGTTTGGGGAACCCATACTCGGCCGCGTCTTCCCCGTTTTTTCTTTTTCTTATTTTTTTTAAGATGTTTAGAAAGATAAATATATTTCTAATGTAATTATCTTTTATAGTAATACTGTACTGTCTTTACTGTATTTTTATCAAATTATGTCAGCCTTTGTGAGCATACGAAACTTTAAAAAAACATTTGACTAAATAAAAGTATCAGTAAACTATATGATTGTATTTCTTTTGGCATTTACCTAACCCTCAAGTCTGTCTGGTCTGTTTAAATCTTTTCCAGATGTTGGTGGTTTCTTTGAGGCAGGAACACTGGTCCGGTATAATCTGGTACCTGAAGTGGTGGCTGCAGCTTCCAGCCTGGATGAGAAGAGCATTATCCACAACCTTCCTGTCGAGACCAACCTGACACGTGAAGACCTGACCTTCAGCTTCAGCACCTCCACTTCTCCCAGCCTTCTAGTCTATGTCAGCTCGAAAACCCAGGATTACATGGCCGTGGCGCTCCGTCACAATGGTAAGAACCATTTTCTTATATGGAACAGATTTCAGTGAACAGATATTTTCTGTCCACTCTCATTAATTTACTACTGCATGTTAACTAGCTCTCATTAGAGTAGACTGTTAGGGTCATAGATATGTATACGTAGAATCCACATTCAACCACTCCAAACACATCCGCCGTTTTTGAAAGTCAGTAAAAGTCATGTAAGTGTGAACCAAACTGAATATTCAACATCAAATATGTTCTGATTAGCTTTTATTGTGCCGCCTCGCACAGTATTGTTGCTTTCAGTATGAACAGACAAATGGCGAACCTATCGCATCCCACCTGGTTAGTCTTCGTTCATCATTAAGTCCGGATGCTGATGCAGTACACACATCTGTGTGTTTGTGTGTGTGTAAGATTGTTCTGCAGCAGTTTTGAAACTGCACTGTAATAATAAAGGAAAATGTATTGCAGCAGGCTGAATTGCTTTTTGAAGTGGAAGCGTAACAGTAAAAGCTAATTATATGACAAATGGCAGAGCGCAGGCAATTACATTCCTGTTTGTTTGGCATAAGCACAACACTGTGATCCAATATTTTTAGAGTTTAGAAGTAAATCACATCTGGTGTTTAAAGAAAAAGACCCTTATTCCCCTCAGGGACAGGATTTCACATTAAACGCAGTGACTCAGATGTACCGTTGTTTAATTTGTAGAGTGACGTTTTTGTTAAACACCATTCAATAAAACCCAAAGTGGGCACACAAGACTGGTGATAAACCCACGTCTAATTTTACCCTGTAGTCTCTGAGCAAATTTATCCTGCTGGCCTGAGCAGTAACCCAAATGAGGTAGTATTCTTCCCTGCAGCCTGTAGGGCCGTTGCACTGGAGTGTGTAGTGGAGGAGAGTGATGTCAGGGTGCAGAACTGACGCACAACTCTCACTCACTCAGGCAGTCTACATACAGGAAGACTGCAGTGTGATTGAGTTCTGGATAATTGTGATCTTTCTCTCATCCTGTTTCACTCAGGTACCCTGCAGCTGCGGTACAACTTGGGTGGTCTCAGAGAACCCTTCAGTATTGATATTGACCAGAGGAACTTGGCCAACGGGCAACCCCACACCGTCAACATCTCACGGGTGGAGAGAGACATAGAAGTGCAGGTGGGAAACACATGAAACTGACCACTCTCAAGATTATAATCAGTATCATTGGTCAAATGTATTGTGTAATACTTATTCAATAAAATAAAAGTGAGCTTTTTCACTTCTAAGGCAGCATCTTAACCGAAATGAAACCTCAAAAGGGACTGATTTGAAACACTCTATATGGGCAACTAATTTGTTAGCGGGTTGTTATCTGGGCCATACAAATACATTTGTATATACAGTAAATTGCACAAAAAATATCTACTAAATATCAGTTAATTTCACAGTAAAGGCGATCAGTAGCAAGTTGATAAAAGTGCCAATTTTGTAATTGAATTAAATGATTTATAATAATATTGTTTGTGGTTATAATAATATTATATTTATTCTAAAATTAAATGATGTATAAGAAAATACACTTTTTTTATTTATTATTAGATTTATAGTATTGTAATAATCATCAAACTATTTTATATCTTATAAAAGTACAGTATATTTATTAGGTAAAAGTGCTGATTTTGAATTAGGAATTGTATTACAGAAAATAATCTGTTGATACTTTATTAATGTATTTTTTATTATGTAAATATATTTTTAATTTTTTGTTAGATTTTTTATTAATAAAAATTATAATAACAATAATGTTGTATTATTAATTATTACATATATTGGGTAAAAGTGCCCATTTTGAATTAGAAACTGCATTATATAAGAGTATTGTATTGATAATTTTCCACACACACGAAACAAAATCTAAATAATAAAATGATTGTCATTATAATAAAATGAATTGTGTAAAGATATGTGCATATATTATGTAAAAGTCCCCATTTTAAATTAGGAACTATAATTACATTATTTCATTATAAATTAAATGATTTATAATAAAATAAGAATAATGCATTTACAATAAAGTACTATTTAATTAAAATAGTACGTGAATTTTGATCCATGAAGGATATATATGATGTTGCCATCGATTTTAGTCAAAATTAAGTATTTTTTTAAGATAAAAGTAAGTGAGTATGCGTAATGATGCCAAAAAGCGTTTCCTGGATAGGCAGCTATCTTGAATTCGTAATTGAATGTATATCTCAAATATGCAGGTAAGTGAGTGGATGTGTGCCGTGTCTGTTACCCAAGATGCAATGCATTAGTCTCACAGGCCCAACTGGATAATTGAAAGCCCATATTGATCTCTGAACTGAGACTCAGTGTGAACATTCAGCAACATGACACGATAAAGCAGTTATCAAAATCACAGAAGAACCTGATCAGTAGAAAGTGTGGTCATATCAAGTTGTATTTGAGGACAGGAGATGAAAACTAACTACAGAAGGGACTTTCAGGGACTTTCAGTGCTATGTGTCAAAGACTGGTATGTGCTGGCCGGGACCCTCCTCGCCCCTCACCTTTGCTGTAAGACATGTCTCAAGAGAATAATATTGAATGACAGGGGTGCAAAGATCATGTCAGATATACTGTGACCTTGTCAGCAAAATTGTGGGCTTTGTTGTCTTGTTGTTTTCCTCTCTCTCTCTCTCTCTCTTTCTGGTCAGTCTGTGTCTTTGGCTCCTGCTTTGTTCCAGGCTCCTAAATCAAATAATCAAATTCCCGCTGTCTGGACGGATGAGGCACAGCACAGATAAGCCTGTGGGCGAGAGGCTTAAAGAAGGGCTGTAGCTCTCTTTAATTCTGCCTTATTTCATTTCTTGATACACAGCTCTGCCAAGCCCGAGATCCTACAGACCAGAGCTGGAAATCTGGCATGGGGTGAAATATATAGAGAGAGAAAGAGAAAACCATAGCCCTTTTACCCTGTCTTTATGGCCCCTGGGAACCCCGCTGACATTGCAGCAAATAGAAACCCAGGGCCATCCTTCAGACAATGACCTATGTGTATGAGGGGTTTAGGCGTGTGTGTGTGTGTGTGTGTGTGTGTGTGTGTGTGTGTGTGTGTGTGTGTGTGTGTGTGTGTGTGTGTGTGTGTGTGTGTGTGTGTGTAGGGTAACTCTCCTTTATTTTCTTGTGTGTATAACTATGTTGAGTGTCCTTTAGCACTACACAGGCTTGCACACACTGCATGTCAATCAAGCAGGTACTCCTAAGGTAGATCACGTAGATGCGTAAATTAAAGGTAGGTTGCCTACAGATATCTGTTAAATTTGTCCAAGCCTGATAAATTGCAATGACACTAAAATACACAGCAGAATACTGCTTTGGACATAATTTAAAGGCAGGGACAGTGGGGACAATTTTGTCCCTTGCACTTTATGAAATAGCTTGTGGCAGGAATGCATCTAACAGAAGAAACATCTCAAATTGTTAAACACAAGTTTTAATCTCATTAACATGTTTATAATGAATGACGATCTGCCCCTGGAATTTGTGATTTCTTTATGCTGATTGGTCATTGTGGTTTTTATCAGTCATGGAAAGTGTTCTCTCCAGCATGACGCATTTTAATCTATCGCTTCTCCACAGCTTCTCCACGGCTCCCTATTCATTCTATTGACATTACAAAACAAAATCCAATTGCACCCCACTGCTGATATACATCTACATATGCTGAGGCATAACATATGCAATTTTGGTTTATTGAAATAAAAAAATATATTAGAGGTTAGAACCTGGAACCTCCATAATATAAATGAATCATCACAGTTGATCAGCAACAATATTATTGCATATGATATTACATATTTTCACTTACAGTCATAATTTTAATTATATAATTTACTTTTCAGTTTTAAATTATATAAAGATAGTACAAATAAATGTTATATTACAGACTCATCAAAACATTAATCAAAAAACAAGTCAAAAATCAAAACAAGATTGTGTTAAAATATGATTATGAATTCTGATTTAGCATTTTAGATTTCTGTGATGCAGGTGTGCATTTTCCAGAAGAGTACAGAGCTTGCTTCAAAAGGAATATGAGATGAGAGACAGTAACATCAGTCCAGCTGACCTTTCCAGACACCCACGTCTGTGATATTTCTTTTGAATGAAACATCACACCCTTTTTGAATCAGACAGTGAAATGTCAAAACATAACTAAGAACAACCACGTGGGAAAAGCAAACAGATGTACTTGATCTTTTCAAAGTTTTTGAAGATTTTTTTGAAACCCTAAGGCAAACAGCAGAGCGCTCTTTCATTCTGGGATGTATTATTAATTTAGATTAATGAATACTGCTGGGGTTTCCACTATCAGGTCGACTTTCTATCAAAGTAGTGTGATGGACTTTGCGCTATGTTTTTATTATTGCATTGAGCCCTCTCTTCACCATCTCTTACAAGCAACAGAACAGAAACCATTCATTTCCACTGGAGAACTCGAAACAAAACTCAATCTAAAACTAAAATAAACATTTACTAACAACTAAAATAGCAACAATACAAAACAAATAAAAAGACAAAATTCAACTAATAATTAAAATGATTGTGGAAAGACTGATAAACATCATATTCATAATAATTTGCTTTTGTGGCTATATTCATACATTATTTATTCATTTTGCCATGGTGAAGTGTCAGGGAAGTGTTTTGCAATCTTTAATATAATAATTAAAATGTATGTATAAACATACAAATCTATTATTTATTGATAAATATTTTAAAGGAGTATGTTTTGGTAGCATTTTTATTAGCAGTGCTTACTGGGGATAAAACTGTAAGAACGTATTTGTGTGTTCACAACTTTTTGTAAATTTTGTATTATTTCATTGCATTGTTTAAAAATCATATTTTTTTGCTTTATATATATATATTTATATATTAAAAACATATATATTTATAACCTATATACATGTAAGAAATACGGTACCAGAGGCTGTGCTGTCTTGTGAATACATTTATATTAGGTAAGGTCTACATTTTATATATATTTTTAGTCTTTCCCCACTTTGATTAGCCTACTATTTAGCTTTTTGCTGTTCAGTTTAATTTATAATTTAATGATTTTGTTTATTAAACTCTCATGTGTTGTTTATTCCATGAAAATAGGGTTACTGTTTGTTTCTTTGTTGTTGTTCATTTAGTTGACTGTTGAGTGACAGAATGTCATAACATAACAGCAGCAATTATGCAATGAAGTGAATGCCATAACATAACTGCAGTTTTGGATTGAAATGTTTTATCTTGCAAAAATGTACCTAAAACTGCACCTTTCCAAAACTCATTTCTTAGAATGACTCATGTCTGTTAACTCTCACTCTCTTTTCATCTTTTTATCCTCCTGTGTTTATTCGCTGTAACTCTCTGAGTTATTCTCTCAATGGGGTTGCAGCTATAACTCAGCTTGTGCTGTCAGAGCAGCGGACGCCCCAGGGGCATCTGGCTGTCGCCTCCCAGGCCGAGTGTCCCCTCTCTGGGTGGCTGCAGTGCAGGAGGGGCCCTGTCAGATAGGAGGCACGTTGGATGGAGATTAATTATAGGCTCACAGCAGGGCTCATTACTAGCACTAGCCGCATCAGAATGGGGCCGCAGCACCCCGAGGGACAGTCCCTCTCTCTCCGTGTCATCCCTCCATCTCTGCTGCCCATTAGTTTCAGAGGTAAACAGGTTGAAAGCAATTTAATTTGGTCACATTATCCCATCGACGAATGGCAACACACCCTCCTCCATTAGCAGCGGCAGAAACACAAGCCCACGAGGTCTTCTGAGATTCGGCAGTGTAATTGGATAAGGTCTGGAGACTACTGGTAGTGGTGAGGGAGGGCTTCCCCTGCTTGATTTACCCGACACAAGCGCACCTGGGAGGTGTCTGAATAAACATGCTTGCATTTATCAGTCCGCCACATCAGTGGAACAAATTAGAGCTGAAATATGTCAGACAAACGCTATTGTGTTCGGAGTCTCCGTTTCTTTCTTTGAGGCTAATTTGTATTCACGGCAGTGCACAGTGATGAGAGCGCCACTTTCACAACACAGAGGAGACTGAGAGAGCAGCCGTATCTTCAAGCACAAAAAAGTAATTTAGCGGAAATAATTCTTTTTAATACCTAGGCTGAGATACCTCATGCTAATTAGGAGTGCCAGTGAATCAACAGTAACGGGGTGATTAAAGCTGTCTCTGAGTGTGTGTGTGTGCGTGTGTGCATGTGTGTGTGTGTGTGTGTGTGTGTGTGTGTGTGTGTGTGTGTGTGTGTGTGTGTGTGTGTGTGTGTGTGTGTGTGTCAGAACCTGATTTAACCAAGTGCGACATCTTCGTTGACCCTGGAACAACATTGTTATTGACCATTTGGATTTGAAAAACAAGTTTATAATTTTTGTGAAGTTTAGGCCTACAAATCAGTGTTTGTTGCTTGTACATCAGTGTCATTCATCTATCATTTCCTCTTATTTTAGGGATTACTCATGAGTAAGGTTATGTTTAGGGGTAGGAAAATGGTCAAGATTACATTTTGGATTAAAATGTTGTTCCAGGGTCAACAATATATGTTGACCCAGGAACACATCTAACTCAGCAAAATCAGGACAGCTGTGCGGCGTGTGTAAGGTTGCATTCAACTCTTGCCGCATATCAGTATGATCTTTAGACTAAAGAAAAATATATTTTTTAAATTATATCAAGTTAACAAAAATTATTTAGTTAATTAAAGTAAAACAAATAAAATAAATAAAATTATATATATATAATATTTGATAAGAACTTGAAGCACTAAAATTATTAACTGAAAATAAATAACTAAATCTGAACTAAAACTGAAACAGAAGTAACATTAAACATAACAAAATGACAAAAAAAAAGCTATTAATTCAAATGAAAACGATATATAAAAAATACAGAAAAATACAAATCTAATGCTGGTTCGAACCTGAACTTTTTCAACTCTACATTTACTCCTTGTAGCAAATGTTTAAAATATAGATATATTAATATTAATAAAATTACCTATTTTGTACATTTCATTGTACTTTATATTCAAAATACTGCTGTGCAAAAAGTAAAAATAAATTATTTGTCCAAAAGTAGTTTTATTAAATTAAATTATCATTATTTTTTATTACATTAAATCATATTATTATAATTATTATTAAATACATTGAAAAGTTGTTGTAGAAGTAAAATACATTATACAGTATATTTTAAATAATTGTTATAATACTTTGTTATATATTTAAATGATGTTTTATATCAGTTTTATATAGTATATTACATAAAATGTATAAATTTTTGAATATGTAACAAATAATAAAAAACTCCCTCTTTTTTTAAGAGGGAACTGAGTGAATTGGAAATGGTGTGGTGCTTTGACTGGATCATATTTAACCAGTAGATGGCATCATTGCCCCCTATATAGAAATATTAATTGCATGGGCATTTTGTATCTGACCACCAGCAACTGACATTTGTAAATAATTTAGTTTCTGTGTCTTTCTGTTTTCTGATGACCTGTCTGTATTTTAGCTGGATCATTATCCTCCCGTCAGCTACACCCTGCCAGAAGCCTCAGACACACAGTTCACCCTGGTCAAGTCACTCTTCCTGGGAAAAGTCTTTGGTAAGTGCTCTGTTCCTCTGCAGACTCCCCCAGGCTTGGATTAACCTGTAACCTCAAATGTGCTTTGTTTCACTTTATTAACAATAAATTGTATTTGTGAGTTTTATTGTAAGATGAGAGCATAGGTTGACATGTATATAGTATCCACATAATATTTTGGTAACACTTTACTTAAAGCCTTTATGTATAATGTATTATAAAAGTAGTTTTAATGCAATAAGTATGCCTTGTAATGCACCTTATAATGCATTGTACAATCTCATAAATAACTGTATGATAACACTTATAAAAACATTTGGTTATAACTATTTATGACAAAATATAATGTATTACAACATACATTGTGAATAATTATAATGCATTATACTATTTAATAACCCTATATAATGCATTGTAAAGTGTTACCAATATTTTCTCTCTTCTCTGTCTATTTCTGATCTTTTGACATTAAAGAGTTGAAAATTCAAACCCTTGGAAAGTCTAAAGGAAATGTGCTATTGTGAGTTGGTACAGACAGAAATTAGAATTAAAAACTGTATTGCCTCAGTTCAGCCACTAGGTGGTACTAATAGATCATTCTGTGGGAATGTGATTTTGGTGCATATGCTGTATGGCATATTGTTAGTTATTTATAATTTAGTATTAAATCTTTATATGCTTTGTTATGCTGAATGCTTGTTCACATTATAACAATTTCTGCAGATACAAATTAACTTATTTCACAGGAGTAGTAGGAATTAGTAGAATTGTTTGATTCCTTCTTTTTCCAGTACAATACTGTGTAGCAATTCACATAGGAAGTATGTGACGGAAATTATGTACCTTGCTTTGCGTACTCTGGGGGCACAGAAAGTCAAGAATATAGTTTCCTTCTGCCAGTCTACAGTGTCCTTGAATGCCCTCTAAAGTGTCGGTGGCTTTAAGACAATCGCTTAAAGGTCTCTCAAGCGGAGGCATGTAACAGACATGCACTTTCTTCAATGAATAATGATGAGGCACCAACCAGAGCCCATTATGCTCAATTCAGCGCTGCCTGCTGACACGCAAAAACAGCAAAGTGACCCGCTGTTGTTACCAATAGCAGGAGGTGGATCAGTCTGGCAATTTCACCTGCCTCACAAACACCCACAGCCTGGTGGCATTGTCCACCTGCATATTCATTTTAGCAAAAATCATGGAAAGTGGAAAACAAAAACAGTTTCATCTCTCAGCTGAATCTGGTGTTCTGGTCCATCAGAAAACTTCTAATCTTCTTCCTGTCTGCAGACGTATAATCTCAGTCGTGTCTATCAGAGCGTGCTGTCTTCCTGTTTCTACAGTCTCTGAGCCTCTGCATCAATTCATGCTGAAACTGTCCCCTGCCCTACCTGCTTCGTCAATCATTAATGACTGGAGACCCCTTTCACATCAATAAGCCACACTCTTTCCGCATGTTCTGCTTCAGGCGATGTCCATGGTTGACCTGCAAGCTGTTTGTCATGGAATATTTACCTTAACATATTTGGGAGGAACAGCTGTGGCCCCATCATGCTGTTGACATGTAGCTAGAGTTCTGTGCTTGCAACATCCTACTTTATTAAGTATTCGTTGATGCTTTTTGTGCTGTGGAAAGGAAGTTTGTGATGGTCCTGTTTTGACTGAATTTTAAGTGAATTTTGCATGTGATAAAAGGGTATGTGGTAACAAAATGCTGTGCTACGATATTATTTTAGTACATAGTATACATTTATGCTAGAAATTGGGATGTGGAACCTAGTCTTCAGAGCTTTCCAACATTGTTTTCAACTTTTTGCCATTAGACAAAAAGCATAAAATCATGGCATACATTAATATTGATCAAATAGTATTTAATTAGATACACAAATATATTTTAGTATTGGGTGAAATACAAGTCATCACACTGCATTCTGGGATTGCCTTTGCCACAAATGTTACATGCAGGGCTCAACAGTAAGGATTTTTTTTTCTGCTGGCCAATAGTTCAGATTTGTTTCTTTCCCCTGTCAAAGGTGTATCTGGCCTCACCACAAAATAATTATATATATTTAGAAAAGCATATTTTTATTGCTTGAAATGTTTGTAATATAAATGTTTTCCTTATCAAAATTTACAAAAGGAAAAAATGCAACAATCTAGAAATTATACAGATATTATGTTACTTCATAAATATATAAATATTTTTGCTGGAAAACAAAAACATAGGTTGCAAAACATCGTAGTATGATTTGTAGTTTTTATACCACACATACTTGCTAATGCTTTCTAGACAATTTTTACAAATATGACAAAATATAATTTATGTTAAATTAGCTAAATAAATTCTGGATTAAGTCTTGGTGACAATCAGAAGAATACATATATACTTATACATATATATTATTTTAGAAAGCTGAGTTAAGTTTCTCTACCCAAACCCAAGCCTGATTACCGCCAGACCTGTTGAATCAAGAAATCACTTAAATAGAACCTGTCTGACAAAGTGAAGCATGCTTAAAGAGCAACACATTATACTGTGATCTAAAGAAATTCAAGAACAGATGAGAAACTGAATAGTTGACATGTATCTGCCTGGAAAGGGTTATAAAGCCCTTTTAATGCTTTGAGACTCCAGTGAACTGCGGTCAGAGCCATTATCCACAAATGGAGAACAATTGTAACAGTGGTGAACCTGCCCAAGAGTGGCCGGCCGATCAAACTTACTCCAAGTGCGCAATGAAGACTCATCCAGGAGGTCATAAAAGAACCCAGAACAACATCTAAAGAAAAATTAAGGTTTTGGAGTGGCCAAGTCAAAGTCCGGACTTAAATCCGGTTGAGATGCTGTGACATGACCATAAACAGTCCTTTCATGCTTGAAAACCCTCCGATGGGGCTGAATTAAAACAATTCTGCAAAGAAGAGTGGGCCAAAATTCCTCCACAGCGATGTGAAAGACTCATTGCCAGTTATTGCAAACGCTTGTTTGCAGTTGTTGCTGTAAAGGTTGGCACATCCAGTTATTAGATTTAGGGGCAATTACTTTTTCATGCAGGGCCAGGCAGGTTTGGTAGGTTTTTTCAGGAAAACTGAAATTTGGATTTACTCGGGTTATCTTTGTGTAATATTGAAATTAGTTTGATGATCTGAATCATTTATGTATGACAAATATAATAAAAAACACACAGGAAGGGGGCAAAACCCTTTTCATACCACTGTATGTATGTATGTGTATTATATATATATATATATATATATATATATATATTATATGAATAGGTTTGTATCCTTACTTTTGAGCTCTGTGTATGTAATGCAGACAAATTTGTTCAAATTTAATTCAAATAAAGCTATCTTAAAACATAGCTATTTTGGAAGGTTAACGTTTGGAACATCTTTCATGTTGTGAAAACCTATAATGCTGGAAAATGCTTCAAATTACTTTCAGTCACATTTCATATCAAACCCTGAGATGAATTTAGATTAGGTCAAACACTGAATTAAATGTTCATTCTAAAGAGAGCTCGTGGGAGTTTCTGGGCAATGAGAATGTTGATTATCTGACAAACTCAATCTGTCATGCCTACATGCTCAGAATGAATCGAGACAGCTTGTTATAGAAAACAAGAACTCCTGACAAAGAGACATGAAAAAAGTTCAAGTCTGTGAACTCCATGAGCGCTGTGACAGGAAACACTGGCTGCTGACATCCTCCAGTTGTTCAGGTGATTGTTTTCTGTGTATGCTGATAGCACTGCAGGGATTCGTGAGTGGTGCAGAAGCTCATTTAAGCATCCAGATATAAGTTTCTCTGAGTAGTGCTTCATGAATATGAATCATGCTAATTGGATATTGAGCCAAGTGTGTTATCTGTGTCTCCGGACCATAATTGTGTTTTAGGGAATCAGAGCAATAAGACTGGAAGAGGAGAAAAGATCATTGGAAACTGGCTGAAAGCATACATCATTCATGGTTGTGTTGTTGTCTTTAGGTATTTTATATGTGTCAGGGCGATGCAGTGCATTGAATTGTTTTTATATTCAAATTTGTGATAATTAGGACTGTCAATACCTCCTTTATTCATATCTATTTATGATGTAATCAGGTTGTTTTTGTATTTAATACATTTAGGTTGTTTTACGCCTTCAATTATGAAGACATTTATAATGTTACAAAGATTTGTGTTTCAAATATACAGTCATGTGAAAAAGTTAGGACACCCTATTGAATTCCATGGTTTTCTGTATCCGGAGATAATAAACAAATATCTGGTGCTTGAAAGTCTTCAACATTTACAAAAAGCCTCAACAAAGATGAACAAGATCACATGACACATCACACAATGTCATTAATTGATTACCAAAAATAAAGCCAAGATGGGAAAAGCCATGTGTGACAAAGTTAGGACTCCCTATGATTCAGTTGCCAGTAGATCCAATTTTAGCAGCAATAACTCGGAAGTAATCATTTTCTGTATGACTTTATCAGTCTCTCACATCGTTCTGGAAGATTTTTGGCCCACTCTGAGGTTTGTGGGCATTTGTTCATACACAGCTCTCACCACAAGGCCCAAAAAAGTCTTTTCAAAATAGTCCATCGGCCATCAGTGGTTCAACCGTAATTTTATGAAGCTATGAGAATACTTTGGAATGCAAAGAAAATGACTTTATTCAACAATTTGTCTCCTCCGCATCACCGTAGTGCCATTTTGGAGAGTATCCACTGAACGCAAACAGTGTATGTAGATTTATTCAGTGTAACAGACACACCACACGGATATGTTTTCTACATTTTGTCACGAGCCGGGCTTGAATTCAGGTCCCTGGTGTGGTGGTTGAGAGATCTTCCACTGAGCCACAGGAGTGGTAATGTTGAACCCAAACAAAACACTTAAGCAAGTATTACAGGAAATGAAGATAAAAAAAAAGAAGTTGCTATATTTGTCCCTAAACTTTTGAAAAAAGTCTCAGAAGGGGCAGGGAAGTCACTAAATCTAGCTACAAAGTAGCTAAATTGGCAACACTGCACCTTACTTAGGGTAGCTAGAGAGCCTTTAATGAGACCAGGCAGAAAACATAGGGCAAGACTTAAAACCAAGTGAGGAACCAAGGCAAAAATACACCACTTAAATACTCTGGGGGAAACAAGGCACAGGTGAACTAGATAACGCTAACAAGGCCACACGAGGAAGAACTCAGGCAGAGGAACACAGGGGACCTCTAGAGGCATGGAGACAAACTACAGGAGGTAGGAAGTTGACACATTTATTTACGCTTTAATTTGAACGAAAACAGCGTATCTGTGTGGTGTGGCTGACACAGAACAGCATATATGCTTTTTGCGTTCAGTGGATACTCTCCTAAATGGCACCACGCTGTCTTTCATACTTTTTTTGGGCCTTGACAATTCTGTGGCAGTCAATGAGACCGTCACAAGCCTTCATCCAAACTATCTTAAATTGTATTCCGAAAACGAACAAAGCATTTACTGGTTTATAACGACATGAGTGTAAGTGATTAATGACACATTTTTCATTTTGGGGTGGAGTAACCCTTTAACTCCTTGGCATTGTGTTAACACACACCTGAACGCTTCAGACCAGCAAACTGCCAAAACTTCTGCTTTTATAGAGGTGCTCACACTTGCTAATGATCAGTTAATCAAAGACATTTGATTAGCAGACTGCTATTTACCTTCTTAATTAACAGTAACAATTTACCCTAATTTACTGTAATAAAATACAGTTTAATATAGAGCTATTGTTTCAGCTCCGGGAATTAGTTATTAAATATTTAATATGGCTTGATTAAAGTCATATTAATATTTAACCTACAGTTTACACCTTATTAAGTGCTTGTCCAGCAATCACTAAAAGGTACATTCTGTTACTCTCAATTACAATCTCGCTTCCATTCCGTGGCCCCCGGTAACAATAAACGAGATTAATAATTACTCGAGTTTGAGCTAGGTTGCGTTATCGTTGGGCAA
This sequence comes from Gymnocypris eckloni scoliostomus, assembly GCA_027564155.1. Taxonomy (NCBI): domain Eukaryota; kingdom Metazoa; phylum Chordata; class Actinopteri; order Cypriniformes; family Cyprinidae; genus Gymnocypris; species Gymnocypris eckloni. The sequence continues at coordinate 13,036,381 of CM050436.1, read as the reverse complement.
AATAAGGATGAAAATACTTAAAATCATATTTCAGAGACACTTGTTTATAAAATGGAAAAGGTTTATTCGTGATATTGCTATTCTAACATAAATGGATTAACTGATAAAGCCATAGACATACACACATAGGCATACGAGAGTTTTGAGGGTGACTGTGTGTGAAAGAATACCATTCTTTCTACTTCATAGCTTAACTTAACCAGAAAATGATCACGAACAAATCTCTGTTTTGTTACTGCATTCAGATCGAATTTTAACGGTTTAGTCAGGATTAGGAATTCAGTTTGTACTTGCTTGGATTGGTTTAAAGCAGGCTCGATGCTGGTTTCGTTTCCCGCGTGAGTTCTTTGTTTCGGGTGTCACGTGTTCAGCTCCACGCGTTGCTCTGGAAACTCTGCTGGCTTGCTTCGCTGTCGCGTGACGTCACCGGGAAAGCTCTCCTCTGCAATCGTCGAATTCGTGGCTCCGTTACGGCTTTGGCACAGTCTTAGACCCATAAATGGTTGGTTTTCAAGGCGAGAGTCCAGCGGACCGGCGCGCGTTGTAGGGCGTAGCCGCGAAAACGGGAAGCGTAGCTTCAGAGATGTTCAAGCCATGTTCAAGAGAGTCCGGCGCCAGAAGAAGAGAGAGGCGCGCGTCACTCGTGCGTTTTAACAGTCCGTTTTTTGGACATCCCTAAAGGCGGCTGGTCCAATCAGAGCGTCGGTACGGGGCGGAGCCCCGCCTGCACGGCTGCTCTTGCAAGGCATTTTTTTATGTGAGGAAAGATAACTTGTTTGTACCCCTGTTATTCAAACTCTTATCGTGTTTACACATTTACACTATCACCACATTCGTTATCTTATTGATTCATACAATTTTGCAACCATTCATAAAAGTCTAAACACAACCTAAACATTCCAGCTTAAAGTATGATTAGAAATCAGCCCACGTTTTCCTAAATAATTCATATTCCACAAGCATATGAGAGAAAGAGTACAACAATTAATATCCATATATTTCTTTGTGGATGCTTTGAAAGTCATGAAACGAGCGAATGTCTTTAGGAAAGCGTTGTGGCTACATTCCTTTGTTCCATAATAGGAAAAGCAGCGCTTTTGCTGATGAGGGGAGGAGGGCTTTAGATATCCTCTGGGAATGTAGCCCAAATCCATTAGTGTCTGTGGAGACCGTACCCTAGGTCAGATAACCATCTCGCTCTCTCCAGAGGGGTTTAGAGACGCTGATTCTTTCGGTGGCGATGTAGACAGTTGAATTCCTGCCGATATCGTTACATATCCCCTCGGGCTTGGTGATGTTCCCTGATGGAACCTTGTCAAGGCCCTGGAACAAGAGGCAGGAAGAACAGGCACATACAAGACACAAACATCATTCCTATCACTGACTAAAGCCTGGTGCAGGGTAATTTGGGAAGGAACAGGTTAGAAACTTGAGAAGACATAGGGATGCATTGTTTATCATTATTGACAATTGGGTCATTTTTGACTGTTTTAATTGTCAGGGGCTCGACGAGGCGGTATAGGCATGATCTCAGTCAGGTTGGTCGAATTCTCGGGTTCGGATTCTAGGTCGGGATTACCACGTCGAAAGAGGCGAGGGACGCCTGACGTGCATTTGTTGAGAGACTCTTGAACGACGTTCACTCGCTTGTGTAGGAGGAAGGCCAGTGTCAAATTCAATAAGATATCCTACGATAGTAGAGATACAAAGCGCCGTGTCAGCGGCAGACCAGGACCGAATAATTGGCGCGCCGGCGGGCGGAAGGCGAGCGATAGCTTCTAGCGCTGTCAGCCGGTGTCAATTCAATAAGAGATTTCGATTTCAACCTGACATTCATCGTCGGTGAAGTGATACAATGCTAACTCGTCAATATGGAGGATCGCGCCCTTCGGGGCAGTGATCCATAACGTTTGGTTGGGCAAATTAATGCGCGTAGTGGTGTCGTGTTAATCGCCTGTGAGGGTAGCTGTTCGTGCTGGGGTGTTGACCAGCCATCGATTTCTGATGATTTCGGCTTGCGTTACCTCAACTTGAGAACATGGTGTTGCTTCGGCGGGGCAGCTAGTGTCGGGTTTAATGGATTCTAAACCGCAGATGCCCTTGGTATTATCGCGTCACGCAGAGTTTACTCGGGTAGGGGAGTGAATGTCCTAAGTGAGCGTGCCCATCTTTGAGTTTGGGGCCAGATACAACTGTTCGTTGTTCTCGTAATACGCAGCGACTTTAGGAGTTTGGATTTTACATAGGTTTTCCTTGCCGTAATCCCACATTCACAACGTCTTTGAGCCGGTAAACATTATTAACGTCGATAATGGGCAAACTGAAAAGACAACTAAATCACCTGTTTCCGGGTTTGCGTATATGGGAATAGCGCTACCGGGAAAGGCGAGATGGGTTTGGATGAGACTAGCGGGGCCCGCAGTGGCCGGTTACAACGCTTGAACAAGGCTAAGAGGTATCGTGTAGCACGGAATCCTATTCATGGCTACGTTGTCAATCGAGGAACTTACATCGTGTATCATGTCGTTCATGATTTTGGCTGGTGGCCTCGATCGGTCGACAACGGTTCTCACAGCGAATTACAACGACTTTACTGACGGAAGTCGATCTCAATTTCAGGACCTGGATTCAAGGTTTGGTTAAGGGGTTCAAAGTGAAAAAGAGAAAAGGAAACACAAAGTGAGACACGCGATAAAGAAACCAAAGCGATAAAGTAACTTAAAAAAATAATTTTTAAACTAAAAAAAAATTAAAAAAATTAATTAATAAAAAAAATTATATAATAATGAAAAAAAATTGAGAGTAACTCCTCTCTACTAGATTGGTCCTAGCAGTGCTGAGGAGGAGAATATGGGTTGTGTCTAAGCATGGTTGCTATATGTTTTCCTAAAATGACAATAGTTATGCTTGTGTGGTGCATATGGTTGTCGGTCTGTGTCAGTGGGTCGGATCTTCCCCCTTTCCCTGTCGGTGGTTTGGATTTGCCGGTTGGCACTGGCAACCCATCATGGTGCATCGTGTGCGTGTGTCAGCGTACTCCCCCTCTGGCCGTGAGGTACTACGAGCTGTGGCGCAGTGAGTGGCTCAGGGACATACGTGTGGACACCGTCTTGCAGATGCAGCATGTTGTCGACAGAGTGGAGCTTGCGGAGCTCAGAGGATGTGTTCAGGTCCATATAGGAAATGGAATGTTCAAATGGGTTTGACATGTGAGCTGTCAAGGTTCGTAGTGACGAATCCGCATGTGAGGGTGAGGAGATCGTCAGCAGCGAACTGAGGTGGTATGGTAATGCAGGAGGGCAGGGGTGTGCTCGCCAGTGGCGTGCTGGCGGCGGTTACTGCTGCCACTGTAGGGTTGGGTGGGAGGGCATGAAAGGTCCAGGACTCTTCATGTGATGCACCTGCTGTGGTGAGGGCATCGTTTTGGTCATTTGAGGGGCTGGAGTTTGGGAGGAAACGTTTAGGATGTCAGACCTGATCTGGTGTTCTCCGGAGGAATGGCAGGTGACTGAGACAGCACTTTCAGGAACTTGGAGTTTCATCAGCAGGTGTTTGTTGGACGCTGCTGTGATTTGGAGTATTGGGTGTTGAGTTAGTGTTTAACTCTGTTGCTGGGTTTTCAGGTGGGGTTTCATGTCCATCTGAAGTTAGGGTGTTTACTGTTCTCTGAGAGCAAGGTGAAGCGGTGCTGTTTTCTGGGGCTGATTTGTTCAGCTTGTCACTGCCGTTCCGTCTGACAGCTAGTCAGGCTGACTCTGGTTCGTCTTCCTTTCCCACTGATTCTCATGAGACCACTTCTCCCAGTGTCGTCCAGGTGAGCGTTGACGTCCACGCGGTTCCTCCCATCGGTCATACCTCTGTTCAGGTCGGGTGTCAGCGTGTGAGTCTCGTTCTCTGTTGGACGGGAGTGCATTCCATTCTCTGTGTGGTGGCTTAGCGCTGTCTTGGCGTTGGGTGCCCTCTAGAGCCAGTTCATGGTGTTGCGTGTTGAAATCAAGAACTGCTGGGGTTTTTGCGCTCTTTTCTGAGGCCATCTTTTGTTTGTAGTAGGCCTTTTGCACCAAGTCTCGCAACTGCTGAGTGTTCATCGTTCGTGGACATGCGAGAACGCCAAGATGGTGGCTTATGCCAGTATGAAGATTCCTGAGGAAGAGAGTTTTAAAGTTCAGTTCATCTTCCATGTCAGAATCATTGCGAGTTCCAAAATATGCTTGTCTGAGTCGACTATAGTAAGCTTGAGGAGTGTCGTGACGTCCTTGTCTCGTCTCCAGGGCAGCCACTAAGCCTTGATCGGACTCAGGGTCGGCGAACTCTTTAATAAGGGCTTTTCGCAGCCGTTGGTAATCAGTCTTTGTGTTAACAGGCTGCCGGTCCAGGAAGCTGCGTACTTCAGGGCTGGATGTCGTTCGGAGTAAATAGAGTTTATCTTTGTCCGTAACGTTAGGTCGCATTTCCAGATGGAAATCAATATCTTGCAGATACGCCTGGACCGTTTGGCTGTTTGGCACGCTGGGGTTGAATTTGCTAACGTTTCGGGCGAGCTTGTCAAGGTCTTTTAGGTCCAAGCTGTGCGACGATCTGCGGCTGGCTGCAGCAGATTCTTCTGGTTCTGTCGTGATATAAAGTTCTTCAGACGGCGCTGGTGACTGTTTTAACATCACCCCCTCTGTCTTATGTTCACGTGTCAGTCCAGGCACAGGTGACTTGGTCCTGCTTGGCAGGGGTGCGGTTGGTGCACGTCCTGTCCTTGACGGCTCCTGGCGTAGTTCGTAAGCGTGCTTGAGTTCCTCTTGGAAACTTTCAGACTCCTCTGTGACGTAGTCGAGCTGTTGTGTTAGGCGGCTGATCTCGTTTCTTGATTCAGCCAAATGAGCTTGAGGGCCTTGATTCTGCTGTTTTGTCCCTGAAGTCAGTCTTTGCCTTCTCTAGTAGCTTCTCTGCATACTGTAGCTTGTCTGCACGATCAGCGAAGTCCTCTTTGAGTTGCTGCATTTCGTGGCTGGTAGCTTCTAGAGTTTCTTTTAGCCTGTTGATCTCCTCATCGGCGCCTTGCTCCACCTCATCGGTCCCTTCCCGTCGCACCTGAGCTTCACGTTCCAGCTGCTCTGCGTCGTTGCGCCAGCTCCTGTGCGCTTGTCAGCTCCTGCTGGCGTGAGGGTGGCGATGAGTGTGTGACTTAAGCTTGAGGTGATCTTGGCTAATTCTTTGTGATTGTAGTTTTGACTTGGGTCTTGTCTCATGATGCTTGTGATGTTGTCATCTAGTTGGTCCTGTGTCTGATGTTGGAGTGCTTCAGCAGCTTTAGGGAGGATGCTGTTTGTTGTAGCACTTAGCCACATTTCCAGTCCTTCCCAGTGACCGACATGTTCTGGCTGGTGATACATGTTCTGGCGGTGATGGGATCTTGGACCGAACTGACACAGACCTTGGATGGGAAACAAAGCAAAACAAAACACAAACAAAACAACAGGGGTGTGAATGTGCACAGTGTAGTGTATGCTAGTGTTGAGTGTGATTCTGTTTCTGTGGTCCTCTGTGGTGGGGTGCGTGTAATTTGCAGCTTCTGCGTAGAAATTGCGCCCACGAGAGGCAGCACTGTTGGGAAACAGAAAGAAAAGCACACTAACAGAATGAGTACACAGGGACAATAACACTAGACCGATCTCTTTTAATAGCAGATTCTCTCTTCGCTTTGTTAAGTCTGATTTAGAAGGACGCTTCTAATCAGAGGATTGTAGGCGAGTTTTCTTTTTGTAATAAGACTGTTATTGCTATTTCAATTTTCTCCTTGATGGAGGAAAATAACAGCAATGACAGTGCTTGTCCCTTAATGGCAGGATTTTACACCGCAACGCTGGTCAGCGTGTTTCGCGTGTTTAAAAATGTTGCCGATGTCTATCTTCTCATTGCACCTGCTTTAACTGGGAGGTAGGATTTCACAATAGAGGGTAAATGATAAACAGTTTGAATGTGGTTCTCAAGTTTCATACATATCTGTTCAATTGTAACATTTCGCTCTATTCGTGATCTTCCCCTTAGCTTTAAGCAAACAAGTCAAATTAGAAGTTAGTAACAGGGAGAAAAGAAAGAGAAATTAAGATTTATTCCCAAGATTTAAAACTAATACGTTGGCACAAGGTGGTGCTGTTGAGTCGCTATGCTAAGGTTACGTTTATGCTCCAGATTGGTGAGAAATGACTTTGACTTATGGTGTCACTGTCACTTCTCCAACACAACTAGGGGAGCACTATCTACTCTCAGGCCTAAGTAAAGAGGACTAATTTTAATTTAATAAAATTATTTTAATAAAATTATTATTAATTTTACTTGAGTTAATCAGATCACCTAAGGAAATGAAGTGTGGCCTACAGATAGAGCCAGACTTGTATTTAAGTTTGGAATTAGAATTAAAAATTAGAATTTGGTTTCTAATTAAAATTTATGATGTTATAATTAAAATTAATAGGATTCACTTAGGATTAGAATTTACAAATGCAATCTGCAATTGAGTTGACAAACCAATATTGTTGCAAAATGTAAACAGGAAGTGTAATTAATTATTAAATGTAATTAGAATTTTCGAATTCATAATTAATTATTAAATTAATTTACAGCTTCTAAATCACTAGTTTTGGATTCCCATAATAGTAATTAAAATAATTTCCAAACTTAAGCATTCCTCTCATTAACATCAAAAAAAAATAAATAATAATAATAATCAATCGGTATCCTACTTGTAAATGAAATTAATTCAAAATTAATTTGTAATCAATTGTGACATTCAATTAACAATTAAAAATTCCTAACAATAGCGCTCATCCATTGATGTGTTATGAAATCATAAAAAGCCATTATAATTGAACTAAATCAACCTCACTATGTTATCAAAGTAATACTGAATTATCTTCTAATAACCCACCAGTTATTAAGCTGGTCCCACAAAAGGTAAGAAGACTTTAATCAGCTGTTATATTAAACCAACCTGTGAAATTGTTAACACTGATGATTGGGAAACATTAACACAGCCAACTTAAAACGTGTTAGTCTTTTAAATGAGAGAGAGAGAGAATTAGTGGCTTTTCACACACACCCACTGCATTCAAGCTTTAAATGTTATGTGCTAATCGCTAGCCGTAATGCTACCAGCATGGCTAAAGCTCCTTTGTTTCAGTTAGCTTATATGCGCTGGCGCTATTAGCTTACACGTGGCTAAACTGGTCGCTATGGCAACTCAGTGCCTATAGGAAAAGGAAAATGTGCTTCACGCTTCAGAAACAAGCAGCATTGTTCAGACTTGAATTTTCTATAGCACATATAATCTCACTCATTTAGGGCGAGATAAATTTATCTACGGGTTACTTATAAACCAACAAAGCCTCAGCGGGCTATTATGTGAATATTTGTCTGTTCAGACAGCACACATAACACAAACAATCGATTGCACAATCTCTCCCTTTCTCAAAAACGACTGGCCACTCCTTTGAGCGCCGTGCGTTTGAATTCACTCGTGAACTCAAAAATGGGCTGAGAATTACTTAAATAGCTACTTTAATATTCTACAGCGGGAGTCAGGTGGCTGGGTTTGCAGTGGAACACGCACTAACAAAAGCATTACCACGAAGGCCTTAAGAGAGGGGCAACAAGGGACACGCTCGTTCGCCTCTCATGCGCTTTAGAGCGACTTTTTATTAATTATTTACTGCAGTTTAATTTCTTCTCGAACTCGAGTTAACAGTTACACTCTCTTTCATTCAAACTCACTGTGTTTCACAAACAAGAATGCAATATCACAAATAACCGTTTGTTTCTCTATATTTACTCAATTCTTCCGGATAAAAGTGAGAAATATTTATATTGTCTCTGGTTTGATTTATCAGATCTTAGTCCTTAATTGCCTGCCCGCATCCTCCACCATTATGTAATAAAATACAGTTTAATATAGAGCTATTGTTTCAGCTCCGGAATTAGTTATTAAATATTTAATATGGCTTGATTAAAGTCATATTAATATTTAACCACAGTTACACCTTATTAAGTGCTTGTCCAGCAATCACTAAAAGGTACATTCTGTTACTCTCAATTACAATCTCGCTTCCATTCCCCGTGGCCCCGGTAACAATAAACAGATTAATAATTCTCGAGTTTGAGCTAGGTTGCGTTATCGTTGGGCAAAATAAGGATGAAAATACTTAAAATCATATTTCAGAGACACTTGTTTATAAAATGGAAAAGGTTTATTCGTGATATTGCTATTCTAACATAAATGGATTAACTGATAAAGCCATAGACATACACACATAGGCATACGAGAGTTTTGAGGGTGACTGTGTGTGAAAGAATACCATTCTTTCTACTTCATAGCTTAACAACCAGAAAATGATCACGAACAAATCTCTGTTTTGTTACTGCATTCAGATCAATTTTAACGGTTTAGTCAGGATTAGGAATTCAGTTTGTACTTGCTTGGATTGGTTTAAAGCAGGCTCGATGCTGGTTTCGTTTCAGCGTGAGTTCTTTGTTTGGTGTCACGTGTTCAGCTCCGCGTTGCTCTGGAAACTCTGCTGGCTTGGCTGTCGCGTGGCGTCACCGGAAAGCTCTCCTCTGCAATCGTCGAATTCGTGGCTCCGTTACGGCTTTGGCACAGTCTTAGACCCATAAATGGTTGGTTTTCAAGGCGAGTCCAGCGGACCGGCGTTGAAGCGTAGCAGCGAAAACGGGAAGCGTCTTCAGAGATGTTCAAGCCATGTTCAAGAGAGTCCGGCGCCAGAAGAAGAGAGAGGCGCGTCACTCGGCGTCGTTTTAACAGTCCGTTTTGGACATCCCTAAAGGCGGCTGGTCCAATCAGAGCGTCGATGCGGGCGGAGCCCCGCCTGACTGCTCTTGCAAGGCATTTTTTATGTGAGGAAAGATAACTTGTTTGTACCCTGTTATTCAAACTCTTATCGTGTTTACACATTTACACTATCACCACATTCGTTATCTTATTGATTCATACAATTTTGCAACCATTCATAAAAGTCTAAACACAACCTAAACATTCCAGCTTAAAGTATGATTAGAAATCAGCCCACGTTTTCCTAAATAATTCATATTCCACAAGCATATGAGAGAAAGAGTACAACAATTAATATCCATATATTTCTTTGTGGATGCTTTGAAAGTCATAAACGAGCGAATGTCTTTAGGAAACGTTGTCGCTACATTCCTTTGTTCCATAATAGGAAGAAAAGCGCTTTTGCGCTGAGGCGGAGGAGGGGCTTTAGATATCCTCTAGGAATGTAGCCCAAATCCATTAGTGTCTGTAGGAGACCGTACCCTAGGTCAGATAACCATCTCGTTCTCTCCAGAGGGGGTTTTAGAGACGCTGATTCTTTCGGTGACGTAGACAGTTGAATTCCTGCCGATATACGTTACATTACCCTGCTGTTAACAATAAGGGTGTCCTAATTTTGTCACCCATGGCTTTTCCATTTTGACTTTACTTTTATTAAATAAACAATGACACAGTGCAATATATCATGTGCTGTTGTTCAACTAAGGTTTTATTTTCCTAATTTTAAGACCTGGGGTCCGTTCTTCGTCATCGCTAACTCAGTTAGCTGGATTTGATGGTTGACGATTTCGCTTGATCTTGGATTGTTTGGTTCTTGAAGCTCATCCCGGAGTTGCTGTCATAGCACGGGTCCGTAACAAACCTGCTCGGGAGCAGGCTTATTTCATGTAAGCAGGATTAGATCGCATCCTTTTAAGCAGACTTGATACTTAAAATATGTCCCAGCCACTGCTACTTTATTACAAGTGTACCCTACTGATCCAGGGACAATAATTAAAATAATAATCATTTAAAAATAATATAATAATGTTGTGTCGTCTATAATACTATAGACACAGCCAGTTTACTCACTGAAAGATGTAGTCGTCATAAAATAATTACTAAATAATTGTATTAGAGTCTTACAGACATGCTATACAGTTAATGCACGACTCAACATTAACTGTATAACATGTCTGTAAGACATGCTATACAGTTAATTAATGTGAGGGTGACAGATATTATGGGAGTGGCTTAATGGGCGCAGGAGATGCGGGTAACTTGATTTTGACCCTTAAGAAACTTTAATTAATGTTACTTGTTACTGTCAAGTAACAAATCCATTTCAAAGATAAAATTAAATGAATTGTTAATTACTACATTGAAATAAAAATGTAAAGCCTGTACAAGAAATACTAGAAATCATGAATATAAATAATTGGGAATCATGTAACACAATTAAAATAAATTAAAAACAGTGCATATTTCATTTATCTATTATAACATTTATGTAGTTTGTTCGTTTGGCTGTTTCCTTATAAAAGTCCAGAAATCTTGTCGTCAAGTTTTTCGTCAGGTGACTTTTTAATGATATGATGTCATTACGTTGCTGTCTTGCCACCAGCCAATCGCTACATTGCTGATCGTGGTTTCGGTATCGATGCATAGCCCTTTTAAACCATCAGATAACTCAATCCAGCCATACTAATCATCAACAGTAGGTGCGTTCGAAGAACCGAATTAGCCAGATCCTGATTAACGCGATGATATCATCTTGGATCTGTCATTTGATCTCGGATGTAATGAGCGACGTACGAAGAACGGACCCTTGGAAAGAACCAGTTATTTTTTTATTATGTCCTGATATGGAAAACCATGGAAATCAATAGGGTGTCCTAACTTTTTCACATGACTGTATGTATTGATGCACACACTGAGACACACAAAACAGCTGTGTATGAGCTGTATACATTATTAGAATGCATAAATGTACTAATATTAATGACAGTTATCACTGAAATTACACCACATCATTAATTTTGCACAGTCATATTGAATCAATTCAGCATATTTAACTAATCATATGCTTAAATGCGTTGATTCTGACAAACACAATAATAAAACAAGTATGGTTAAGTCAGACAGTGTTTTAAGGGAAATGTGCAGTGTGCAGTACGTTGTTCATTTGATATGCTGTTGGCAAAGATGTTGATGATACAGCAGTTTGAGCTTTTGAGAAACCACATGTGGTCTCCATCTCTCTCGTTTCTCCTCCGGTGCCAGGCTTTTAGTCTTATCGATGGCACTAGGAGACTGATTTGATCAATACTGAATCTTGCTATATCAAGGTCGTCTGCAAGAGGATGATTTTGAGCAGAGAAAAAAATTAGTTTGCCTTTTATATGAATTGTTTTTTTTGTCTTGCAAAACACATTTTTTATTATTGTGCATACAGGGTTAGTGGTCTTAAAACAAGTGTTTGACCTCACAGCTATGAATTATACCTTAAAGGAAATGTTTCTTTATCAGAACAGATTTGAAGAAATTTAGCATTACAACACTTGCTCACCAATGGATCATCTGCAGTGAATGGGTGCCGTCAGAATGAGAGTTCAAACAGCTGATAAAACATCACAATAACCCACAAATAATCCACACGACTCCAGTAAATTAACATATTGTGAGGTGGAAATCTGTGTTTTTGTAAGAAACAAATGCATCAAGGTGTTTCACCTCCAGTGAAAAAGTCTCTTTTGTCAAAATGAATTTTTAAAAATTCCTTTTGGGAAAATATTCCCTGTTGTCCTGTCACATCAGAATCCACAGAGTTTGTTTGCAAGTGTTTTTAACTGTTTTTGCTAATAAGCGGTGCTTGCTCTGTGCATATTTCTCTCCCGATTTAGACAAGATGATTTTTCACTAGAGCTTACAATAATATGGATATATGTATTTTAGCAACAGTTTAAAGTTTATGGTGAATTGTTTTATTACAAACACAGCTTTTCGCTTCACAAAATATCATTGATCGACAGGAGTCCTGTGGATTATTTTAACTCTCATTCTGAAGGCACCCATTCACTGCTGAGGATCCATTAGTGAGCAAGTGATGTAATGCTAAGTTTCTCATTTATATCTTGGATGGCCTGAGGGTGAATAAATCTTCAGCAAATTAAATTGGATTAACTATTCCTTTAAATCATGCTGTTTGCTGAGAAGATGTGTGCTACTTTTCTAAATGGATAGACTTACAATTTCCGCTTAGCAGATAATAAAAACAGCCAAAGAAATCCCATTGATTTACATTAAAAGATGTTTGGTCTAGTGTCTACACATAATTTTATTTATACTGTCTGTCAGAGAATCAAGCATCACTTTGTATCCCAGATATCCGAGAGCAGCACTGTTACCGACAGCCATCACATCATCACCCACTCAACGTACATTAACTATGTGAATTTACAGTAATTGGCGATGAGATAAAGCTAATTAAATGACTATGTGCTTTATGGCCCCTGGAGGCCACATCAGACATTAGTATTCAGTATTCCATCACAGACTCCGCCTCAAGTCGAGCCGCATGTCTGTGATGATCTTAATTCTGTACAGATAAAGCAGTGCGGTTCACCAACCCCACCCTGCTATCAGAATTCAGCCTCCGTCCCGGTGTGCTCTCACAGGCGAATTTGTCCTGGATGAGTGGAGAGGCTTTTCATCTGAGGTTTCTGAGTGGGCAGAAGGACTGATGCGGCTGCTCTTTGTTCTCTGTGGGTGGTACTGCACCAGTGCTGCTTATGACACTCAGATCCTCTGGAGTAGTGCTTCTCAAGCAGGGAGCCTCAGCACACTTCCAAGGGGAAGGCAATATGACTTAAAATAATTTAAAATAAGACAAAACAAGGTTTAAAACAAGCTGAAACACAAAAAAATCAAGATGGAAGCTTAAATTATATTTCTAATTTTAATTATTTCTGTTAATAATTGCCATATGCGTATTCAGTGCTGCATGAAAGTTTGTGAACCCTTTAGATTTTTCTATATTTCTACATAAATATGACCCAAAACATCATATATTTTCATTCAAGTCTTGAAAGTAGACAAAGAGAACCCAATCAAATAAATGAGACAAAAATATTATCTTTGTCATTTGTTTAATCAGAAATGATCAGATTTGCCAATTTTGCATATCTGTCAGTGGCAAAAGTATATGAATCTCTTGGATTACCAGTTAAAGGTGAAATTAGAGTCCATCTGTGCAGAAGTGTTTTTAGTCAGTGCAATGACTATCAAATGTCAGTACGTGACCTGTTTTATTCAAAGAACAGGGATCTATCAAACTCTGATCATGTTTGGGGACGTGAATCATGTCACAAGCAAAGGAGATTACTGAGGACATTGGAAAAAGAGTTGTATTTTGCTCATCAGACTAGAAAAGGTTACAAAACCATCTCTAAAGAGTTCCTAGAACAAATCCACAGTCAGACAGATTGTGTACAAATGGAGGAAATTCAAGACCACTGTTACCTTCCTGAGAAGTGGTCGACCAACAAAGATCACTCCAAAGCAGAACATGTAATAGTCTGCAAGGATGAAAAAGTTCCCAGGGTAACCTACTTAGCAACTATGTTGTGCATGGCAGAGTTGCAAGAAGAAAGCCACTGTTCTCCAAAAAGAAAATTGCTTGCTAAAGATCATGTGGACAAGCCAGATGACTATTGAAGAAAGGTTAATGGATGGATGAAACGTTTAAACGAGAAGCTATTATGTTCGGAGAAAAGAACACACTGCATTCCAGCTTAAGAATCTTACCCCATCTGTGAAACATGGTGGTGGTAGTATCATTGTTTGGGCCTGTTTTGCTGCATCTTGTCCAGGACAGCCTGCCATTATTGATGAAACAATGAACTCTGAATTATAACAGCAAATTCTAAAGGAAAACGTCAGGACATTTGTTTAAGAACAGAGTCTCAAGAGAACGTGGGTCATGCAGCAATATATATTCTCTCTATTTGTTTTCTTTTTATTTATTATACAATTAACAAAAGCAAAAAAGGCCTCTAACACTAGCTTGTTCTATTCTTTTCTATTCTATTTTATTTTTATTTATTATATAATTAGAAAAAAAACTTGCTATGTGCTATATACATATATCGTGTGTGTGTGTGTGTGTGTGTGCGTGCGTGCGTGCGTGCGTGCGTGCGTGCGTGCGTGTGTTTTTAGGTGTGGGTATACCACTGTAATACTAACATGTTTGACAAAATAACCAAGGCATTTCAACAAAAACCTTTCATTTTGTTGGAGAAGAACACATCAGAATAAGAGAACAGTAACCACTTTAGCACAAAAGAAGATTGCAACAAAAATGTTGTAGGGTTTCTGCTGTCAGAAATAAGTAGGAAGTGTATAGGCCATGCTTCGAATGACTTCAGCAAATCTGCGGCTGCAGGACATCACTGGTTTCTCAGACTGCACTGGTGTGATACAATCTTCTTCCAATCTCGTCCATAGTTCGGTGACTGTAGTGGGTTTCTTAGCCATAACTTTGTTTCCAAGGATTTTCCAGAGATTTTAAATCGGGTTTAGATCAGGACTCTGTGCCGGCCATGTCATTATTTCAGTGTTCTTTGCTTCAAGGAACTGCTTTACCCATTCTGCAGTATGAGAGGGAGAATTGTCCTGCATGAAAATTGCTGACTGATTGGGCAATGAATGCCGGGAAGGAACTACATCTTGCTGCTGGAGGTTCTGACAAACATTTGCATTCACTCTGCCATGTAGGTGTATAAGAGTCCCAACTCCTGCTGCACAAAACATGACACTTCCTCCTCCACCTTTCACTGACTTCTTTATGCACTCTGGGTCTTTCTCCAGTTTGACACCGAACATAATGTTTCCCATCTGACCCAAATTAAACTTACTTTCATTATTAACGTGAACTTTGGACCAATTCTCCTGTGTCCACACAACATGCTCCTCAGCAAAGGTGACTTTATAGCCTTTTAATTATTTCTGTTGATGAGAGGTTTGATCACCGCAGAGTGCTCTTTCAGTCCGACTTCTCTTAAACGTGCTGAGACAGATCCTTACACAGCACTGAACTGGTGAGCAATTCCAGCTGCAGTGTTGAACCGATTCCCCATTGAGAGTCTCCGCATTATCCTGTCTTCTCGTGCATTTGTCTTATGCGGACGACCAGCCGTTTTGGGGACTTGAATGAAAAGAGTCATTGTAAAGCTGCAATATTCGACCATCTTCTTGAGCAATGGCTGAAAGGGTCATCCCTTTGGCCTTCATGTGGACCACCTTCTGTCACAGGGTTTCAGTGAAAATTAGAGGAATGCAGCCAGTTAAATAGGGTTTATTAAATAATTAAGGAAAATAGAACCATGTGCCAGATTACCACAAATAACTTGTAGGTATCTATAAGTATTCTCTAATTTTGATCAGAGTTCTTTTTTTAAATATCTAATTTAGGTTTTTTATACTGTGCTTCAGAATACGATTAATTTATTAAATATTCTTTAAAAACTGCCCTTCTGCCCTTCTCTCAAATAGGACTAAGCAGTGACCTTGACATTTAAGAAATTGTAGCTTGTTCTCTCATTTTGATCTCCACTATAAATAATTTTGTTAAGCTTAAAACTTTTTTATCTTAATTTATCAGGTAAAAAATGACCTGGTTTATATGTATGAAATTCTCAAACTAAAAAAAAGTAAAATTCACAAAATACCCTTTTGGGGTCCAAATATGTTCATAGTCTCAATAATTGTTTGAGCCATGTGAGTCTCGATGTGTCAAAAAAATATTATTCCTTTTATATGCAGATATGTCTCGCCAAAGTTAGATTCAACAAACAATATTCAGAGGAAAAGAAAGAAGGCATTTTTAGAAGGAATCTAGGACGCCTTTGAAGTCTATTCCACAGTTTTGACAGGCTCCCACTGCAGGATAATGAAGGGAAAGGGTTGAAGGAGAAAAGGGAAACTCTACAGGGAGAAAATTACTCAAATATGATACATTCAATTTGACAAGTTTGCATGTTTCGAATCTCACACATTCCATCCCGTCTAACTCCCCATGGAGATACATTACCTATTTACTATATAGCTGTTGTACATAGATTAGTTAAAATCCCTGATAACACCAATGGTTTCTGAAACAATTGCCTTGTGTTAAGTTATTTTGCAGTGATTCAGCAGGTTTGTGCAGGTTGTTTTCAAAGCGAGCATAGTAGGAGGGAGGCCCGCTAATCTTTCTCAAAGAAACCAAACATTTCTGAAATCCTTTTGTCAAGCATCACTGAAGGTTACGTGCTTTCAGGCCTGGCTGTCTCCTTAATGCAAAAGAAATGAGATTCTGTCATTTTTATATTGTTTTTCTCCTGGCAGTTTTTCAGTGCTTTCTGTGCAAATCTGCAGGCACCTCAAAGGGATGCAAATACTTCAAAAGATTTGATCTCTAGCAGTTGATTTATTGTTTTAGAGCGTTGTTTGTGAAGATTCCCAACAACATAGACACGCTGAATTTCTTTAGGCCTCTTCAGATGAGACTAGTTTTTCCTGAGAAGGGTACATTTCTTTTGCAGATGTAATTTGTGATTCTAATAATGTCCAAATTCAACTAAACTGTTTTTTCTCAGATTCTATTCATATAATTCAGACCCTTCGGGAAACCTAATGCTTTAAGAATGTCTGTCATTGTGGTGTTCTTTCTTTTCTTTTCTTTTCTTTTCTTTTCTTTTTTACTGTGCTTCTCCATCTATCTTTGCATTTGTAGAATTTGTACAATATCATTATTAATTTATATGATAAATTATATACAAATGTTATTTAATTTTTATAAGAAATATATTATATATTTTATCATATATATATAACCACAGTGCCGTGAAAAGGCTTTTGCTCCCTTCCTGTTTTCTTGGGGGGTTGCATATTTGTCACACTTTCATGTAACGGGGTCACACTTTCATGATGATTCAGATCATCAAACTAATTTTAATATTACACAAAGATAATGCAAGTAAATACAAAATGCAGTTTTTAAATGAAGATTTCATTTATTAAGGAAAAAAGCTGTCCAAACCTGCCTAGCCCTACGTGAAAAAGGAATTGCTCCCTCCTGATAAATCATGAAAGAGCTGTGATTAACCACATTATTTTAGAAAGCTGAGTTAAGATTCTCTACCCAAACCCAAGCCTGATTACCGCCAGACCTGCTGAATCAAGAAATCACTTAAATAGAACCTGTCTGACAAAGTGAAGCATGCTTAAAGAGCAACACATTATACTGTGATCTAAAGAAATTCAAGAACAGATGAGAAACTGAATAGTTGACATGCTTTGGTCTGGAAAGGGTTATAAAGCCATTTCTAATGCTTTGGGACTCCAGTGAACCCGGGCAATCAATTAGATTTTTTTTTCACACAGGGCTGGGTAGGTTTAGACCGCATTTTCCCCTTCATAGATAAAAACTGCATTTTGTATTTACTTGCATTATCTTTGTGTAATATTAAAATTAGTTTGATGATCTGAATCTTTTAAGCGTGACAAATATGCAAAAAATTTAACAGACAGGAAGGGGCAAAAAACTTTTTGTGTGTGTGTGTGTGTGTGTGTGTGTGGGGGGGTATGTTTATGTGGTTTATGAGGACACAAATTTGTATAATGACATGGGTATGACATAGGTATTACAAGGAGAAGGTGATTTATGAGGACATTTTCAGTGTCCCCATAATTTAAAACGCTTATAAATCATACAGAGTGAGTTTTTTTGAGGGAAAATATAAATGCACCGTCTCCTGTGAGGGCTAAGTTTAGGTGTAGGGTAGGTGTAGGGCAATAGCACATATAGCTTGTACAGTATAAAACCATTACGCCTATGGAAAGTCCCGTAAACCATAAAAACAACGTGTGTGTGTGTGTGTGTGTGTGTGTGCGTGTGTGTGTGTGTGTTTGACTGGTGTGTGTGTGTGTGTGTGTGTGTGTGTGTGTGTGTGTGTGTGTGTGTGTGTGTGTGTGTGTGTGTGTGTGTGTGTGTGTGTGTGTGTGTGTGTGTGTGTGTGTGTGTGTGTGTGTGTGTGTGTGTGTGTGTGTGTGTGTTCAGTTGATTAAAACCACCAAATGCAGATTTACATCTGCAGTGTTCTACCCTAAAGTCTTCATAGCATTAAACAGGCTCAGTCAGGAGATTTCATTCCTAATTAAATTCCTCCAACGGATGTCCTATTCATCAGTCCAGGTGTGTGTGAAGAGATTTATGCCATCCTTGCATCAGTCTGAACGTCCTCATCACCCATGATTCATACAGGGAGATGATTCATCATCCTGCACATATGTGCTTCGCTTGGGGTGTAACTGGATGTAACAGTGGCTTTAGAATTCAAGCACTCCCACCTCAAGATTCAGACTACAAAAATAACATGCAAAGCAGCTCGAATTACATTTGTAACATAAGAATTCACGTGGCTGCATTGACAAAAACAAAAGCTTCACATTTCTGGTTTAAAGTGTGAACCAGATTATAAATCTAATATTACTGCAATGAAAAAATTATTCCCTTGAGTATGTTTTGACACAGTCATTAAGTACCAATTATGAGGAGCCCCCTCAAACCCTGACTATTTAAGACGAGAATAATATACAGATGTATAGCCGTCTACACCCTCGAGGGGCCGATTTACATTAGAATGGAGCACAAAAGATTTAATTTAGATGAGTGATTGCCTCATAATGTTCCCTGAGGACTAAACACTATTCACTATGTATCACATACTGCTGAGTGTGTAGTTTGCAGAAACAAGCTGTTTTC